>CAJHNH020000165.1:233715-251215 GCA_905116865.2 Candidula unifasciata
CTATCTATCTATCTATCTATCTATCTATCTATCTATCTATCTATCTATCTATCTGTCTATCTATCTATCTGTCTATCTGTCTATCTGTCTATCTGTCTGTCTGTCTGTCTGTCTGTCTGTCTGTCTGTCTGTCTGTCTGTCTGTCTGTCTGTCTGTCTGTCTGTCTGTCTGTCTGTCTATTTATCTCTCTCTCTCTCTCTCTCTCTCTCTCTCTCTCTCTATCTATCTGTTTATCTTCTTATACCCCACCAGGATATCACACAAGCGATAAACACTCGATGACACAATGTGCCACCATGTGGATGAGGATCACTCGTGGAGAAGCCATTAGACCATATTTATGGCCGGGCTATACTGCGGCCCCTGGCAAGAGCCAGAGTAGAGCTTCAAATAACGAAAAATTGCATCTCACAAAGGGATGACAAGATATTAATCTCTATCTCATATAACTAGTTAGGGCATAAATTGCATGCTTGCTATCTGCCAGAATCACCCAGCTCTCTGCCAATTAAGTTCAAATGCATTTACGACAGCTACCAATTTATTTCCATCATTTTTTTTTTGTCTTTTCTGTGTGTTTGTGTGTCTGTTAGTTAGTTAGTTATTTAGCTAGTTAGTTAGCTAGTTAGTTAGTTACACAATTAAATCCAACCTTGATATTTCAAGAGTTGTGAAGAAAGGAGAGAACTATTTGGGCAGCCACTGGTAACAGCCTGTTCCAGTTTCCCTCTTCTTATAACATGCCCCCCAAAATTATGACTGTCTCCTTCCGATGTTTGTGATAAGTTATCTTCGAGCATTCGCCTCTTTCAAAGCATCTGGTTTGCTCTTCTTAGCTGTCCAGGGAATTCTAAAGATTCTTCTGTAAAACTACATCTCCGCGGCCTCAAGATATTGTTCGGCGTTTTTATTAATTGTCCATGATTCATTGCAGTACATTTTAATTGGCTCTATATAGCTTGTGAGAATTTTTCCCAAACCTCCAGGGATTTATTGCACAAAATTTGTTTCATGTTGTAAAAGGTGATTTTGGCCTGTCCTATTCTGTTCATATATACATGGTATTAAATTAACAATTACGTCTTGTTCTATTGTCCAGCAAGCACAGCAGGAAATGTCCGAGGTCTGGCTTCATTGCCCAGGACGGCCCACTCTCTGAAATCGTCTAGAAGGATAATGGGCCGAAACAATTGTCGACGCTGTGGACAGCTGCCGCTGTTGAGTTCTTAGATTATTATATTATCTTTGGGTTTCATAACTGACATTCTTTCTCCTCCAGCCAAAGACAACTGTGTTGAGAACTTCGAAAACTCGGCCTCCAACAACCAGAAGCTGCTGTCGGAACAGGAGTGTCCCTGCGACACAGAGCACATGTTCACGTGCCCAGCTGGGAGTCAGACGGTGTCTTCCAAGGCCCAGAGTGGAAGCCAGCAGATGGCGCTCAACAAGGTCATTGATGAGCTGAACAAACTGGAACGTAATGGTGAAAGTTTGGTACGTGTTGACTGCAGTAGCTTTCAAAACTATCTTTCGCCCTGGGTGTACATTTTCTCATACTGTGTTCACTCGCATTGAGGCTATCCTTTAACTTTTACCGTTGTCTGCATCTTGCTCGTCTGCCTTCAAAGTTTCCTTTCAGTATAGTTTTTATAGGAGTCCTATGTTATAGTTTTTTTTTTTTTTTTTTTGTTAAATAAAATTGCTCTTGAGACAGTTGACTTGATAAGAAACGTTTATTGGTCAATACTTTTCTGGTACGCAGATATTCATGTGGTATTCACGATTCGAAATGGTCGTGCAGACAATTAAAGATGAAGCTAGGCAGGGACGACCGATTTTTATTTCTACTGGTTAACGCATTGCCAAAGTCAAAGAACAGATACAAAAAGATTGATTTACGACTGTGAAGATGATGGCAGATGCATTTGGTGTTGAATTTGGTAAACACTGATGCTTAGAAACCTGTCTCATGAATCATCTCGAAATCACTTTCCCTAATTGAAGACATATTTGAATGTTTATTCTTTGCTCTTTGCTGCATACGTAACCCAGTATATCTCACTTCCTTAATAAATTCGGCGGTTATTTGTCGTCTACTACCTGACGATGTTAAAATGTGTCAGATCATTGACGAATGGTGCTCGTTTGGATGACATTCTTTGTTTTCCTGATGGGGGTTTTGTCTTGGTCTTATTAACATCAGTCTTCATGTTTAACCATATCAAGAAAAGATATAAACCCGAACGAAAAGTATATAAGCAAGTTTCACAATATAACAAATAAAAACAAAACGTGAACGTTGCAGCTATTGAGCCTTCATCAGCACATACAAATGAAACAATACTACACAGAAACACAAAATAACTTAGCTGGTATCTCGAGGCAGCCGGGTCGGTTGTTTCTCAGCAGAATGACTACACGTGTCGGCTGAGCGAATAAAAACCCCCTCTGGAGTACCAGGGGCCATAACTGGGGGGTTGGAGATAAAACTGCGAGGGCAGTTCAATCCTCTAGGAGTTTGAATAAAACTGTGTTGGCAATTCAGTCCGGGGGGTGTTAAAGTCCCCATAGTATAAATAAAGCGATTCTCAAGAGACTTGCAGACTCTGTCACTGGAATGGCTGGATTTAATGGCTGTCACCTCCATGTCAAGGACACCTTGGTGATCATGCGAATTGAAGTGCAACGGTACTGGTTTCAGAGCACCATTTTGCACATCCAAAAGATGTTGTCTGAACCTGTCGGCCAGCCTTAGACCTGTTTCACCAATGTATTTCATGCCACATCTCTTGCAGTTGATGGCATAAATGACATTGTGGCTGGTAGAATAGAATGCTTCACGTATGTGGAAGATGGCGTTAAGAAATTCTAGACTAGACACCTGGACCACATATGGACAGGTTCTGCATACAGGTCTGTGGCAAGACACCGTGCCGAAGTGGAGCTCAAACGCGGGACGTAACCTACTCTTGACTAGAACGTCCTTGAGGTTACGATCATGCCTGTAGGCCACTAGAGGAAGTTCAGAGAAAATCGTGCTGGTGGCAGTGTCGGCTCTAAGGATGGAGAGATGCCTGAGGAAAATATCATTCATATTTAACCGACAAACGGCGTATGCTAGACAAGACAATAACTGATCTTTGATTTGTATGATTGCGTTATAGTCTTCAGTGATCACCTACGCTTATGAGAATGGCACATCATGATGATAACGATGAAACGATGAAAGCAAAATAGTTTAGATATTTCTTTCAATCAGTTTTCAATCAAACATCTGTTGCTGCTAATAAAACATAATTTCTGTCTATCAGTTTGCAAGCAAACATCTGTTGATGCTGAGAAACATATTCTCTGTTCACAGGAAAACAGTGCATTGATGTCCACTTCACAGAAAAGGCTGACAGTCGTTGCTAAGAAATCCCCTCACATGATTGTCAAGCGGGTAAGCTCTTTTGATTTATAAACCCTTGTCTTCGGCCATTTATCCATCACTGGAATATGCATCTCTCATCCAACACAAGTTCTACCCCTTACCATCGTATGCAGCTCGCCCCCTGTCCTCTATATCGGTTTCATCTAATTATCTAGTTATCTTTTCCTCTTGTGTAGTGTGTGTGTAGTGTGTGCTTGTAGTGTGTGTGTGTGTGTGTGTGTGTGTAGTGTGTGTGTAGTTTGTTTGGAGAAGAGGGAAGCGGGGCATCTTCTTGTATACCATTGACTCTGATGCAGTGGAAAGATAGTCACGTCTAGTTACAGTTTTGCCAAGTTTCCGTATGTATCACCTTCCCAAAGCCACTATCTTTTCCTTACCTCTTCATTTAATGTTTGTTATTTTTCTTATAATTTTGTTTTTTTGTTTGTGTGTGTGTGTGTGTGTGTGTGTGTGTGTGTGTGTGTGTGTGTGTGTTTGTGTGTGTTAAATATTATTAATTAAATATTAAAACAATCCTACGGCAGATAAAGACATGGACTAGTTCTACGGCCGTTTCCTCTTTTCACAGACTTCTTTATCCACAAAGTCTTTGGTACCCATTCTAGGAACATAAAACGGTAGAGTTGAGAACAGTGACATGAATATTGAACTCTTGCCCACTGCGTTGATAAACCAGTCACTTTACTATAATATTCATAAACAAGTATAATTAAAGGACCTTTTTCACGCCTTCAGGCGTATTGGGCATATAGGGCTAGACATATATTTTTTAGACCAATCGGTACTTTGTGGGTTATGTAGTCAGTATCACGCCGGCCGCTTTTACTTCTCAGGATTTTTACCTATGATTTCGACCTATGAGCTATTGTTGATGTAAAAATAAAAAAGTAAACTCAAATACCTTCTGAATTTGAACCCACGACCTTGGGATCCGGAAGCGAGCGTCCAGCCGAAACACCACAATGGTTCCTATTTAAAAACTAGTGTCTTTATAACAGCTACAACAACTACAACAGCAACAACAACAACAACAACAACGACAGCAGACACAGACTCACATCTTCCATCTCATAGACTGTATACACAATCGTGTCTAATTATTTCCAGTCCGAAGTCCCTGATCACGGCAACCCGTTCCTACAAGGAGAAAAAATGGACATCGCTGCCAAAAAGGATCCTGCGATGGCCAGGAACTCTATGGACGATTGGGCACTACCATAAAGTCAAGTCTGCTAGTCTTTTAACGTTGTTTCGTGTTTGTAAGGTCAAAGTATATACATGTTGTAACTTTAACAAAGTCCAAAACAGAAAAAAAAAATGCGATAACAGTATCCATTTAATTCATTACTAAATATACGAGGGAGCTTTAAAGTAAACCTTACAAGTGTGATAGAAATGACAATAACCATGCAACTGACTTGTTACCTGTCAATATTGTTTGTTAAGGATGTCAAGAGGGTTAAGCACGAGAAATAACGGTGTACACGAATATGCTGAGGTCATAATAATAACAGTTTAAAGATTCTCTCCTCCCCCCCTCCCCACTTTTGACATGCACCAAAGAGGAGAAGCTTTCTGTTATCTATCTGTAATTCCCATTTTAAAGTTAAAGATACATCTTTTTTTTTGGGGGGGGGGGGGGGGGGGGGGGGGGGGGGTATCTGAACAGGGTTAACAATTTCCATAAGAAACAACCAGCCACAGGTTCATTCATTACTTAAATATTCCCAGATCGTTTCTTATGATCTGTTACTCTGGCATTTGCCATCTTTATGAGATGAAATGAGGTTTCAGAAATGCCTTGTTTATATTAAGGTAATTTAATTTCTCACGGCCAGAAGGGAGTTTAATGACACCTTTTTCTCAAAGTCAGCAGTTAATTTAATAACTAGATTTGAAAAAAAAAGATTTAATTAGACAGCCAGCTTTAGTAAACAATATCAGGGCAAAGGGTACTGACTTACACTTGTATAAGCATCAATGACTAACACCGCACACGCTCATGTATTCGTTGGTGGGACATCAACAAAAATTTCAGAGACTAAAGCAATAAAAAAATTTAAAAAAAAAAGAACCAGCTTTACGGAAAGTCATAGTGAAGGTTTCTTGGAGAACTCTCTTTAGAATTCTTACAAGCTCATGTGAAAATGAGCAACACATATAAGGAGAGGTAATTTGAGATACATATACGGATATTAAATCGGTACCAGAGTGTGTATTCTTTTAAAGTATATGAATGTAATTTATCAATCAAACAGTTTTGATAAGTATACTTTGTCCAAATAGCTGTTGTTTCTTTGGAGATTATTCATGGCATTGTCTAAGCTGGGGTTAGAGGCACTATCTATTACCTTGTGCTTTATTTAAAAATAAATTGGGGTATAGCCCACTTCGTGATAAAGGACATCCTGGGTGTTAACATTTTGTAGTACGATGACCAGTTATTTATATGCCTGCTTCCCCTAACTTTCTAGACTGGATACGCCCCTGATCTGTAGCGCTGTAGTGTTTCAACAAGCAATGAAATGGTATATGGCTGAACTGACAGAGCGTTGAACACAAGTTATGGGCTGCCTTCAGAAGACTGATAACAGTTAAAGTTATACTTCAGTTTGTTTTTATTTTTAATCTCTTCTGTGTAACAAAATCAGTTAAATGCAGAGCTGGGCTTTTCAAAAAGGATGTTAAAAACGGTAGCCAGAAAAAAAGCCCTGATTAAAAAAAGCAGTTTTTCACATTTTGAAGGAAGTCATTTTATAATGTCAGGGGCAAAATTAATTTACAATGTGCGCGATCGATCCGTTAAATTTATAATTTAATACCCAAGAGAAAATGCATTAAACAAAATTATAAATTTTTTAAACATTAACATGTATGGTTCTGGGAAGTGAAGGAGGCCGGTGTGATACTGACCGCATCACCCATCGAGTGCTAATGAGTCTACAAAACTATAAGCCCAGCCTCATATGTTCGATACTCCATTGGCGTGAAAATGTTCATTTCTTGTTACACCAGACAGGTCCTTCACATAACCGATACGGTGTCCTAATTGTAAGATCTTACAGGGTTTAATGGGGTATCTGAGAATGGCACCCAGGATTCGATTTTTTTGGTCGCAGAGATTTTAAACCTTCAGATAAAACAACAAAAAAATGAATTAAAAAAGAAAACAGGCAACAGTCAGTCAGGAAATTATAACCGTTGTTTACGTTTGCTGTTATTCTGTTTATTTCTTGTATGTTCTTTCTTCCCATTGTTTTCTGTGTACGATTGTTTATTTTTGTGAACACTGTGATACTATGTACAGACGTCTGAAGCCAAGACTTTAGTTCGTTTACAACAGAAAAACTATTTCATGATTGCAGCTATCACTCACACATTCAACATGTGCTGCACCAGTGTGCACTGAATGTTTGTGATTTCCGCGGCCAAGTACTTAAACTGTAAATAAACCATCTGCCAGACCAGCAGTTTTAATCGTTCTAAAAAAAAAAAAAACATAAATAATAAATGCAGAATAAAATTTTGAACCAAATAACAGCGGATGTTTGTATTTTATACTCATGAGTCATGTCTGAGTGGTTCTCTTGTATGTGTTACACCCTTGGTTGTGTCAGCGTTTTTTTAGGACATGTGTTGATTTGTGCGTGTGTCTTTGAACTGCTGACCTCATTAACAGACTGAGAATAACGCCACGTGCCAAAGTAACTGAAAAATAGATCAAGTGGTTTGGTCATCTCGTAAGAACAACTACCAGCCAGGGCGTCACATGTGAAACGATCTGACACGAAAGCAAGAGGTAGCCTTAGGTGAATATGGATTGATGACAATAAAGACCTACTACATCGACAAGGAATGACAATAGCCATTGCTGCCCATAGAGCAGTGGATCGCTACACTCTTCCTGTCCATGTCGCTTAAAGGTAAAATTAGAATTTCATGATGATGATGATGTTTAATTCATTCAGTACCAAGAAATTCATGTTGAATTGTTTGGTTCAAGCTCACAGATTTACATTTTACATCTTTGTCTACCCCGCCCACTTGTTACATTTACATTTTACATCTTTGTCTACCCCGCCCACTTGTTACATTTACATTTTACATCTTTGTCTACCCCGCCTACTTGTTACATTTACATTTCACATCTTTTTCTAACCCGCCCACTTGTTACATTTACATTTTACATCTTTGTCTACCCGCCCACTTGTTACATTTACATTTCACATCTTTGTCTACCCCGCCCACTTGTTACATTTACATTTTACATCTTTGTCTACCCCACCCACTTGTTACATTTACATTTTACATCTTTGTCTACCCCACCCACTTGTTACATTTACATTTCACATCTTTGTCTACCCCACCCACTTGTTACATTTACATTTTACATCTTTGTCTACCCCGCCCACTTGTTACATTTACATTTAACATCTTTGTCTACCCCGCCCACTTGTTACATTTACATTTAACATCTTTGTCTACCCCGCCCACTTGTTACATTTACATTTCACATCTTTGTCTACCCCACCCACTTGTTACATTTACATTTTACATCTTTGTCTACCCCGCCCACTTGTTACATTTACATTTTACATCTTTGTCTACCCCGCCCACTTGTTACATTTACATTTCACATCTGTGTCTACCCCACCCACTTGTTACATTTACATTTTACATCTTTGTCTACCCCGCCCACTTGTTACATTTACATTTCACATCTTTGTCTACCTCGCCCACTTGTTACATTTACATTTTACATCTTTGTCTACCCCGCCCACTTGTTACATTTACAATTTTACATCTTTGTCTACCCCGCCCACTTGTTACATTTACATTTTACATCTTTGTCTACCCCGCCCACTTGTTACATTTACATTTTACAACTTTGTCTACCCCGCCCACTTGTTACATTTACATTTCACATCTTTGCCTACCCCACCCACTTGTTACATTTTACATCTTTGTCTACCCCGCCCACTTGTTACATTTACATTTCCCATCTTTGTCTACCCCGCCAACTTGTTACATTTACATTTTACATCTTTGTCTACCCCGCCCACTTGTTACATTTACATTTCCCATCTTTGTCTACCCCGCCCACTTGTTACATTTACATTTTACATCTTTGTCTACCCCGCCCACTTGTTACATTTACATTCTTCTTCCTTTTTGATCCTTCTGTCTGAAACGTATATCAACGTATATCAACTTTATGAAAGCTATCGTGTGGTCCATATCTTCTCGTGTACCATACGTTTTTGTCTTCAGTGTGGTTGGAACGGCCCATGTTTCGCCTCTGTTTTCAGCATACAGTCGACAGTGTTGGAGCACATACTCAGCATTTTCTGGTGCCATGCTGCAGTAGCACGCATCCGTGTTTCCTACACCGACAAGTTTGAACATAGGTTGACGAAGTCTGTTGAACCCTATCCTTAGTCTGCATATAATACATTGTCCCTCTCTAGACCCGCGATGAAGCGAATCTTGAGGAGATATGTTGGTGTATATATGCAGCCACCTTTTTTTGAAACTAGATAGTATTAATGTCTTAGTCTCTTCGTGAGTTAAGTCATTATTTGGTTGTACCGTGTCACTACCGCTTCTGGCCAGTCTGTGTACAATACTTCCAATTACTTTCATCCTACTCTTCCAATTACATTTGGCCCCCTTTAAGGGTCCTACCTCATAATGTTATTTTTACTCCTAAGACATTTTAGCTCCTTAAGGGACATGTTCAACTCCAACTGGCCCTATTTCTTACTTTAAGGGTCCTACCTCATAATGTTACTATTTTAACTCCGAAAGACATTCATCAACTGGCCCTGTTTCTTACTTTAACCCTCCTACCTCATAGTGTTACTATTTTAACTCCTAAGACATTTCCCATATGAGTTCCGGTGCCCTCTATTTATAGAGGGGGAAAGGGGAGAAAATACCAAGTGCTCAGCAAAAAGCTTGTCGTGAAAAAGCAACTAATCAAAGATTTTGCCTTCAAAGTTAAAGTGCATCTGCCTGTGCGGCAAGAAACCAATAGTCTGCATACAAATAAGCCAATTCTGTAAAATGGGTGTACACGCAAAACTGAAGTTCTGAAACAAGATCAGAGTCCAGAGATGGAGGAACAACCAAAACTTTCCCCCAGAGTCTACAGCCAATGAATGTTAAGAGCAAGAAAAACCAGACATAGGTAAATTTATTTTCATTTTGTAACAACAGCTTGAGATTCAAAGAGTAAACACTTTTTGTTAACCTAAGGAAGCATAAATTAGGATCCCTGAAATCCGTTGATTACCTTCCAGGAAAATTTCTTTATACTCACTGTGGTCTCTGCCTTTCATCTGACACTCCTGATAACATTTATCCAGCTTCTTGCTTCAACTAATCAGCTTTCACTTTTTCGCTTTCCTAGTTCCTCTGTAAAAGCGATACCTGCTTAATTTCTCGTCATTATACTATTTAGAGTGGTCCTTGTAAGTGTGTGTGTGTGTGTGTGTGTGTGTGTGTGTGTGTGTGTGTTGTATTTTGCTTTTTGTCTTTGTTCTGCTGATGAAGGCTAATCGCCGCAACGTCCTCTCTTTTTCTTAAGTGGTTTCGTAAAGCTGACATTTACTTTGTGTTTTTCTTGACTGACTGACTTGTGTTTTACTTACCATTTTCTGTCTTTTATCTTCCCCATCTTTTTGCAGCTTTTTTTTTTTTTTTTAAAGACTAAAAATATACGATGTGGAGGAGAACCAAGAGTCTCAGGCGAACACACAAGGGTCTTAGTCACTGTCCTACCGCCAATCCCGTGTTAGGTTGTGCTGTGTGGATTTACGCGCAGAACCAATTTCGCCATCATTTACCCTTCTGTTTGTTTGTAATGGCAAAGCGTGCGTCAGTATGAACCGATTACCCAATCACTTAGCACCTTATTAGATACGACTGACATTTGTTGTAGAGTTTGTTTACATGAACAGATTTTGTTCTGTCTCTGGTTAGTGAATTTGTTTAAGTTGTAACACTTGTTTCAGTTGTTAGAAGATATGTCGACGTTATGTTTGATTGTCTTATTAAGTCTTGCAGTTCGTGATGGCTATTGTAAATCTAGTGGTAAGTAGCTTGCTTGTATTTAGCTGTTTATCTGAATTTTGGTATTCATCATGACAAATCTAGCTTTTAGCAAAATGCAAAAGATAGTTTTTAATAAGAAGGTGTCAAATGCAATGAAAACAAGATTGTTACAATGCAGTAAAGAACCTATGTTGTTATATGCACATGACTCATCGACAATACGAAGACAAAGTTAAAAAAAAAAAAAAAAGCATTTGACAGAGAATGCAAAGAATACCATACAACTAAAGGAAAACAATTAAAAACGTAGCACCATCATCAGGTGCCTTGCCAGCTGGCATGGGCTTTCATGCATCTCCACATATTTCGTTTCCCAGTGTTCTGGATCAATTCCACTGATGATATTCCTCCATGCCACTGTCTTAAGCCATCCACCATCATTTCTCTTTGTTTGCCTCTGCCTCTTCTACCAGTAATCTTTCTAGTCGTCACGATTTTTTTTCCAGTACTCCTTTTCTCATCACATGACAAAAGAACTTTGTTTATCACCTTCTAATTGTTGTACACTAATGTTCTACTTTCATGAGCCATTTCCAGGCAATCATTGTTAATTATTCTGGCAGTCTAAGGTATTCGCAACCTTCTTCTCAAGAACTATATACCTCAGCTGCCTCCAAACTCTTTCTAATTTTAAACAGTTGAAAGTTTTTAATTGATTAGGAATAAAATGTTAGAGGTAGAGAGTCGGTGTTTTGCGGATATGTTATAGGAAGAAATGAACTGGAGACTATGGTAACAAATGGAAAGATTGATGTAAAGAAAGCTAGATAAAGGGATAAATACATTGACGCCTAAACCATACGGATGGGGCGAGACAAAAGCATTGATATGATTCGTGATTCGTCATCATCGGCGACCGGGTGCACCCCTGGCTCGCCAGTAGACGAGTTCGTCGCTGGTCAGGGCGGTATTTAGGTCTGTCTCCTTTGATCGCATTAACATTGCAGGAGTCCTTTTTAGGGCTTTTGGTTACGTACAACGCTAAGCCATTGTATGTGGCGCACATAACCTAGTCACAATTATAACCTGAAGCTCCCCCTTTCAGTAGGCTGGTTGAACTTGACGTGATGTGTTTTTTTTTTTTTTCGATCAAAGCAACGGAACGGTAATTGTGTGAGACTGCGAAACGATATATGATGATGAACAAAGTTCTTTTGTCATGTGATGAGAGAAAAAGTACTGGAAAAAAATCGTGACGACTAGAAAGATTACTGGTAGAAGAGGCAGAGGCAAACAAAGAGAAATGATATTCCAGAGACGTGCGAATAAACACTCGTTCTCTCTCAGCAATTGTAAAACATGTATGACTGTAATACAAGTAGCTAGGTGGTAAGGATTATAGTTGTTGCTGAAGTCGGAGGGGACCCTGGAGACTGTTGCACAGTCTTCTTCCTTTTCTTCTTCACGTTCTTTGTTAACGCTTCCGTTATTGAGCACCAGGAGAAGATGGACTGATGGTCTGTCTGTCTGTCTGTCTGTCTGTCTGTCTGTCTGTCTGTCTGTCTGTCTGTCTGTCTGTCTGTCTGTCTGTCTGTCTGTCTGTCTGTCTGTCTGTCTGTCTGGCTGGCTGTCTGTCTGGCTGTCTGGCTGTCTGTCTGTCTGTCTGTCTGTCTGTCTGTCTGTCTGTCCGTCCGTCCGTCCGTCCGTCCGTCCGTCTGTCTGTCTGTCTGTCTGTCTGTCTGTCTGTCTGTCTGTCTGTCTGTCTGTCTGTCTGTCTGTCTGTCTGTCTGTCTGTCTGTCTGTCCGCCCGTCCGTCTGTCTGTCTGTATGTCTGTCTGTGTCTGTCTGTCTGTCTGTCTGTCTGTCTGTCTGTCTGTCTGTCTGTCTGTACCCCACCAGTCCATCACACAAGGGATAAACACCCGGTGACACAAAGTGCCAACATGCGGATGAGGATTACCTGCGGAGAGGTCCCGGAAACCCCGTTCAGCTGTTAGGTCATATTTCAGTCCCTGCTATATTTAAGGCCCCCGGCGAAAGCCAGGGTGGAACTTCAAATTTACTAAAAATTGCCTCTAACACTGGTGTGACAAGATTATACCACCAGGAAATGACAGTAAATTCGCTTTTGTTATGCTGACGTGTTCAGAAAATACTCTTCAATCAAGAAAATATAATCACAATGTTTGCAGACGGCTACAGGTGTGAAAATGGTGTCTTTGAGACCTTGAACCTGGTGTCAGAAGATTGTAGAGCGGCGCACGTGCCGTACCTGCGGGATGTTAGAAAGACACGGAAACACATTTCAGGACTTGACGTGGTTCAGATATTTCAGGTAATTATTACTATCACCACCGCCATTGCCGTCACTGCTACTACTTTTTCTTTTACAACTAATGAATTTACTACTACTACTACTACTACTACTACTACTACTACTACTACTACTACTACTACTACTACTACTACTACTACTACTACTACTACTACTACTACTACTACTACTACTACTACTAATACTACTACTATTTCTTTTACTTTTACTATTATTATTTTTACAGTACTACTGCTGCTACTACTACTACTACCTCCACCAACACTACTACTTCTACTACTACTACTACTACTACTACTACTACTACTACTACTACTACTACTACTACTACTACTACTACTACTACTACTACTACTACTACTACTACTACTACTACTACTACTACTACTACTACTACTACTACTACTATTTCTTTTACTTTTACTATTATTATTTTTACAGTACTACTGCTGCTACTACTACTACTACCTCCACCAACACTACTACTACTACTACTACTACTACTACTACTACTACTACTACTACTACTACTACTACTACTACTACTACTAATACTACTACTACTACTACTACTACTACTACTACTACTACTACTACTACTACTACTACTACTTCTCCTGCTACTATTTCTTTTACTTTTATTTTTACTGCTATTATTTTTCATACTACTACTACTGCTACTTCTACTGCTGCTGCTGATACTACTTCTACCACCACCACCACCACCACTAAGTCAACTACAACTACTATACCTCTATACTACTACTACTACCACTACCACTAAGTCAACTACAACTACTATACCTCTATACTACAACCACCACCAGTAAGTCAACTACAACTACTATACCTCTATACTACTACCACCACCAGTAAGTCAACTACAACTACTATACCTCTATACTACTACCACCACCAGTAAGTCAACTACTACCACCACCACTAAGTCAGCTACCACTACTATACCTCTATACTACTACCACCACCAGTAAGTCAACTACAACTACTATACCTCTATACTACTACCACCACCAGTAAGTCAACTACAACTACTATACCTCTATACTACTACCACTACCACTAAGTCAACTACAACTACTATACCTCTATACTACTACCACTACCACTAAGTCAACTACAACTACTATACCTCTATACTACTACTACTACCACTACCACTAAGTCAACTACAACTACTATACCTCTATACTACTACTACTACCACCACCACTAAGTCAACTACAACTACTATACCTCTATACTACTACCACTACCACTAAGTCAACTACAACTACTATACCTCTATACTACTACTACTACTACCACCACCACTAAGTCAACTACAACTACTATACCTCTATACTACTACTACTACTACTACCACCACTAAGTCAACTACAACTACTATACCTCTATACTACTACTACTACCACCACCACTAAGTCAGCTACAACTACTATACCCATTATACTACTACTACTACTACTACTACTACCACCACTAAGTCAACTACAACCACTATACCTCTATACTACTACTACTACCACCACCACTAAGTCAGCTACAACTACTATACCATTATACTACTACTACTACTACTACTACTACCACTACCACTACTACTAAGTCACTAAACTACTAACTACTACTACCTCTATACTACTACTACTACCACCACCACTAAGTCAACTACAACTACTATACTCTATACTATACTACTACTACTACTACAACTACCACCACTAAGTACTACAACTACTACAAACTACTATACCTCTACTACTACACCTCTATACTACTACTACTACCACCACCACTAAGTCAGCTACAACTACTATACCATTATACTACTACTACTACTACTACTACTACTACCACCACTAAGTCAACTACAACCACTATACCTCTATACTACTACTACTACTACTACCACCACTAAGTCAACTACAACTACTATACCTCTATACTACTACTACTACTACCACCACCACTAAGTCAGCTACAACTACTACACCTCTATACTATTACTTTTACTACTGCTACCACCATCACCATTAAACAACAATTTCTGCTACACCCTTATACTACTACCTTTACTGCTAATACTTTCATACTACTACTGTCACTACTACTATCACTACCAATACTACAACTACTTTTTTTACTTTCTATTACAACAAATACTACATTTACTACTATCACCACCAACACTACTACTGCCACCATCTTAATCCTATTACTACTTTTATTCTACAACTACTACTGCTGCCAACACCACCAACACAACCACCACCACTATTCATCATGTATCTGTTCGTATGCTGACGCTCCTATGACCATAACACAAGGCTGTCAAGAATCTTTTTTCTGTTATCCTACCCTGTCTCTTATTCCACAGATCTTTTCAGTGGTCACAACATGTTCCAGTTTCCTGCTTCACACGACAAGACCAACACGCGATGACTGTCTTTTTCTGTTTGTGTTATCTTCGGGCCTTCCGTCAGAACATCTGGGTTGTTCTTTTTTGCTGTCCAATATATTCTCAAGATTCTTAAACCACGTCTGTGAGGTTTCATGAAATTGTCTTGTGTATTAAATGTCCCAGTTTTCACAGCTATCTGTTAAAACTGCCCCCCCCCACCCCCCCCCCCCCACCAACTGCCACAAGGAGGACTACTAAGGTCCCTTTTACACGCCTTTTGGCGTATAGGGCATAAAGGGTTAGACCTAAATTTTTATAGACAAATCGGCATATAATGGGTGATGTGGTCAAATCAAGCAAGCCGACTTTACTTCCCGAGACTGCACCCGGTACCCACTCGAGGATGGGTCGACATAGGAGTCAAGGTCATTTTAAAAAAAAATGTCTGGAGTCGCTAGGAGCGAACCCACGACCTTTCAATCCACACGCAAGCGTCTAGCCACCACGCCACGGCGACTCTCATTACTACCTTTATATATCAGTTTTGCGGTGTAGGCAGCGGGGTTTTTAGACCGAGGTTTTAAGGCCGCATGGCTTGTGCTGTTGCCACGACTGTGCAGGTGAAGATTTTATTTGGGCCCAGACAGAAAAGTCTCCTGCCTTACCGAGGATTTGAACCCAGGTCTCACTACTAGTACTACCTCTACTATTACAGCTGCTGCTGCTACTGCCACTGCCGCTATTAGTACCACCATTACTACTACTTTTATTACTGCTACTACTACAAGTACTACTACTACTACTACTACTACTACTACTACTACTACTACTACCACCACCACCACCGCCGCCGCCTCTACTGCTACTTGTATCATATATCTAAAATGCCAGATATGAGAAAATTGATTCTGTACTGAGAATAACTGTGTTCATTTGTATTTCATTCATTCCTTGACACTCCTGTATTACTGATCTATTCACAGAAATACTGCAACGGGGTAAAATCTGCAACTGATTGTACAGAAAGATTTGTCAACTTCCTGCCTTGTCTAAAAACACAACTGGAATCTTACAGAAATATGAACCGAATGTCCAACTGGTTTTGCAACGACAACGGAGTTAAAGACGTCATAGAAAACATGTACAGCAGCTTACCAACTGAGAGATTAGACTACAAGAAAAATGAGTGCTATAGGATTGCAGCTTCAAAGCAATATTCTTGTATTAAAAAGTTTTTAAATGTTGGAGCTCCTCCTAACGACAAACAAAATATCATGAGGCAAACGTTGCAATCCTTACCGTGTTTGTTCAAAGAACTGCGCTCTAAGTGTAGTCAGGGAACCTCTCTACTGCTGGCAACTTTGCAGTACGACTCTTTGATAATTCCACCGGCCCTTGGTATCAACGTATCAGAGATCCTGCTCACTGTTGCTAACCTCCGTGTCTAGAATAAACCAATCATTCAATCAATCAGTCAGTCAGTCAGTCTGCATGTCCTTTGCAGAATGTAGCTCTCTTCAGGACACGCCTGAAAGTCTTCTTTCTCTAGCCAATTTTCCAATCCTGTGTGCTTTACTAGCCACTACAACTTCCATGTCCTGTATCCACATTCGCGGTGGTCAGCCTCTGCCTCGCTTTCAGAAAACTGAAATCCTTCCCCCAATCACCGTTCTTTTCAGACCACCATGGACCTCTAAAAAGTTAGTTGCGTATCCTTTACAGGACGTTGCAGAACCAACCCTAACAGCCCCTGGCTGTTGTGTGGTTTCTCTAGGCAATTTACATCTAGTAGTTTGCCATTGCTTCCTGGACGGTCGGCTTTCTTGATACCACTATCGAAACCAACGCAGGGCGCATTGCCCGCAGCTGGGATCGAACCTGGCATCCCGGCATTACGAAGCGAAGCGTTCGCATCGACTTAGCCACAGAACCGACACATGGACCTCTACATGTCCAAAATACCAGTTTTCAGGAGAGGATGCTGTTTACAAGCCAATGTTCCTCGTTTTCAGGTCTAGAATACCGTCAGCAATTTAATGTAAACCTAAGAAGGAGCAGGAATGAGTCAGATTAAAAACTACACACTTACAAGCCACAGAAGTGACGTTGCGGTTAGACATTCTTCTTCAGCAACAAAAATAAAGTGAGTCGGGGGGGGGGGGGGGGGGGGAGGGTAACTACAAAATGTCATTTGATTTCTAAAACGTAGGATCTAGGGCAGTGGTCTCCAATCATTGTCAGGTCACGCCTCCCT
>CAJHNH020000165.1:256215-263715 GCA_905116865.2 Candidula unifasciata
TTCTCAGAGTTGTACGATGCATCGTCTTTATTTTGATGGTTGGATACTTCTACCATGTTTGATAGACTTAACGGTTTGGCTAAGCTTCGATCTGTTCCTCTGATTGCATTCTTATGCCGATCTTGTTTATTCATGACTCCATCACTTACTTTGTAACTTTTTGCTAAGTCTATAACGGGGAGTTTGAAATGGAAACTGGATCTAGCTGACCCATTCGATGTACTGTTTCTTGATTCATGCCTGATAAATCCATTCATGTTGAGCTTTACGCAGTTACTGTTATTATTCGCTTTATCAGTTTTGGTGTGGTTGATTTGATTATTACCTTTTCTTGGCAATTGTTTCTCGTGATCTTCATTGTACCCATTTCGTGGCAGATGTTCTATACCTGTTATCTCTGGAAGACGATCACCCCGCTCTGATCCATGGAAACAGTCTGCCTTGTCTTCCGTTCCTACGAAACTAGGCATTGAAATCAAGTATCAGTCAATAAAACAAGATTATGACGAATATTCACTGGATCAACCAGCAAAAGATCTTTGTATACAGTAGAATTACTACTATAATTCTAGAGCAACCCCAAACACACAGGCTACAGTGTTCGCTTTTTGATAAAATATAAACAGGTTTTCTTTCTCAAAAAGCTGACTGGTCATCTTAGAAGTAGCTGGCAGTAAGGGTAAGAATGCTGGGTTGTTATGCAGGAGAACCAGGTTCAAATCCTCGGCAAGGTTGTGAATTGTTTTGTTCTCTCGAAGATGCAACAAAAATAATCTAACATGCACAGCCTGTGGCGAAAGCACGAACAATGCAGCCATAAATCCTCAGGCTTAAAGACCCCCCTGCCGACACCTCAAAAGTGATAAATTCAGGCAGCAGTTGAAGTCTTTTGGGCAGACACGGCTTCCAAACTAGACCCCATCAAGATATCCTTTGGAAAGTAACGATGTTCTCTTGACCTTGACCAGCATCTACACAATGCCGACTTCTTTATACAAAAACTAGATCCTCCCTTCAAGAGAGTCCTTTGCAGAAATTTAATAATGTTATTAAAAGCACGGAAACACAACCTAACTTTAGTAACGCTCAGTAAAAGAGAACATCTTCTTCTACACGGCGTAACTCCAATGACGCTCAGTCATATCGAATATTGTCGCCTACATACAGTGATTCCAATGATGCTTAGTCATGTAGAATATTGTTGTCTACATATAGTGATTCCAATGACGCTCAGTCATATCGAATATTGTTGTCTACATATAGTGATTCCAATGATGCTTAGTCATGTAGAATATTGTTGTCTACATATAGTGATTCCAATGATGCTTAGTCATGTCGAATATTGTCGTCTACATATAGTGATTCCAATGATGCTTAGTCATGTAGAATATTGTTGTCTACATATAGTGATTCCAATGATGCTTAGTCATGTAGAATATTGTTGTCTACATATAGTGATTCCAATGATGCTTAGTCATGTAGAATATTGTTGTCTACATATAGTGATTCCAATGATGCTTAGTCGTGTAGAATATTGTTGTCTACATATAGTGATTCCAATGATGCTTAGTCATGTAGAATATTGTTGTCTACATATAGTGATTCCAATGATGCTTAGTCATATCGAATATTGTCGTCTACATATAGTGATTCCAATGATGCTTAGTCGTGTAGAATATTGTTGTCTACATATAGTGATTCCAATGATGCTTAGTCGTGTAGAATATTGTTGTCTACATATAGTGATTCCAATGATGCTTAGTCATGTAGAATATTGTTGTCTACATATAGTGATTCCAATGACGCTTAGTCATGTAGAATATTGTCGTCTACATATAGTGATTCCAATGATACATATAGTGATTCCAATGATGCTTAGTCATGTAGAATATTGTCGTCTACATATAGTGATTCCAATGATGCTCAGTCATGTAGAATATTGTTGTCTACATATAGTGATTCCAATGATGCTTAGTCATGTAGAATATTGTTGTCTACATATAGTGATTCCAATGATGCTCAGTCATGTAGAATATTGTTGTCTACATATAGTGATTCCAATGATGCTCAGTTCATGTAGAATATTGTTAGTCTACATATAGTGATTCCAATGACGCCTCAGTCATGTAGAATATTGTTGTCTACATATAGTGATTCCAATGACGCTCAGTCATGTAGAATATTGTTGTCTACATATAGTGATTCCAATGACGCTCAGTCATGTAGAATATTGTTGTCTACATATAGTGATTCCAATGATGCTCAGTCATGTAGAATATTGTTGTCTACATATAGTGATTCCAATGACGCTCAGTCATGTAGAATATTGTTGTCTACATATAGTGATTCCAATGATGCTCAGTCATGTAGAATATTGTTGTCTACATATAGTGATTCCAATGACGCTCAGTCATGTAGAATATTTTCGTATTTTGAAAGTTGTCCGTAGACACCATCATCCACTTCTGTTGTGGTACTATCATGAACTGGTATTCTGAAATATGATAAAAATATAATATGTCATTAGCGAGACGTTATTCACATTCCTTACAACTCAGTTACAAAAATAGAGCCAGTATTGAGGCACCAATATATTAACATGCACACACACACACACACACACACACACACACACACACACACACACGCATACATACACACACGCACACACACACAAGCAGCTGATAAATGCGCGATTTATGCTAACTGTGCTATCAATGCCAGGCGTGGATTGTTCTAGAAAAGTACAACATCTGAGATGAAATGTATAAGAAATGCGGCGAGAAAAACAAAAAGAGACAGACTCACCAATAAACAAGTAAAAACAATTGGATTGCGTATACACTATAATCTCTCCTTTGGCCTGCCTTGTTTACTCTAAATGAAAGGTAACACCAGTGCGTTTGGAGCCAAGCACGCTGCAGGAACTGTTGAATCAGGAGAGCAGTGATCGGTCCTATTGTCGAAGCTTTCTTCCTTGACCAACTGCCAGCCAAGGATAACGGCTAGGTTTTCCCTGCCAAAAGATGAAATTTGCAGGGTGAATTTTCTCTATCTAAAATATGAGAAATTCCCTCATTTCACGATATATTTAAGCACACACACACACACAAAAGTCTCTGAATTCAATGAAGCCACAACCTATAAGGCAATGTGGTGTCTTGCTAGACCAGCTATCTTGATATTGTAAATCCTCCTAGTACAGCTTCAGACTTCAAACTCCTACAACCTATCACGTTCATCAACTGTGATACGCTGGCAAACAAAACACTGCAATACATTAACACTACACGTCGACAGACTATAAATCAAACACCAAAGACACAGGTAACCAAAGACATGAACGCTGTAAGTAAACGGAACACAATGCCATTTTCACGCCTTCGGTTTGCCAGAACAACACTTCATGTCTAGCAGACTGTCAAGAGTTCCCACTGGCTCTGCGTCTATATCAGGGAGTGCCGGAGCCTGGAAGAGCAGACACATTGGGGCCCCCAATTTTTAAGTGGGCAGATGCCCCTACAATATGCTGGAGTTGGCTGAGCCCTCCTCTCCCTTCTAATTAATGTGCCCAGGGGTTAAGCTCCCCCTCCAACTTTTTTTCCCTTCACAAATCACATACAGACATTCTCTTTTTACGTAATAGTCCATACAGCAAATCAAATAGTTTGCCCACTTACTGAGAACGCCTTGTGACCCTATACTATACAAGACATACACCAAAACAAAAGATGGACGAAGATCACGAGGTAGACCAAAAAACGAGATGGAAAGATAACATAAGAGAATCTCTACAGCAACACGATGTGTCAATGGTCGAGGCAGTCAGAAGAGCAAGAAGCGAAACCGTATTTTTCTCTTGACCCCGAAACAGTAAAAGAACAAGGACAGAAGACGTTCATATATTTCATATTATTTCATATAGTCCGCGTTAGCTCAGTCGATACGAGGCTGGCTTTCAAATCCAGCTGCGACTCGACGGTCGGTGTTCGAAACCGGGCGGCTCCAGGGGTTAACCCAGCCTCTAGGAAATGGGTACCTGAGTGACATTCTGGGGTAAATGGAGAAATGGGGGTAGCAGAGTTACGTGCGAACGGCGACACAGACGACAGTTCTTATCAGCTGTCCGTACTGATGGCAGAGCACTTATGGTTTATAACCGTGTTCAATGACGCTGGTCCACATCTCCCGACTTTACCTTTACTTTTGTTATTTCAGATATCACATTTCAGATGTTACTTTACCATTCAGAACATAATAATAATTACTATCATAATAATAATAATTGTTGGCACCTTTCCGTCACTCCAGACAGTTATGAGTTATGATCTGGGTTATCTTCACAGCACTCCAGACAAGTCCATAGGTGCTCAGATTCCCCCTTCAACATATACATCAGCGTCCCGCGGTTGATAGTCCTAGTCCTTTGTTGGTTGACAAGACATCTCCTGCGTCCGGTGTGCTTCTAGTGCCTGGCTGTGCCTATCTTTACTCCCAATTCTTGCACTTTTAGAAAGATGTGGATGTGCTGCTCCCAAAAATCCCCCCAAAGTCCAACCTCTCTAATGGCGATTAAAATGTCGACATGATCCCTTTGTAACTAGCGCAGAGCCGACTAATCTGTTGGCTCTTTCATTGCCAACAACACCCGCAAACCTTGGAACAAAGATGAAGGTAACTACGCACAGTGAAGTTTCGCAATGTCTGCATACAAAGCCTGCCTCGACTAGCCGGATCATACAAAGAATGAGAATAGCTCTGCGATGCCAGTCGCTTGAAAGCTCGTATTACCGCCACCACCTGCATTGTCATGCTGCTAGTAGTCATACCCAAGGCACCACTTGCCTCCTGAACAGAACGACAGTGTTATATTGTGCTGCACGGAAATCACTGTTCTGGCGATGGCGAGTGTGACTAGCAAGACTCGCCGGCGTTAAGAAAGTCTTTCACAGTCAGAGCATGGGCATTTAAGACCTTTGTTGCCACCACAAATATCATAATAATAATAAAAATAATAATAATAATATAACTTGAATACTGGACACTCAAACAAGGCTTCGGCTTTTTGAGGTCGACCTAGATCTTTTAAGCAACCAAGATCCCGCCTCCTGTCTTCTCCCAAATATCCCTAGGTCACTTCGTATCGTCGCCCCTTGTCTAAATTCCTACACCCAATACGTTCACTAAATCATTGATCCTTCTTAGATTTGCATAGTGTCTGGCTCGTATTTTCCTGCAGGGTTTGTCATTCTGCCTTCCCTGCACCAACTTGCACTGTATGGGACAATGTCAGTGACAATGTGGGAGTGTTAATAATTTCATTTCTGATGGTGTTTATAAGTATGTTACATAGAGACTCCTCAGAGTAAAAAAAAATCTCGTCCTTTTTAGGATAAAATTTTTCATCATTTGAAGCTCTACTCTGGCTCTTGCCAGGGACCGCAATATAGCCTGGCCATATATATGACCTAAAGGCTGAACGCGGTTTCTGGGACCTCTCCACAGTGATCCTCACCCACATGGTGGCACATTGAGTCATCGGGTGTTTATCGCTTGTGTGATGTCTTGGTGGGGTAGAAATCAGTCAGTCAGTCTCTTCAGAGGCAGCTTTACGGGAATATCCATAGTCCAGTGATGTCATTTCTTAATTAATTAATGCATTCATTTATTTATAAGTAACATCTTCTTCTTCTTCTTCTTCTTCTTCTTCTTCTTCTTCTTCTTCCCCCTCCTTCTGCTCTTCCTCCTCTTCCTCCTACTCGTTATCATCAATAACATCATCATTCCTATCATCCAATTCTTTTGCTTATTAGAAATCATTATTCGTCCTTTCTTCTTATAATTGACTCATTAGTAATGGTTGTAGTGTCTATCCACAGTTTTCTGTCTTGTGTACTTTCAATCAACCCTAATACAGACGATCCTCCATGATAAGATTTGAAACTGTCTAGCATCTTTTCTCTTGGTCTTCCTCTGCGTCTCCTTCACTCCAACTTTCCTGCTGTCACAATGTAATCCAGTGCCCTTCTCTTTTTAATAATTCCAATCCACTTCGTAAACAGTCAAATCTTTTTCTTTGTTTATTTTTGTCTGATAAAAACATGATAAGTATCTTTTTTTTTAAAAAGATTTTCTGCTCTCTTTATTCTATCGGAAATAGCTGTCCCAGTCTTTCGTTTGTCCAGTATCTTCGTTGCTAGGTTGCACTCGGCTGTTTGGCAAGAAGTGATGTTATAAATCCTTAGACTGCCAGTGACTCTGCCCATGTATTTGTTTCTGTATCTCCAACAAACAGTTTTGTTTTCTTCTTCCTAGCAGCACGCTTTCAGACTGCTATTTCCTCGTCTCTTCGTGTTGTCCTCACAGGTGTGTCGTTGTTTGCCTTTTGCTCTCTGGCCTTTGACTTTTCCCTCCAGTAAGAGTTCTAAGAGTTCGTTTCATTTACAAATGCCTCGAATCCACCATTATGACTGAGGTTGCTTCAGAAACGTTTTGGTCAGTGTTTTAATATTGTGTAAAACGAAACACACACATGAACAGAAATTAGCTATACAAACTTTATGATGCAAGTCAAACTTTACGGGTCGCTTAGTGAATTACAACAGACAGTGAAATTCATACTAGAGACAACATTGCAGATATAGAAGATATAGATAATTTATTTCATGCGAACGAAAGAAGAAGAGGAAGAAGATTTCCTAAATGTTTGAACGAAGAACTAGGTGCGGATCCAGCAAGAATGGGTGTATGTGAGGAAGCAAACAACGTGTATACAAACAGTGGTCTACGGGAGAAGTTAGCATCTACACTTTAAGATATTTGCTGCGGGAGACGGAGCATCTACGATTATGCTCGGCGTGCTATGATATCGATTTTTAATCAGTAACAGTCAGTAATAATCCCCATTTATTTTTAGCACTCTTTTGATTCACGGCTCCATACACCAACAAGTCTCGCTAAAAACATATGTTTGTTCTTCGACCTGGACTGCACATTGATTTTGTCCAAGACACTGTTAAAACAACACCATGTCACCTGGGGCGTCAATACATCACCGAGCGTTGATTAGAATCATAATAATTATTAGAGCCATTTGATCCTACAACTTGGCATCTGAACTGCTGGTTATTTCCAGTCAACAGAAAAAGGAGCCACAGATCGACATTTCTTAAACAATTCTTCTTCTTCTTCTCCGCGTCCGCCGGCTGTCAATATTGCAGAAAGTTCTGGTTGTTCGTCTACATCCGGACTTTAGTCTTGTTCCAGAATTTGAGTTTCGCGTGTATATCCGTTTGACAAAATTGGCTTATTTGTATGCAGACTGCTGGTTCCTTGCATCTCCGACAGATGCACTCCGACTGTGAAGGAAACACCATTAGTTTAATTAGTCGACTTTTACGTATGTATATATGTATGTATATGTATGTATGTATGTATATATGTATGTATATATGTATGTATGCATGTATGTATATTGTGCAAGACAACCGAAAAAGAAAA
>CAJHNH020000165.1:268715-306215 GCA_905116865.2 Candidula unifasciata
GACAATGGTATCAAGAAAGCCGACCGTCCAGAGGCAATGGCAAACTACTGGAGGTAAATTTGTCTAGAAAAACCACGAGGTTCTGCAACCTCCTATAAACCATACAGTAGTTCTCAAGACATTTCTTTTTTTTTTACCACATGTCTTAAATTCATCGCATTTAATATTAATCAATTTCATCAGGCATGAGTTTTCTAAAACACGAAACACAAATAATAAATTTAACATTCTAGGTAAATCAGAAATTATAAATTCACCACTGGAAAAAAATTAACATAAAAAAAAAAAAAAAACACTCACCCTGTATTAGTGCTGTGGTGTTTTCTTCTTTGAGAAGACAAATCCTTATCAACTGAAATGTGATACTTGTTTATAATCATCGGTGCCTTTCATTTTCTTGCAGTAAACAGTCAAATGTATTTCTTAATCTATAAACAGAAACATTTTAATTGATTTCACAAATTTAAAAAATATTTTATCAAACTGTGAACAGCGGTTTTCGGTTTAAATGTGAAAACCTTCAAAATCATCAGTTAAGTTTTTTTTTTTTTTTTATAAATCAAAGGACTAGCCCTTCACTTCTGTGTTTCTTGGCGGTTTATAAGGATATAAATCTTTCTATAACAGCAGGCGGGTCCATTGAGGATTAAGTGGTTAGGTTAGGTAACTCTGGGCCTAGTCGCACCAGACCAGCTAACTTCTCATTGGTTGAAAGAGTGCCTTGACACTGATATCTTTAGGACAACCGATAAACGAATGCAATCAAGGCTTCGACACGCCTTGAGACGTGTGTGAAACGAGATTGGTTCCATCGCACCTTCTTGCTCATGGACAAGTAGAACAGGCGGCCGAAGATGTCGCAGTCGGGCATTTTCTGAATTGATAACTGAACATTGACCCTCTAAGACACACATCTAGGCGAAGTTATTGCGAACCATGTTTCGAGAAGTAGGAGTATACAGAAGGAAAAATGCACAAGGCTTTACTTTAGAGCAGTAGTTCTCAAACTTCACAATGCCGCGACCCTTTATTACAGTTGCTCATGTTGTGGCGACCATTAAATACAGTTCCTCGTGTTGTGGCGACCCTTGAATACTGTTCCTCATGTTGTGGCGACCCTTGAATACTGTTCCTCATGTTGTGGCGACCATTAAATACTGTTTCTTGTGTTCGGGCGACCCTTGAATACTGTTCCTCATGTTGTGGCGACCCTTGAATACTGTTCCTCGTGTTGTGGCGACCCTTGAATACTGTTTCCCATGTTGTGGCGACCATTAAATACAGTTCCTCGTGTTGTGGCGACCCTTGAATACTGTTCCTCATGTTGTGGCGACCCTTGAATACTGTTCCTCATGTTGTGACGACCATTGAATACTGTTCCTCGTGTTCGGGCGACCCTTGAAAACTGTTCCTCGTGTTGTGGCGACCCTTGAATACTGTTTCCCATGTTGTGGCGACCCTTGAATACTGTTCCTCGTGTTGTAGCGACCCTTGAATACTGTTCCTCATGTTGTGGCGACCATTAAATACTGTTTCTCGTGTTCGGGCGACCCTTAAATACTGTTCCTCATGTTGTGGCGACCCTTGAATACTGTTCCTCATGTTGTGGCGACCCTTGAATACTGTTCCTCATGTTGTGGCGACCCTTGAATACTGTTCCTCATGTTGTGGCGACCCTTGAATACTGTTCCTCATGTTGTGGCGACCCTTGAATACTGTTCCTCGTGTTGTGGCAACCCCCAACCATACAATTTTTTTTTTCGTCACTACTTCGTAACTTCAGGGAATATGTGTTTTCCGATGTTCTTTAGTGACCCATGTGAAGGTGTCGTTTGACCGAAAAAAAGGGTCGCGACCCGTAGGTTGAGAACCGCTGCTATAGAGCGAGGGCAAGTTAACAGAGGTAATAGTAGCAGCAATAGTAGTATCAGTAGTAGTCGTAGTATCAGTAAAATCCTTAGTAGTAGTAGTAGTAGTAGTAGTAGTAGCAGTAGCAGTAGTAGTAGTAGTAGTAGTAGTAGTAGTAGTAGTAGTAGTAGTAGTAGTAGTAGTAGTAGTAGTAGTAGTAGTAGTAGTAGCGGCAGTAGTAGAAGTAGTAGTGGTAGTAGTAGTTGTAGTAGAAGCGGCAGTAGTAGTACTAGTAGCGGCAGTAGCAGAAGTACTAGTAGCGGCAACAGTAGAAGTAGTAGTAGCGGCAGTAGTAGAAGTAGTAGTAGCGGCAGTAGTAGAAGTAGTAGTAGCGGCAGTAGTAGAAGTAGTAGTGGCGGCAGTAGTTAAAGTAGTAGTAGCGGCAGTAGTTGAAGCAGTAGTGACGGCAGTAGTAGAAGTAGTAGTAGAACTAGTAGTGGCGGCAGTAGTAGAAGTAGTAGTAGCGGTAGTAGTAGAAGTAGTAGTAGCGGTAGTAGTAGAAGTAGTAGTAGCGACAGTAGTAGAAGTAGTAGTAGCGGCAGTAGTAGAAGTAGTAGAAGTAGTAGTAGCGGCAGTAGTAGAAGTAGTAGTAGCGACAGTAGTAGAAGTAGTAGTAGCAGCAGTAGTAGAAGTATTATTATTGTTTGAAATGGTGGTGGTGGTACCTGCAGTAGTAATGGTGGTGGTCGAAACTGAAGGAGGATGAGGAGGGGGAGGAGAAAGAAGAAGAGGAAGAAGACGAGATAGAAAAGAAGAAGAAGAAGAAGAAGAAGAAGAAGAAGAAGAAGAAGAAGAAGAAGAAGAAGGAGGAGAAGAAGAAGAAGAAGAAGAAGAAGAAGTAGAAGTTAGAGCAGGAGTAGGAGCAGGAGAAGGAGAGGAGGAGGAGGAGGAGGAGAAGAAGGAGATGCACCAGAAAGTGTACAATTTAAGTTTCCTAAAAATAATATTTAACAATTAATAATAGATAAAGATAATTAAAAAAAAATTCAACGCACTTAGAAATATGGCGTTACGCCGTAAAAACAATGAAATTAGTAGTAGTAATAAATTTTAACCCTACCAGGACATGACACAAGCGATAACACCTGATGACACAAAGTACCACCATGTGGACGATGATCACCCACAGAGAGGTCCCAAAAACCGCGTTCAGCCATATTTATGGTCGGACTATATTGCGGCCACCGAAAGGAGCCAGGGCGGGGATTCAAAATAGAGAAAAATGGCATCTCACAAGGAGACGACTGGATATTATGATAACAATGACATTACCCTTTATTCAGACTATTTAAATTAATCGATACAAACATACAATCGACACAATTCACCTAAACGGTAGTATTGCAGCAATCATTAGGTAAATCAGCCGACCATTGTTTAAGACGTTATATAAATTATAAAATATTGACAGTATGCTACAATTATATTTAATCTTTACGGCTAACCTAAGAATCTCCGACAATAACAACAGCGATATTTATGACTTTAACAATAGCGTTATTTATGATCTGCTGTCAAGAGCAGACAACTCACCGGCATTGGGATACAGGACAAAATGCAATTTATGACTCGAATTATTGTTCTTGGAAACTAGAGTCATGAGAATGCTTGTAATGTGAGACAAGTTAACATTATTTCTCATTATCATCATGTGCCATACCGATAAGCGCCCCCACAAAACCGTCTCCATTTGACGGGAATTACTGCTGATGTCACCTAACCGGGCTAACGATACGTTTAAGGACAGATTAAAACCCCAAACTGAATTAGCTTATTTCTGCGGGAAACAATGCTTGACTGGCTGACTGACTTTCGACCCCACCAGGACATCACACAAGCGATAAACACCCGATGACACAATGTACCATCATGTGAATGAGGATCACAGTGGAAAGGTCCCAGAAACCGCGTTCAGCCTTTAGGCTATATTTATGGCCAGGCTATACTGCGGCCCCTGACAAAAGCCAGAGTAGGGCTTCAAAAACGGAAAATTTCATCCTAAAAAGGACTGGAACAATGCTTTCTAAAGTTTCCTACTGGTTGAAGGTTGAGGGACAATTAATTTTGGTGGCTCAAATCAACACATTTTCAAAAACATTGATTGAAAATGTCATATTTTATGCGTTATCTGAAGGTCGTGGCTTCAGGTCGTGATGGAGCCGGGTTTGGCTCCCAGATTGACCCAGCCTTAAATAGGCACCAGGTGACTTTCTGGGTAGTGAAGTCGGCCGGCATGATGTTGAACACATGACCAGCCGAGTGTTGATTCATCATCATCAGCATCCTTTGTGTGCCGTTAGATGTCACACAGGGCGCTCATTCGATTCCTCCACTTCGCTCAGTTGTATGCAATTTTCTCGATTTCTGACATGCAGTTTAGCATAGAATTTTTTGCCTGTCGTAATACTGTTCTTCCTAATGTTTCACTTGCTCGTTCTCTTTTTCTCAGGCGTTTGCTTCCCACCCCAGTGCCTGTTTTGCCATCTTAGCTTATTTCGATCATAGTGTGCGCCCAAAATCTCTCCACCTTCTTTGTCTTACTACAGTCTATACAGGTATTTGTTCAGACTTGTCTCTGTCTCCTCACTCTTTTTGAATTCCCATTTTATGTCATGGTTTTTCTCAGACATTTTTTTTTCCTTCAAATAAATTTAACTTTCGTTTCATATCTTTGGTAGTTCTCCAACTTTTGCTGGCATATGTTAGAAAGGAAACAACAACGTTAGAACTGAAGATTCTTAGTTTGGTCTTAAAGTCGTGTAACCAAGAACTCCATATTTTGTTAGGGCTTTTAAAGACGTGTTGCTTTGTCAAGGCGTATCACACTTTCCTTCGTTGTATTGAAATTGCTACCTAAATAGATGAAGTGTTACTGTTATCGGTTTGTTATTTAGCATGACATCTACATGATATGTGTTTGTATCTTTAATATATTTGTTTTCTAATTAACTTATCTGCAGTCCTATTTTTGATTCTGTAGACGACAAATCGTCTGTTTTTCGATGCTGTCTTTGGTGTTTTTACTTTACAGAACAACAACATTTGCGAAAGCCGGATCTTCCTGTTGTCTGTTCTTAAAACAATCAATGACAGTCTTGCATTTGCAACATTTATTTTCACTATCCAATCAATGGTTACTCTAAACAACAAGGGAGATATAACGCAGTCTTGTTTCATTGTAGTTTCCAACAAAAACTTCTCACTTAGACCATTTGTCAAATTATTATTTACTCATAGTAGACTTAATTTTGTTGACTGACTATGGGCGTAGCTGATAATTTGAAAAACACTGGTCATGCTTGATGGTTTTATCAGGCTTCAAATACAGGCTTTACGTAGTGTAATGATTGATGTAATGAATAACACAAAATAGTTACATGTCAGTAACAGCAGTAACAGCAGCGGTTGTCGTAGCCGTGTGCTGGTGCTGGTTATAACAGTAGCAAAGTAATTTGTTGTTGTGTTGCTGCTGTTGTCAAGGCTCACTATGAAAACAGAATCTCTTGTCTATCAGGCTTGCATCCATATCAGCTAGCGTTGACCTGGAAGCCATTAAAAAGTTAGGTTAGTAGCGTATCCTTTACAGAACGTTGCAGAACCAACCCCAACAGCCACTGGTTGTTCCTGGCTGTTGTTCGTTTTTCTAGGCACATTTACGTCCAGTAGTTTACCATTTCTTTCTGGACGGTCGGCTTTCTTGATACCACTGTCGAAACCAACGCAAGGCGCATGGCCCAGAGCTGGAATCGAACCCGGCATCCCAGCATTACGAAGCGTTCACATCGACTCAGCCACAGAGCTGACCATTCAAAAGTAGCTGCACATAGATTCTTCCCCATGCCTAGTCCTCGTTCCAGTCATAATGTTTGGCAATAATTAGCCATATATATACAAGGTAGGTAGGTAGTTGTACCGCACCAGGACATCACACAAGCGATAAACACCCGGTGACACAAAGTGGTGAAAGGTCCCAGAAACGCCTTTCGGCCGTTAGGCCATATCTATGGCTTTGCCATATCTATCCCCAGGCTATATTTAGGGCACCCGGCAGAAGCCAGGGTGGGGCTTCGAATTACAAAAAATTTCATCGCCAAAGGGGACGACTAGGAATGATAATATATACAATATAAATATGAGTTGAAAGCAGAGAAATGACAGAATAAATATATGAGACACAAACACCCAATACCAATTATGAAACATTATATAAATCTCAAGTGCCTATTTGAACAATGAACTCAGGATAGAAAAGAGGTAATGTTTATGTGCCTGCTTGATCGGAACAACGATGGGTTTGCTTTGAACAAATAGTATACAAGCTTTTTACATAGTGGCTTCGTGTTGACATTTATCTAATGTCTCCACTTTGACATGGCTGAGTTGGTTATCGGTTTATCTTGCGGTCTAGAATTCATGGGTTCCGTTGTGAAGCGTTTTGGTCTATGAGTGTAGTTTTATTCCTGTGGATCGTCGACGGAGAATCGGAGTTTCATGCTTTGTGTGACTCTTTCTGAGAGAGGTCTCTTTGCCTCGCGCTCTGAAGATCGTGGGTTTGTTTCATGGCTGCGCTCTTCAGTTCATCAGTGCAATTTTTATGTTTTTAAGGATATCTAAGGGTTTTCGCCGGAGCTACGGAGTTCGTGTTCTGCACTGCGTTTTCGGCAGGCGGCTAACCGGTCTGCAGAGAGAGACCGAGCCGAATGGGTTTAAACACAGTGCAATGAAGCCGATCTTCTCGACTTTAACCTTTAAACTTTAACTTTATTTTAAATGTGGCCAGATCAAGCTAACCGAGATTTGACTGGCTACCAAAATAGCTACACCCACTATGTTTTGTCTCTTTAACATTCATAATTTTTCCTAAGTGAACATTCGTTGCCAAATCTTCTGCTATTGAAAGAGTTAATTCTTTGCATCGTATGTATTTTTAATCCCTCTTTTAGTTATCTTTGACCCTGTATGTTCCATGAGAAAAATAATTTCTACTTAAACTGGTCAAAATGGAGGATTAGGCATGGCAGAATGTTAAGCTTGGAAGTTATTTTTGCCTCCGTTATTGCTTTACTAAGCCAATTTCCTCATTGGGCGGTAATCTATGGTTTCGTTGCCTGAGCTCCTGAGTTTAATGCTTGGTGCAACACTCTGAGTTGGTGTGTGTGTGTGTGTGTGTGTGTGTGTGTGTTTGTGTGTGTTTTCAATGTGGAATGTCCTTCATTCGTGCCGCGTTGTGTCGTGGTATGGACTATGACCGTAACCGGTTTATGAGTGAGCTGGTGAAATACCATACGTCAGTGTTTCCTAAACTTTTCGTATTCGCGGCGCCTTTTTTCAATAAATTTTTTTTTCAAATAACAACAACAACAACAACAATAACAACAACAACAAACAACAAACTCTTTTATCTTCGAATATCTCGCGGCGCCTCTGTGAAGATGTCGTGGCTCCCCGGGGCACCGGGGCGCACAGTTTGAGAATTACTGCTTTACGTGATGGTTCTACGTGGGTATAGCCAGCCTATCGTGCCTGACTACCTCCATCAACGACAAACTGCGTTTCTGATGGCGACTGTTAGCTTTGGCGCCTCTAGCAACTGAAATACGCATTTGCTGCTTGCGCAAATTTCCGGATTGTTCCGAGACTAATTATTTGCTACCAGTTTTTAATTTGCGACAGTGAGGGACATTTCATTTGATTTGCACTGGCACAGGAAGCCAGCAAGTATGGGGAAACCCGATTGCTGTGAAGTTGAAACTTCAGATAAGACTAAGACTTAAATTGATATTATATTTTTCAGTATGTGTCCTATCCAGCGCCACCGTATTTTCCTCACCTCTTGATTCACTGAAACGTGCTTAGTTTTTACCCACAACCTCCACACTAGCTAGCTAGTTAGTTAGTTAGCTAGTTAGTTAGTTAATCGATAGGTTTTCCTGACTGCACGTCGAACCACACAGCCCATAAATGCTTGGATCCCCACCACAGTAAATCCCGCAGCGTTTAGCGGCTGATGACACCAGTTCCTGTGTTGGTTTAGTATTCTTCTTTGGCTACACGCGTCGTGTTCTTGTTTGGCGACACCCCGTTTAACTTGCTGTTCTTGCAGTCTGACCATTGTTACAGATTCAAAGTTCTCAATTGGTTCACGCAAATGTCTTAATTCTCGTAGCCTGGTCCATGGCTTGTCCGGTTTTCACAGTCGCTTTACTTACAAATCTATCAGCTTGCTTATCTCCTTGTACCTCCACATGTCCTGGCACGAAAATGAGACTAATCTTGTTAGCCGAGAACGCCGTATGGCCACCAACCACTGCCTTCGGACCCAGTCCTTCTCTATCTTCCTAAGCATACTCATCGAGTCACCTCCACGTCATACCATATGGCAGACACATGTACTCACTCATAACTACAAAACGCAGCATACGCTAACAACTGAATTCATATTAACACATAAGTGGGCGTTCCTAGTTATGTTCTCGCTGGTGGAATGTGTGTTCCTGTTATATTCACGTATACTATCACAGACCCCGTTACTCACCGAACAACAAACAATGGTTCTCACACTGTTAGTGTAAATGGCTACAAATCATGCCTTTAGAATAGATTGTTCAAAGGTTTTTAAAGCGGAAAGGAGCTATTGAAGCAGATTTTATCCCATCACAAACTAGAGGGTCGTCTGCCTATTTTCACACAATGCACAGTCTCTGTATCTCCGGCTGCGACCCAACTACTAATTGTTTTAACTTGGCCTCTACTTCCCACAGCGTGTCCTAGAGCCCACTATAGTCGTAGTTCATACAAATAAGCCAAACGCAAAACACAAGTTCTGGGACAAGACCAGAGACCAGGAGGGAACGAACAACCAGAACTTTCCGCTGGAGTGTACAGCCGGTAAACTTTAAGAAGAATACAGCTTTAGGCTAGTTAAAAAGGCAGTCCAGGTTAACTTTACATTATCCATTCGGTTACGGATTTGAACTCAACACCTCCAGGCCAGCGTGGAAGCGTCTAACTACTGTGTTAATGTGGTTCTCTGAAGTAACTTGGTCTTAAAAGAGTTAAATCTCACTTGCTGTTTATTTTTTTATTTTTTTTTTAACCAGCAAGAAAAAAGGTTAGCCTGGTTAAATTCTCGATTATCCAGTCGCCATATGCCTTATTATAGCACGGCAGAGAGAGATGATAATAGACTAATTTTATGATAACTGTCGGTGTACTGAGAGCAAAATTAGCCATTTGGTCTATGCTGTGATTCTGTTGCCAAGTTAGTGCGAGAAATGACGCCTTTATATCTCACCTCGTATTTGGTTCTTGCTGTTTTTGTTTTTTATAGTTCTGCGAGTAAGTAACTTGTAATCTTGATATAGTTGTTAACTGTTGTTCTAATTTCTATGTGTAACTTGTAATCTTCATATTTTTGGTAACTGTTTTTTTTTTTCTGCTGTGTTTTTGAAGTTAGGTAAGTGAAGGTTAGTTTATTTAGTTGCTATATATTGTTGAAAAGAATTATATAGTTATAATGTTGGAATTAGAAGTTAGAGCTGTGTAGTCTTCATGGCAGTACCTGAGAATAGGCAGTGACAGTTGAAGTAATTGTTGTAGTAGCAGTAGTTTTAGTAGTAGTTGTTTTAGCAGTAGTGATAGTAGTAGTTGTTGTAGCAGTAGTTATAGTAGTAGTTGTTGTAGCAGTAGTTATAGTAGTAGTTTTGTTTGTTATAGTAGTAGTTATAGTAGTAGTAGTTGTTGTAGCAGTAGTTATAGTAGTAGTTGTTGTAGCAGTAGTTATAGTAGTAGTTGTTGTAGCAGTAGTTATAGTAGTAGTTGTTGTAGCAGTAGTTATAGTAGTAGTTGTTGTAGCTGTAGTTATAGTAGTAGTTGTTGTAGCAGTAGTTATAGTAGTAGTTGTTGTAGCAGTAGTTATAGTAGTAGTTGTTTGTAGCAGTAGTTTGCTGTAGTAGTATATTTGTTGTAGCAGTAGTTATAGTAGTAGTTGTTGTAGCAGTAGTTATAGTAGTAGTTGTTGTAGCAGTAGTTATAGTAGTAGTTGTTGTAGCAGTAGTTATAGTAGTAGTTGTTGTAGCAGTAGTTATAGTAGTAGTTGTTGTAGCAGTAGTTATAGTAGTAGTTGTTGTAGCAGTAGTTATAGTAGTAGTTGTTGTAGCAGTAGTTATAGTAGTAGTTGTTGTAGCAGTAGTTTATAGTAGTAGTTGTTGTACAGTAGTTATAGTAGTAGTTGTTGTAGCAGTAGTTATAGTAGTAGTTGTTGCAGCAGTAGTTATAGTGGTAGTTGTTGTAGCAGTAGTAATAGTGGTAGTTGTTGTAGCAGTAGTTATAGTAGTAGTTGTTGTAGCAGAACTAGTTGGTAGTATTCGTTGTCTCAGAATAGTAGTATAGTAGTAGTTGTTGTAGCAGTAGTTATAGTAGAGTTGGTTAGCAGTAGTTATAGGAAGTAGTTGTTGCAGCTTAAGTTATAGTAGTAGTACCCCAGCAGTATTATAGTAGTAGTTGTTGTACCACGTAGTGACCTAGTAGTAGTTGTTGTAAGGTAGTGATAGTAGTAGTTGTTGTAGCGGTAGTTATAGTAGTAGTTGTTGTCAGCAGTAGTTATAGTAGTAGTTTTGTAGCAGTAGTTATACTTAGGAGTTTATGTAGCAATAGCTAGTAGTTACAGCAGTGTTTATAGTAGTATTTATTGTTGTAGCAGTATTATAGTTAGTAGTTGTTGCAGCAGTAGTTATAGTAGTAGTTGTTGTAGCAGTAGTTATAGTAGTAGTTGTTTAGGTCAGTAGTTATAGTAGGAGTTATTGTGCAGTAGTTATAGTAGTTATTGTAGCATAGTTATAGTATAGTATTGTTGTAGCAGTAGTTATAGTAGTAGTTATTGTAGCAGTAGTTATAGTAGTAGTTGTTGTAGCAGTAGTTATAGTAGTAGTTGTTGTAGCAGTAGTTATAGTAGTAGTTGTTGTAGCAGTAGTTATAGTAGGAGTTATTGTAGCAGTAGTTATAGTAGTAGTTGTTGTAGCAGTAGTTATAGTAGTAGTTGTAGCAGTAGTTATAGTAGTAGTTGTTGTAGCAGTAGTTATAGTATGAGTTATTGTAGCAGTAGTATAGTAGTATTATTGTATCGCAGTGTTATAGCAGTAGTTGTTTAAATAGTATTAATTATAGTAGTGTTGTTGTAGCAGTAGTTAGTTAGTATGCGCGCAGTGGTTTAGTAGTAGTTGTTGCAGCAGTAGTTATAGTGGTAGTTGTTGTAGCAGTAGTAATAGTGGTAGTTGTTGTAGCAGTAGTTATAGTAGTAGTTGTTGTAGCAGAACTAGTTGGTAGTGACATTCGTAGTATCAGAAGAAGTAGTAGTGGTGATGGTAGTAATAGTATAAGTGACGGTAATAGAACAAGAAGAAGTGGTTTTTAATTTATAACGTACCCCAAACACGAAATCCCCGTGGGAAATCCACAGCTGACCTGACAGTCCATTATTTAAAGGGGTGGAAGTGTGGCGTTGTGTGTGTGTGTTTTTTTTTTTTTCGAGTGTTCATCTAGTGTCTCCTAATCCTAACCCTAACCCTAAACTTGGGTGTAGATAAATCGCGAGAAACTACAACCTGAACACCCTAGAATTTATTGGGAATGTCTCCCGTTTCGTTAGCGTGACGTCAGGGGTAAGTTATAAATTAAGTACTGAAGAAGTAATTGTAGTGATGGTGGTAGTAGTGGTAGTGACAATAGTAGCGAAAGAATAAGTAGTAATGGTGATAATAGTAGTAGTATAAGTGACAGAAGTAGAATAAGAAGAAGTAATTGTAGTGATGGTGATGGTAGTGGTAGTGGTAGTGACAATAGTAGCAAAAGAATAAGTAGTAGTGGGGATAATAGTAGTAGTATAAGTGACAGAATAAGAATAAGAAGAAGTAATTGTAGTGATGGTAGTGGTAGTGGTAGTGACAACAGTAGCAAAAGAATAAGTAGTAGTGGTGATAATAGTAGTTGTACGTTCGTTTGTTTGTTTGTTTTAGTATCCAGAAGCCATGAGTTGTTAACCCTTAGGCTCGGTATTATGGATATCGCAACCTTTCGGCCTTGATTCCATTTTAAATACCGTAAATCTGGGAAAAAATGTGGCTTTCCTGCCTAAACCCGGGATTGAACCCGGACCACAAGGAGTTCGTCACCCGGTCTCCGCGCAATCCGGTTTAGCCAACTACGCTAGAGAGCCGGGCATAGTAGTAGTATAAGTGACAGAAGTAGAATAAGAAGAAATAGTTGTAGTGATGGTGGTGGTAGTGACCGTAGTAATGGTATTTTTATTCATCACAGAATCCAACAAACACCTCATCAGTGCCAAAACACTTATCCACATGAAAGTTCTTTAACCTGTCCTCATCTGTCCCTGATGACGAATCACCGTCTTCATATATTGCAATCGTTCTCAACCTTTATAATGCCGCGACCCTTTCATACAGTTCCTAATGTTGTGGCGACACACATACCATACAATAAACTTCAAAACGTCAATGCAAATGTGTTCTGCGATGGTCTTGATGCCTTGTCCTGAGTTCCATCTGTGGCATTTGAAATGCCCCACTTTTTGAATTGCTTGACAACAGTCTTGATCTTCACATTATCCCAGGATCTTCTCACCCAGGTACAAAGTCCTCCTATGGTTGGTTTCTTCACGCTAACGGCTGGTGTCAGAATGTCCCCAGAAGACTTTCACCCCTGAACTGGCATTCCCAAATGAGGCACTTTATAAATAATTGTGTACAAATCTACAACCATTGAATACAACGCCCATTGTTTTTAGAGCCTATTTTTGGGGAAGATGAGTGTGAAAAAGCTGTTAGAAAAACTGCGGAGATGTGGTTTTACAGAAAAAATGAGGAGAATTCTATGAGGAGTAATGAAGATGTCTTGAAAGAAACTGACCCACGAAGAGAACTGATTGCCAACCTCAGAAATAGACAGTCTACATTCTTGGTTATGTGATGAGAAGGAGACAACGGGAGTACGTCGTGACTGTAGAAAAGTTGGAGGGGAGGGAATGTTGAGGGAGACCGAGAGAACAGATACTGGACAGTTTGGACAATATTGCATGGAGGTTCATGCGTGTCAGAGTTGATAGAACGTACACGAGGCAAAATTTTGTAGACAGACATGACTACGAACGCCACATAGCATGGTCTTTAAGAAGAAAAAATGCGTCTTATACTGGGGAAAATACAGTAGTTTTGGAGGCTCTCAATGGTGAAGTGGGCAAGCCGTTTGCCTCACTTTATTAAAGTAGCGAGTTTATTTTACGACTGCGCTGCTCCTTTCACTAACGCAATTTCTACGGAGATCTTTAGTGATCGCCAGCGGAGCTACGGAGTTCGTGTTTAGTGCGTTGCTCTCTGCTAGACGTCTGCGGAGATAGGATGAGCCGTATGAGTTAGAACAGGGTGTAATGAAATCGATCTTTTCGACTTTGACAAAATAAACACATCAAAGTGGTTTTTACTTGGGACTGAGCTGAAACAGGACCAGAGACCAGAAGTGGACAAACAACCAGAACTTTTAGCCGGAGTCTACAACCGGTAAACGCTAAAAAAAGAAAAAGGATTTTTACCGGTAATTGCCTATTAAACAAACTCGGTTGTTATAATAGACTAAAACTCAACCATTTCAAACATTTGTACTTTTTCAATGACCTGCTATTCTTTCGGGTATAAAGCTATCATCTAACAACGCAAGGCTGTGTAAATATTATATCTTCTACTGTTATAAAGCTGTTGGGGTGGGGAGGAGGGGGGTATAGTGGTGGGGGGGGGGGGAGGAGATTCAGAAGAAAATAGGGCGAAGATTACAACAGGAGTGCAAGGGAGAAATAACTTCCTTTTTGACCGACAGTGAAAGAAGTAAAACATAGAAGCTGAAATCAGAAAAGAAACATTGCGATAACAAAGTTTTGTGTGTTTTTTTTTTAAACATCCTGTAAAACAATCCTTTATGTTTTATCCCTAATTAAGAGTCAACACTGCACTTAGAACATTCCCAAAAGCGCTCCATTCATAATTTCAGCAGCAAGCACAAAGATCCAGTTTCGATGGTACCAATAACATCCTGATTGTTTATCCGTCTCGCCCTTCCGTTGAGTGTTGAGCGTCGGCCAGATCCCCTGGCCAAGCCTCGAATCGCTATTCCCATTAGAACGGGAGGATCTATTTGTGCCTCCGCACCGTTCTCTCACTTCCAAGTGGCCCTCGCAACAGCTAGCTTTTCGTGCAACAGTTCACCACCAAATTGTGCAGATCCAGCCAATCTATCTGCCTGTGCGTTTCCTAACACACCGACATTCCAGGAGAAATTATTCAAAGGACGCTGCCTATACAAATTCTCTGAGGAGATGCCTGCCACTCTGCAAGGAGCATACCAGTCTCCACCTTTCTCAACATGCTCTGTGGGTCAGTTACAATCAGGACATGTGGGTACAGCTGATTCTACAGCCAGTGGAAGGCTGCAGTGACTGCCTCCACCTCCATTCTCAAACTAGATGTTGTGGTATCATATGCAAGGCGTTATTTCATTAAGTGATGTCCATTCGCTTTTGTTAAGAACACTTATGAACTTCGTCACACTCGCAACAAAGAACCATCAGTATATATCATCACGTTACCTGACCAAGAATTGTGACGAATCCTTTGTTGAACTCCCCAGTGATAAGCCTTTATTTAAAATGCATACAATAGTTAACGAACTAAAAAGATTTATCACATAGTTTAATGGACACACAAGAATAAATATTTCTCTTTATTTATGCATCTACAATTTTCCATCAGGCTACTACAACTGCGAGAACGGTGTCTATGACACCTTGTACCATCTGACAGAGGAATGCAGACAAGCTTCCTACACGCCTTATCTGCGCGAGCTCAGGAAAAAGCAAAAGCAGGTGTCTGGACAGGACATTGCCAATATGCTGGAGGTAGGTAGATGCTTTGCTAGGAAAAGTGATGGGGGTAGGTGGTCGTCACTTTCAATCAGCATCCCCGAAGGGTAAGCCTTAGGTTATAATTGTGAATTATGAAGTAGCTTAGCATTGCATTCCATAAAGCGCGATAAAAAAGACTTATGCGATCAAAGGAGACAGACACAAAAACTGTCCCAATCGGCGAGCCAGTGGGCGACGAATGCTGCTGGAGCTAATCTTGTTGCCAATTTCATATGTTAGAAACACTTGACAGAATGTGTGAGAGATTTACACTGCTCATACCATTGTCGGCTGCAGGGCTCCTATGCTGAAAAAAAAAAAAAAAAGATGCACTGCTTCCTAAAGTCGTAAAATGTAACTAGAAACATGAAAGATTAATATGGGGAAATACTGCATGAGACTTTTTACAGTAGAACATAAGGGAGGAAGGCGAGAGGAAGTCCAAGAAAGTATGTGTGAATCGTGTAGCTGAAACCTGCAAAAAGATGAATCCATCACTCAAGCACCCGAGAAGTGCAAGACAAATACAGAAAACAATTTAACTGGGCTACAACTTGGTATCAGTAAGACGACAAAACCACGACGCTGGACAACAACCTAGTATCAGTGAGACAAAACCACGACACTGGGCAACGACCTAGTAACAGTGAGACGACAAAGCCACGACACTGGACAACAACCTGGTATCAGTGAGACGACAAAACCGCGACACTGGGTTACAACTTATCATCAGTTAGACGAAAAAGGAAGAGGTTGAAAAATATGGGGAAATGCAGAATAGAAAACTAAATTTAAAACAAAAAGTGATGGGCCTTTATTTATTCTTGAATGCCTTGGACTCATCAGACAAATCGCGACTGACCTATTTACTTTCCAGTGTGGGTTCTGCGGTCCTGTTATGGGGAAAACAAGAATAGACCCGCATCCCCTGCCCCCAACAAGCATGTCATAAGATTCGATTTATTATGAGGTTTTCTTCAAAATCGAAATGCATCTGCATGAGAGGCAAGGAACCAACAGTCTGCATCTAATGAAATCAGATCTGTAAAACGCATTTGCAGAAAACTCTCTAGCTCTAGAACAAGATAAAAGTCTAGAAGTGGACGAACAAACAGAGCTTTCCGCTGGAGCTTACTGCCGGTGAACGTGAGGAAAAATAAAGAAAGAAAACTTATATTCTTAGAGGCCAAGAGGTATTCAGCGGGTGATGGTGTCAACATCCCACCGACACTCATAACAGTCCCGGACATTGTCTAGATCGCATTTTAGGTTGGGTCTAGTCTTGAAGACGAGATCGGTTTTGAAAAATACAATCTCACTTGATGCGGATTTGAACCCTACACTTTCGGGTCGAGAAACGAGCATCAAGTCGCAATAAAGAGTAAAGTAAAGATCCCTTTTTTTACGCCTTAGGCGCATCAGGCATATGGGACAAGCATCCCATATGTTTTTACCAATCGGCACTAGCAGGGTAATGTGGTAAGCATTACGCAGGCCGTCTTTACTTCCCCAGGACAGCCATCCTGGTACACATTTTCGACCTACGACGGCTTGTACCACGCAGCCAGCAGTGGGTTTCGATCGCGGTACGTTGGAATTTCGAGTCGAAATCCCAACGGATAAGCCACGGACGCCGCATCAAATTACTATGCTGCGAGTAAAACAAAGTAAAGGATCCTTTACCGCGCCTATGGGCATATTGGGCATATAGTGCTAGACCTAAATTTGACAGCCAGTCAGGTGGGTGATGTGGTCCACATCACGCCAATCCCCTTTACTTCCGAGGACTTTACCTGGTTGGCACCCATTTAAAGCCGGGTCGAGCTGGGAGCCAAGGTCATTTTTGAACAAAAGTCCGGCTCAATTACGACCTGGAGCCAAGATGTTCGGATCCACAGGCGAGCGGTTAGCTCCTTCACCACGACGGCTTCCTCAAAGGATATGTAGAAGCTGAGATAAGGGGGGAACATATCCTTCTCAAAGGATATGGGAAAGCTGAGATAATGGGGGAACATATCCTTCTCAAAGGAAATGGGAAAGCTGAGATAATGAGGAACATATCCTTCTCAAAGGATATGTGGAAGCTGAGATAATGGGGGAACATATCCTTCTCAAAGGATATGGGAAAGCTGAGAAAATGGGCGAACATATCCTTCTCAAAGGATATGGGAAAGCTGAGAAAATGGGCGAACATATCCTTCTCAAAGGATATGTGGAAGCTAAGATAATGGGGGAACATATCCTTCTCAAAGGATATGGGAAAGCTGAGATAATGGGGGAACATATCCTTCTCAAAGGATATGTGGAAGCTGAGATAATGGGGAACATATCCTTCTCAAAGGATATGGGAAAGCTGAGATAATGAGTAACATATCCTTCTCAAAGGATATGTGAAAGCTGAGATAATGGGGAACATATCATTCTCAAAGGATATGTGAAAGCTGAGATAATGGGGAACATATCCTTCTCAGAGGATATGTGAAAGCTGAGATAATCGGGAACATATCCTTCTTAAAAAACGATTTGTCCACTGTCCACTTTCTTTCCGACCCACTTATTAGTAAAATATAATTCTTCTTCTTCTGCCATTTATACCCCGATAGAGCATAGGCCCTCAACTAACGCACGCCAAGACGCCCTGACATTTTCTGTTACCTGTAGCTCATCCAGATCCTTCTTTTATTTTAAAATTCACCTTCTGTCGTCCTTCTCCAAGTGTGTTTTGTTGCATTTAGCTCATCTCGTGCCCTCCCCCATCTTTAAACTCACACTCTGGTATTCTTTTCCAGGTTAGAGAGAGAGAGAGAGAGAGAGAGAGAGAGAGAGAGAGAGAGAGAGAGAGAGTGTGTGTGTGTGTATGTGTGTGTGTATGTGTGTGTGTGTGTGTCTTCACGTCTATGGCCCTGTAAGTTTCAACGCAAAAACATTCTAGTTAAGTTGTTCTGTATGACTGTATTAATGACTGTATGTTTGTATGTGTGTATGCCTGTATGCCTGTATTACGTATGTATGTATGTATGCCTGTATGCCTGTATTACGTATGTATGTATGTATGTATGTATGTATGTATGTATGTATGTATGTATGTATGTATGTATGTATGTATGTATGTATGTATGTATGTATGTATGTATGTATGTATGTATGTATGTATGTATGTATGTATGTATGTATGTATGTATGTATGTATGTATGTATGTATGTATGTATGTATGTATGTATGTATGTATGTATGTATGTATGTATGTATGTATGTATGTATGTATGTATGTATGTATGTATGTATGTATGTATGTATGTATGTATGTATGTATGTATGTATGTATGTATGTATGTATGTATGTATGTATGTATGTATGTATGTATGTATGTATGTATGTATGTATGTATGTATGTATGTATGTATGTATGTATGTATGTATGTATGTATGTATGTATGTATGTATGTATGTATGTATGTATGTATGTATGTATGTATGTATGTATGTATGTATGTATGTATGTATGTATGTATGTATGTATGTATGTATGTATGTATGTATGTATGTATGTATGTATGTATGTATGTATGTATGTATGTATATGTATGTATGTATGTATGTATGTATGTATGTATGTATGTATGTATGTATGTATGTATGTATGTATGTATGTATGTATGTATGTATGTATGTATGTATGTATGTATGTATGTATGTATGTATGTATGTATGTATGTATGTATGTATGTATGTATGTATGTATGTATGTATGTATGTATGTATGTATGTATGTATGTATGTATGTATGCCTGTATGTTTGTATCTATATATGTATGTTTGTGTGTATGAATATATGTATGCCTGTGTGTATGTGTGTATGCCTGTATGCATGTTTGTATGTATGTATGTATGCTTGTATGTATGTAATGTATGCATGCATGTATGTGTGTGTAAGTGAGTGGGTGAGCGTGTGTATGTGGGTGTATGTATGCACGCGCGGGTTTTTGCATGCACTTTACAACTCATGCTTTTGTGTTCTTTTATAATATTTATAATATGCATATCATCATATGATCATTACGTGCTTTATTAGTAAAATACTACTGCTGTGCGAAAGATGGTTGACTGGCAGGGCCGAATGTAAGACGGGCCTGCGTGCCCAATTTGTGACCCTTTGAAAATAAAGTTCGTTCGTTCGTTCATTCTGAGGTTTTCTCAAAGTATGTCTTATTCAACGCTCAGCATCATTTCACCTCTCTATTCACTGGAATTTGTTCAGTTCGTAAAATATGTTTAAGCATCCATAACGTCGCTGACAATTTCCTGTGATTTAACTCTTCAATTTCTTTCGCGCTTTCCCCTGCTGAACACTCTGGCGAAAGTTTCTGGTTCTTCGTCCACTTCTGGGCCGTAGTCTTGTTCCAGAACCTAAGTTTTCATGCACGTCCGTTTTGCAGACCCAGGCAGTTTTTGTTGTTGTTGTTGTTGTTGTTGTTGTTGTTGGTATGCAGACTTTTGGTTACTCGCATCTCAGACAGATGCACTCCGACTTTGAAACAAACATTTCTTATTAGTCGACTCTTACGACATGCTTTTTTGGGAACCAGTGGGTTTGTTCCTTTGCAAACTCCCATGGGACATCAGAACTCACACGCGGATGTAATTTAACAATGATATTGATATCTCCACAGGGCTATTGCAGAGTGGCAAACGACACAACAATCTGTGTGGAAGACTACGTCAGCAAATTGCCCTGTCTGACCCAGGAGATGGAGCCATTCAGAGTCATGAACAGGCGCTCCAACTGGTACTGCAACGAAGATAAAGTGAAAGACGTCATCAAAGACATATACAACAACCTTCCAGAGGAGGCTTTGAACTACCGAACTAACCAGTGCTACAAAGAAGCACCTATCACGGCCTATCCTTGCATCAAGCGGTACTTAAATGTCAAGAAACCTCCCAAAGACAAACGAGAAACAATGAAAAAGATTCTCTCATCTTTCCGTTGTACGTACAGAAAACTGCTTCGCAAGTGCAGCCGCAGTACAGCTCTAATGCTGACAACACTGGAATATGATTGGCTGCTAATTCCTCCAGCGCTTGGTATCAACGTGTCAGACACTCTGCTAACTGTTGCTAGGATCAAAGTCTAACACGGAAAAGAAAGTAATGGGACCGGGTATTTCAAAAGAAAATAATTAAAATAATGAGATTTTTCTTCTTCTACAAAGTTCTCCATAAATACATACAAAAATGTTTACTGTTTATACACGGTTCAGCCACTGGACAATCTATTCACTGTTGCTAAGAACAAATTTCAAAAAAACTGAAAACTAAGAAAGATCAAGACATGCCCATATTGGACCAAAGGTTGCTTTGCAACTGTTCTGTGGTGTCCCAATATAACTGTGCTATATGGCCATACAGCTGTGGATTGTACGCGGTTTTTGACTGACTGACTGACTTTCTAACCCATTAGGACATCGCACAAGCGATAAACACCCGATGACACAAAGTGCCACCATGTGGATGAGGATCACCGTGGATAGGTCCTAGAAACCGCGTTCAGACAATTGTCCAAATTTATGACCTGCCTAAATTGCGGCCCCTGGCAAAAGCCAGGGTGGGGCCTCAAATAACAAAAAATTTCATCCTAAAAAGGACGTAAGGAATAGAGGTGACTAATGTACGCGTTTTTTGGGTTTGTATCTATTTTATTCTCATCCTTGAGATGTTTCTATAAAGTGCCTCAAATTTGGGGAACAACTGAGAAAGGATGATGAGTTATCTTCAGTTTGTTTCTACACGCTTATTCGAAAATTTTGCAACCTATCATTAAGAGACTTCCATTAGATACACTGTTAACTGTTGTTAAAATCAATGTCTAAAAAAAAGAATTTAGAAAATAGAACGAATTATTGCGATGACTTTCTTAAACACACATTATCCTATGGTGTATTCATTGGAATTTTACTGTACACAGCACTTACAGCTGCTCAGTTGATAAACGTTAGTGGCATACCCAAGAGCATCTCTCCGTTATAACCAATTGCTTTCCCGTGTGGGTTTCCTGTTCTATTGTGGACAAAAAAAGAATAGACCCACTGCCTCCCCAACAAGCATGTCATAGTAGTCAAACATTTGGGGACATTCTTCGAATTCGGAGTGCATCTGCCCGAGTGGCAAGCAACAACCAACTGCACACAAATAAGCCAGTAAACGAGATGTACACGCAAAACTCAGGCCCTGGAACAAAGCCAGAGTCTAAACAGACGAAAAACCAGGACTTTTCGCCGGATCTTACAGCCGGTGAACAAAGAAGAAGAAGAATAAAGTTGCTGTGTTTAATTCTACCTTCCTCTAATGCACTTTTTATACGTTTGAGACACGTTTCCTTTTACCACACTGGTGTAAGACGCCAAGAATATCGTGGAATAATAGAAGAACACAGGCGGCAGGTTTCCTTGAGGCAAGTGAGTACAGGTAAAGTGATTAGAGACCTCAGACGTAGGCTGCTGGTGTTACGAGAAGGCATTGACTCTTAATAAACCCTGCGTCCCGATGTCGGACTCAGCTTTTCGTTGGTTTTAAAGCCCCACCCTGGCTGTTGCTGGGTGCTTAATAAACCCCAACCTATCGGTCGACAGAGGTTTCTGGGACCTGCGCCCGGGTGATCCTCATCCGAATGATGGCACTTTGTGTTAACGAGTGTTGATCGCTCGGTGTGATATCCTGGTGGGATTGAACGTCAGTCGAGGTATACATGACTCGAGAACTCAATACTGAATGACAGGATTATTGGAGAAGAGCAAGGGCAAGGTAGAAAGGTAAAAAAATACCTGGATGGCTTAGCCATATGATGGGGCGAGCCAAGAACACTGATACGATCCATGATCGTTTGAGATGGCGAAACATGATGGAATACGCTTATTAGTGATGCACATGATGATGATGTTGATATCGGTGATGTTGATGACGACGACGATGATGATGATGATCATAAAATGCAGAAAGCTAACACACACACACACAAAAGTAGGCGGGATAGTTTGAATCAGTGAGTCAACGACGTCTCCACAATAAAGGTTGACTGCAATGGATCTCCAGTGGATCAGTTTTACTGATGATATTCCGACAAACCACTGTTTTAAGCCATCCAGCATCATTTCTCATGGTCTGACTTTTCTACCAGTGATCTTTCCAGTCGTCACGATATTCTCCAGTGCTTCTTTTCTCATCACATGACCAAAGAACTTTGTTTATCTCCTTCTCATTGTTGTCTATAATGTTCTACCTTCATTAGCCATTTCCGGGCATTCAGTGTTGGTTATTCTGGCAGTCTAAAGTATTCGCAACATTCTTCTCAGGAACCGCTTTTCTCAGTTGCCTCCAAACTCTTCTTTATTTAGTCTACCCAATGACAAATCTTTGTACACAAAACTGAAGCTCCACAGCGTTTAGTCTTTCGTATGGCATTAATGATGTCTCTCCTGTCCAGAGAGGGCCCGTTCCTGTTAGTCACACCGCCAGCCAAGGCGTTTACTCTCTCATTGCCTTTCACACGAGCATCGCATTGAACAAAAAAAAGAAGGAGATGGTAATAATGGTTCAGTCTTTAACAACCAGCCCATCACAATGTGCACAAACATTACAAGCATAGTCATTACTTGACATGTTCGATGTTCAAAAATGTGTAAGTCTTTATCATCATCATAATCAATTTCCACCTTTGCCGTCAAGTGACGTCGCAATAAAGGAATAGTATCCACTGACCTAATATAGAACACCCAGGTGGCGATATTCATGATGACCAATGAACACCCATGTTGTGTTGATAATATTCCTTCATATGTTCAGAAATTCTGTTTTTCTCTATTAACATAACAAATTCCCACTTTTGCCGTCAAGTGGCGAGGGGAGGAAGAGTTTGCGATTTATTGCTTGACTAGTAGCAATGGTTATTTTCATTCCTTGTTCATGTAGAAGATATTTAATGTCATCAGTCCATCTTCTCTTTGGGTGACCTCTTGTTTTCACATCGTATTTGTTCATGCGTATCGCCTACGCTGGTTGTTGTTCTGGCTGTACTCTTATTAGATGACCAAACCATGTGATCTTCTGTTTCCTAATGAACTGGGTAAAGGTAAAGTTAAAGTCAGGAGATGTAAACCAGCGTCACTGCACACGGTTATAAACCATAAGTGCTCTGCCACCAGTACGGACAGCTGATAAGTAACTGTCCCCTGTGTCGCCGTTCGCACGCAACTCCGTAGCTACAGCAACGTTCCTCCATTTACCCCAGAGTGTTAACTCTGGTACCCATTTCCTAGAGGCTGGGTCAACCCCGGGAACCGCCCGGTTTCGAACACCGGCCGTGGGCTGTAGCGAGTCGCAACTGGATTTTAAAGCGAGTCTCCTATCGACTGCGCTAACACAGTCTGGGTACACGGTGTTGTTCCAACAGACTATCTGATAGTATCATTTCTCACGTTGTCTCGGATGGTGAAGTCGGCGCATTTCACCAGGACATCTCATTTAACAGGTGTTAATTTATGTATGTTAGCCTTTAATAATGTCCAAGTCATGCACTAGTAGCACAGTTCCGGTATGATTACGCTGTTTATAATTTTTTTTTGGGGGGGGGGGGGAGAGCAGTTATATTTATGTTTAAATGTATTACTGACAGTGTCAGTATGTATATAAGTGCACTGACTCGTTTGTATCTTGTTTCAATTTCTGGTTTCAATTTCTGGATCGCTCACTCTTTAACTGGACAACAACAAAAGCCATTAAACAAAATGGGGGGGGGGGGGGGGGGGGGGTAGGGGAGAGTGAGGGACTTGTTTTTGGTAATATAGCTCAAAATGGCTTATCAATGTTTAGCAAATGTATAGTATCGACTAATTCAAACATATAGACAATGACTATTTCCTCACACTATCTGTTTGTCTCGTGCAAGGGAATAGAAAATTTAATATTGTCTGTCCAAAAGCACAGAGAAGATCAAAATTTGTTCTTTAATTTAAAGAAAACGAAAATATTATCCACAGATTAAACTCGCTGTCACCCAGAAATAACAATAAATGATGAAGAAATTGAAAATGTTCCAAACTTTCAATATCTAGGCTCTCTAATAAACAACAATGGAAACTTCGACAGAAATTAAAAGGAGGATGGCGATAGCAATGCAAAGGTTGAACAGCCTTAAAAGTCTATGGTTAAGCACCAGCAAGGGGATAAAAATTAGAATTTGGAGAGCATGCATCTTCCCTGTGGCTACATACGGATGTGAGTCGTGGACTATCTCTCAGTCTTTAAGAAAGAGAATGGGGGCTTTTGGGCTGAAATGCTATAGAAAGATTCTCAGAATATCTTGGACAAAGAAGATAAGAAATATTGACATCTTAAAAGATCTGAACATCAAGGAATTTTGGCTAAAAAACAGCATCCTTTCTCGAAAGCTGAAATATTTTGGTCATATCAAGCGTCACAGCGGATTGGAAAAAAATGATAGCAAAAGGCATGGTACCAGGAAGGAGGGACAAGAAGATGGGCGCAGGATATAAGTGACTCCTTGAGTGTGTAGGTGCATGAAGGCGGGAGAACTGGCGAGAGATCGAGTTTCTTTCAGGCAGACTGTGATGAGAGCGACGTTCTGCAAAAGACCTGCTACATGATGATGATGATGATCTGTTTGTCTATTTGCATTTTTGTCCGTCTGCCTGTCTGTACGTTGGTCGTTCTGTTTCGCCCGTTCCTGAAATCACTGACCCCATAAACAATGTATGCCTCCGTTGTTTCTATTGCTTACTTCCCATTTTACCTGAACAAGAATAGACCCACTGCCCCCTAAACAAACATTTCGTAAAAGGTGACTTTTTAAGCTGTTTACTTTGTAGACCGATTGCATCTGTTTGGGAGGTAAGGAATAATCAGTTTCTATAAAAATAGGCCAGAAATGTAAAACGGGTGTGCACACAGCAATCAAATTCTCAAACAATACCAGCACTTTCCGCCGGAGTTCACAGCCGATGAACGCTAAAAAGAAGAAGAGGTAGAATACCGCTTACATCTGCACGAATCATCACTTAATTCAGAATAGCCTACAACACTCCCAAAAATCTGGCAAACAAGCAGTAAATGGCGGGCGTGATATGGTTAGTCACGGGCGCCAGTAATTACAGCAGGCGGTTCTAATCTGGCAACTCGTGATGTTTTCCCACAGCCTCACATTAAAGCAACAGTGCCTAAGCATTGTTTAAACGTGTGGGGGCCAGTCTGGTTTCTGCCTATCCTCATGTACATGCACTGGAGAAACTGTGAATTTTTCTTCTGCTACTTTCTTTCAACTTTTCCCTTTGACAACTGCAGAAGGACTGCCACTGATCTAGGTTTTTATTCGTCCGCTCGGTTTCAAATTTTAAAATCTGTTTTTTCTTTTTAATATATCCTTACATAAAAGTGGGTAAATGTTTCGTTTCGTAACTATTTATTTTGTACTTTTTAACAATCTGGGTTTAAAAAAAATTGTAGGGGAATTTTTTGCTTATGTATTGCTTGGGTTATTGTTCAGCTAGCTCACCCATTCGCAGCCCGACAGCCAAGTCGCACACAGCTCTCTCTCGCTCGCTCGATACCGCCCGATAAAGCCACGTGTGTCTCTCGTTAGCTTGCCAACTATCCATTCGTAGCCAGATTATCAATAGCTAGATACTGGTCAGAACTCGCTTGACATTCGGCTGAGTTTTGGCTCGACTACGCTATTGTTATTCGTCTGCGGGTGGGTTATTGGCGGCCCGGGAGCACATCATTGTTGTAGAGCCAGTCATACCAGCCAGTTTTTTTAACGATTGCTAGAGAACTAAGGAGAAAGCACGCTTGGGTGTCCTTTTTAGGATACTCTAACAAGCCTTGCCGACTCCGAAGGGACCTAGCTTTCGCCACAGACCGCAATTACCATCATCGATTTTCCTATCATGGGAAAACAACAAGCAGCCGCACCCACACCAAGGAAGAGGAGAGCCGTACCAGCAGCCTCACCGGCAGGCGCCCCTATCGCGGCGCCTCGCACACCTACGCCAACAGCTGAAGCCGCCCCCATCGTGGCGCCAGCACCAGAAGCCGCCCCTATCGAGGCGCCGACACCTGAAGCCTCCCCTATCGTGGAGCCACAACCTAAAGCAGCCCCAGTCGTGGCGCAGGGACTTACAAGCACCCGCTTACCTAAGCAGCAGCCTGGAGCCCACACCACAGACATTATGGAGTGCTCACGCTGCAACAGGGCGTGGCATACCGCCGCGACCTGCCGCAGTGGCCCTGTTTGTCGGTACTGCTCGGGGGCCCACGACTTCAAGGAGTGCCCGCTAGCGAAACTCGATAGCGACTTCAAAAAGCCTAACAAAAAGCGGAAATGCAGCAACTGCTCAGGTTCACACAGTGCGAGGTACCTGGGGTGCCCATACCTCAAGAAGTGCAGGAGAGAAATGACAGCCGCCTCATCCAGAGATACATGCCAGGCGCCCAGACAGCCGGAGGCAAGACCACCAAGAAACATACAAAGAGACAAACAAAACGATAAGGCACGCTCCGCCACCATTCAAAACGATATACCGCAAATAGTCGACGAACTAAGAAGCCAAATCACAGCACTCCAGAAAGAAAGAACCACCGCCGCCGCTGAAAGAACGGAGACCCTGGAACTGATTTCCCTACTGCTAGGAGAGATCAAGGACCTAAAGGCAGAAAGGCTGGCATACGCTACCCAGCAAACAAACAGACAGTCAGAAGACGCAGAAAACAAAAGTTCAGAGAGCTACTTACCAGCCTCCGAGCAACCCAGGCAGAAGAAGAATTACGCCGCCAGTCCGAGAGAGAGGAGAGAAGGAAGGAGCTGGCCGAGATTACAAACGCACAGAAAGCCACATGCCACGAAGCCGCCAAACTAGAAAAAGCCACCGCAGAAGCCATAACAGCAGCACAAGCAGCTAAGACAGAAAGAGCCCTGCTGGAAAAGGAAAGAAATGCCACAAAAAAAGCCGAATATCAACAAGGCTGACAAAGGCGTCTCCACTGACAACCTAACAACGAAGCATCAGGCGCAAATGACCGAACCAGAACAGATTGAAACCAATGAAGAAGACTCTGAAGAGATCCCAGTCATCACAGACACCGAACAGTCAGATGGAGAGATCATCTCCGATGACGAACACACACAAGCAGAGCAGGAGTTTCCGACTGCCAGCAGTGCACCGCCCGAAGAACCCACCCTGAACGTCTTCACCATGGAACAGGTCATAAGAGACATGGAAGATCACTACGCACTAGAGAACAGCCAAGTATGGGACGCAGAACAGCAAAAATGGGTCTCACTGAGGACCACTACCAACCAGAGAAACAACCGAGGAAGGCGACGACGACGCTACTAACGTAGCAGAAGCCAAAAAACCAAGTCGCCATCTTTCTGGAAAAACCATCCCGCCAACCGAACGACGCCAGTACGCCACCAGAACCTGACTGCTGCAGAAGCCATACCCCACCCATCCCGTTCCCGGCCACCCGGCACAGGTGGCTGTCCTTCTCAGGACAGCCACGTCCACTCCCTAAACCTGCAAGCCGCCCGCCAAGCCCACGCTGCTAACAAGACGCAACAAATGCAAGAAAACTCAGGCGAAAATGTTCGCCGCAAGGAATAAATACAAATCACACAACCATTGAACCGACTTCGATATAGCAAGCCGTCAGGCAGCTGAAAGAGGTCAAAGTTTGGAATTTTTGTTTCCTATGAATTGAATTGAATTGAATTCAGCTAGCTGGGCTTTAAAAAAATCCGATTGGCAGCCCTGGATTGCAGTCTATAGGGTTCACTTATCAAGGATGAGAATTAATTGTGTGCAAATCCCTGAGATCAAGTTTAACTGCATAATCATATGGCACAGTTATATTAGGACACCATAAAACGGTGACAAAGTAACCTGCAGTCCAGCGTGGGTGTGTGTGAGTGAGGACTCTCCCTTAAAAGAACGCCTGACAGGTTGTGCTTTGACCTACAGCAAGACTCCAGTCATCACAGACACCGAACAGTCAGATGGAGAGATCATCTCCGATGACGAACACACACAAGCAGAGCAGGAGTTTCCGACTGCCAGCAGTGCACCGCCCGAAGAACCCACCCTGAACGTCTTCACCATGGAACAGGTCATAAGAGACATGGAAGATCACTACGCACTAGAGAACAGCCAAGTATGGGACGCAGAACAGCAAAAATGGGTCTCACTGAGGACCACTACCAACCAGAGAAACAACCGAGGAAGGCGACGACGACGCTACTAACGTAGCAGAAGCCAAAAAACCAAGTCGCCATCTTTCTGGAAAAACCATCCCGCCAACCGAACGACGCCAGTACGCCACCAGAACCTGACTGCTGCAGAAGCCATACCCCACCCATCCCGTTCCCGGCCACCCGGCACAGGTGGCTGTCCTTCTCAGGACAGCCACGTCCACTCCCTAAACCTGCAAGCCGCCCGCCAAGCCCACGCTGCTAACAAGACGCAACAAATGCAAGAAAACTCAGGCGAAAATGTTCGCCGCAAGGAATAAATACAAATCACACAACCATTGAACCGACTTCGATATAGCAAGCCGTCAGGCAGCTGAAAGAGGTCAAAGTTTGGAATTTTTGTTTCCTATGAATTGAATTGAATTGAATTCAGCTAGCTGGGCTTTAAAAAAATCCGATTGGCAGCCCTGGATTGCAGTCTATAGGGTTCACTTATCAAGGATGAGAATTAATTGTGTGCAAATCCCTGAGATCAAGTTTAACTGCATAATCATATGGCACAGTTATATTAGGACACCATAAAACGGTGACGAAGTAACCTGCAGTCCAGCGTGGGTGGGTGTGAGTGAGGACTCTCCCTTAAAAGGACGCCTGACAGGTTGTGCTTTGACCTACAGCAAGACTGCGATATAAACTCCATTTGTTTCAACACATTCGATTCATCTACCCTTTATTAGTTAGTCTTTCCTCTTGTGTCGAGTGCGGCACATAGGGCAGAGGTCATGACTCTCCATGCATGGCGGTTCGTTGCAATATGTTGTAGGTCTTGGATGTTTAAGTGGCCCATGAGCGAGCCTTCCCTGGTGATAGTTCTACGTAGAGTTTCCCTTGGGCTTCCACGAGATCTTTTCCCCTGTGGTGTCCAAATGAGGGCTTGGTAAGGAAGTCTTGATTTATCCATTCTAAGGGCGTGGCCGACATAGTTCCAGCGGCGTTTTCGTATAAAATTAGACACATACTCTTGCCTGGATTCTTGCCTTATTTGTGTATTGGTTCGGAAATCTGACCATTTGAAATTTATTTTTCTTCTAAGGCATTTATTTTCAAAACTGTATAATTTTGTGTCTAGAGTTTTCGTTGATTTCCAGCTCTCGCATCCATAGGTTAGTACTGGAATCACACAAGAATTGAAGATCTTGAGTTTTGTGTGCTTGCTAAGTGTCTTTGATTTAAAGATGTTGGACAGTTTATTGAAGGCACTAGATGCCAGTGCTATTCTAAATGGTATTTCTGGTGCGGTATCTCCTGTCGATGACATCTTGCTCCCTAGATAAGTGAAACTTTATTAGTCGCTTTTAATGACATTTTTGTGGTTTGTGATGGGGGGGGGGGGGGGGGGTGAATGAGTGTATTTCCCTCCAGTAAAATTGTTTGAATAAAGAAGAAGAAAAAAAGTTGCTGGTGGAAATAAGATAGGAGAAAACTGAAATATTCTCGCCACATCAAAAGAATAACACTCTTATTTTTTTTTAAACATACAAACACACAATAGAGGGAACAGTTTAATGCAGAGATCAAGAGGCAGGCAGCGATACAATTGGACGGATAAAATAAACATATTGACGAATAGCAAGATCAGGAGAATGCAACCAGGACAAAAGACAGAGCGGGTTGGAGATCTGTTGCAGTCGACTTTCATTCTGGAGACGACACCTTATTAATCTAGAAATTCTAGACGATGCACATGCCGTTACTGAGGCGTTTTCTTTCTGTTTTATAAATTATATGAATAAAGTGTTACCAGTAACCAAGTTTGCTATTGTTTATGTTTATATGTTTAATGCATTGTCAGTCGTTTTTCTCAGTTAGAAATACCTCAAAGGAAAGGCTGGTCGAGTCATTAGGACTCACGCTCTCATGCTGGAGGTATGTGTTTTGAATCATCGTGGTTTGTAAAATCTTTTATTTTGAGGGAGGGGCGGGGGTGTCCACACAATACCTACACAGTTCGTGGCGGCTGCACTGACCACAGGGTCAGAATCTCTATCCTCAAACAAATCTTTCCATTAATTGGCTCCCTTTTTCAGACGACAGTTTTTTATTGTGCTCTACAGAGGCACACGAAAGACAGCTCGTAATGCCGAGTGTGAATGACTATCAAGAAGCTTCTGCATGTTTCCATAGCACAAAGCCTGTGCAGTTTTATAGAAACCACGTGCTCTTGCACCTCTATCTCTCTCGTGCCTACTTTGTTTTTTTCAAAAGGAAATGTAACACCAGTACTTTTGGAACAGACTGACGGACTGATTGACGTTCAACCCCACCAGGACCGCACAAAGAGCGATAGTCACCCGCTGACACAAAGTGTCGTCATTCGGATGAGAATCGCTCAGCGCAGGTCCCAGAAACCCCGTTCAACCCGTAGATTATATATCATTGCGTCCCACACTGGGACGATTATCTGATTTTGGAACAAAGCACGCAGCAGAAGCTGCTGCAGCAGCATCTAGGTAATAATGATTTACAATAGATCCTGTGAAAGTGTACTCACTGCAATCACGGGGCCTCAATAAAGTCCCTAATGTTATTTTTCGTTCCTCCCTCGTCGTGCCGCCAGTGATTATGTTGTGCACCTGTTGACTTCCCTGAATGTGGCGGTCGTTTAGCATGCTGGGCTACGATATTTGACATGTAAGGAACCGTTCCCTTTTATCAGCTAATTCTCAGAAACTTCTGTGGAACTGTCGTTCACACTGAATTATTTTGTCTTGTTTCCGGTAAGAATTTCTCTCTATCATGACACATTTGGTAGGAGTAACTTCCCCTGATCTGGCACACCTGGTCCATAACATAGTTGCCTCGTCGCCCAGGGAGCCAGTTTCAAAAGTTACTGAAATGGGAAGCAAATTTATTAAGAAAACCTCAAGGACGTCCAATAGAAACCCAATGGAGCACGTCGACAGGGGAATCTAAAGTTGATAAACTATATTCCATTCAATATATTAACAAAAAGTATAAACACGTTAGAATGGAACTGACGAATTTACTGCAAGCAATATGTCAACGGTGGCAAACTACAAAAAGTAAATTTGCCTAGAAAAACCACAACAGCCCAAAAAATGCTAGGATTGGTTCTGCAACGTCATGTAAAGGATACGCAACTAACTAACAATATGTTAACTGCATAGCCGGATAATGAAGATAATGATGATGATGGTGATATTGATGATGATAATGGTGGTACTGATGTTGATGGATGATGATGGCTGATGACGGATGATGACATTCATGATAATGGTGATAAAAGACGTTTTAAAAAAAAAGGTGCTCCTCCGTCTTTGTACACTATCATGTAGAAATAATAGATCCTGATCTAGAGATTTCACCCATCGAACCACATAAATGTTGCCCGTCTGTGGTGAATACTCAGAGCAAAGAATATAGTGCACGTTATCGTCTAGCCAGGATTATTTAAAACAGAATTGTCCTTTTAGACCAGTGACCTGGTAGGTTTAATGATCCCCTTGACGCTTTGTGAGTTAGCACAAGAGGGAGATAATTGAGTTGAGAAAGAGCATTGAGTCTTTAAACAGATAAAGTAAAAACACTGTCATGCGGTGAAAGGGATAGACATTGACGTATTCTAGGAAAGCGAATACGAATTGAGGTGATTAATTTAACTCTATGAGCTTTTTCTTGAAATGTGTCTTTGCATAGTTATACGAGTTGACCTGTAGCTTAGGCGTTGCAATTAATCTTCCTAATTCCGCTCTACTTGGTTCGATCTTAGATGGGGGCGAATTGGCAGCAGACTCCTTGCGTTGATTTCGGCATGATATCACAACATACAGCTTAAGAGTGGAGGTGGGGGCGGTCACTGCAGCTTTCCACTGGCTAGAGAATACGACACACACACACATCGTGATTGTTACTGACTCAGTTAGCATGCTGAGGAAGATCAGAACTGAAATGCTTCGTGCAGAGTGGCATGCTTCGCTGCGGAGGACACGGGTGAGGAGTATTGTCTGGATTATTTCATTGGGGACGCCGGTGTGTTGGGAAATGAACAGGCGGAAAGACTGGCTGGCTCTGCACAACATGGTGGAATACTGATACATGATAAGGCAGACGTGGTTAATGCCTTGTGGGAGAGCGTGTACAGTTCGGAGGAGCAGATGGATCACCACAGTCTGGTGAGACTGATGCAGCGGGGAGTGGCGAGAGGTTCTGGCAGAAGATCGAGGCTCAGAGGAAAGGCAAGACGGACGTTTAATCAGAATGCATTGACACCATTAGTATCGGAACTCTTCGCTGGCTGCTGAAGATGGGGACGAAGTGCTAATGGGAATGCTCCGAGAGCTGTTATGTCGGTTCTTCAATCAAATCAAATCAAATTAAATCAATTTCAACAACGGTATTGAGAGCTGACCGTCCAAAGAGCAATGGCAAACTACTGAACGTAAAATTGTAAAGTAAAATCAGAAAGCCAACAAATGTTGGGGTTGTTTCTGCAACGTCCAGGTGGGCCACGGAGAAGTCTAGGCGGACAGCCAAACATTTCTACCTCATGATAAAACAAGGTAACTTAGGTAGTGTTTTCTTTTCTTCTCAGGATTGTAGTCTTTAGGATTAGCACCTCAAGGGTAAGAATCGAATCGGTACATGTAACAAATGAATCGGAAAATACAGACCTTAGCTGACAATTTTAATTATCATTCAAAAAAAAAAAAAAAAAAAACTGCTGATCGAGCTGATTATCATAAAAAATAGCTGGTGCTACGCAGCTGTGAAGTCAAACAGTTGATCACGAGAAATCACACCCAGAGGATCTAGTTATCTACACATATGGTTCGGTGTTGAGAGGGAAGAGAAGTGCCTGGTGATTCCTCGCGAAAAAAAATCTTTTTTGCAGGACAGCCTTGCATACGATACCTCAACATCTAGCATGAGAATGGAGGTGGAGGCGGTAACTGCAGCTTTCCGGTGGCTAGAGAACAAGATGCATAGACATGTCGTAATAGTAACTGACCCAGAAAGCATGCTGAGAAAGGTAAAGACAGGGATTCTTCGAGCAAAATGGCAAACTTCACTTTGAAAGTCACGGGTAGTGAGCATACTTTAGATCTTTTCTCTAGGGAATGCCGACGTAGTGGGAAATGAACAGGCAGTTAGACTGGCTTGATCTGCACCGCTGGGTGGTGAAATGAAACATGACAAGGCAAACATGGTCAAAGCCCTTTGGGAACAAGCTAAGGAGTAAGAAAAGAAACAAGATTATTGTGGCCTGGAGAGAATGGAAACCAGGGTGTAAGCAGAGGGTCTAGCCGGCTCACTACACTCAGAGAAAAAAAGCAAGACGGACATATAACCAGATTACGACCGCTACCATTAGTATTGAAACTCTGTGCTGGCTGCTGAAGATAAGGACAATGCATGCATGGCAATGCCACGAGTGCTGTTATCTCAATTCTTGGCTCAACTCAACTGAACTCACTAAGGCAACCGGAGAAAGAATAAGAAGAGCAATTGTAGATGAAGTAAAAAGAGGGGGTAGGATAAAGAGGACGATGCAGCGGAGGAGGAAGAGATGGATGTGGTGGAGGAAAAAGAGGAGACGCATCGGCAGCAGCACGTTTAAACAAAAATAAAATGACCCAGAGGGTTTATACAATTCCCAAAAACCAAGAGGTTTTCAAATAGGCGGGAGCCGGAAGACAACTTATCACAGACATCAGAAGGAGACAGTCATCATGAGAAGAGGGAAAATAGAACATGTTGTGACCGCTGGAAAGATCTGTGGAAGGAGGGATAGATGAAGACAACGAGAGAAGATTCCTGACAGTCTTGTTGCATGGCATGGAGGTGTGTTGGCACACGAACTGATACATGCTGCAGTAAGTAAAAAGACAAGTAAAGATCCCTTTTCACGCCTTAGGCGCATCGGGTATATGGGCAGAGCATCCCATATTTTTACAGAGCAGTCGGCACTGGATGGGTAATGTTGTCAGCATTACGCCGACCGTCTTTACTTCCCCAGGACAGCCATCCTGGTACCCATTTTAGGCTGGGTCGACCTGTGACACCTCATACCATGATAAAAATCCACGCTGCCAGCAGTGGGTTTCGATCGCGGTACGTTGGATTACGATTCGGACTCGCAACGCCTAAGCCACTGACGCCAAAATACATGCTGCAGGAGATCGCAGATTGTGGAGAATCATGATCGCCCACACCAGTCGGCAAGGCACTTGATGATGATGATGATGATGATACATTTTCCACGACCGGACGTTCTCGACCATTTAGGTGAATCTGACGTCACAAGTAATCGCTTCCTTAGAAACAAATCATGGCGCTTGTTCCACTGAGATTGTTTATATGTGACACCGAAATTTAAAATTCACACTGAGGTAAGGTAATCAAATTAGTTATTCTTCTTCTTCTTCGTTTCCTCTTCTCTAGGATATCGAGGTTCTGCTTCTTGAACTTGTGATCGCCGTGACCATAGACATATCGTGCCGTTGTAGAATTTCTCTGATGTGATCTTTCCATATTGTTTATGGCTTTATGGTCTACCTTAGGTTCTATTCCCCCCCCCCCCCCACCCCCCCCCCCCCTTGAATGGTTTATATACTTTTTTTTTTTTGGTGTATGCCTTGAATGGTTTATTAAACTATTTACAATAGGGAAACGGAAATACTTTAAGGGCAGTAAATTAACTAGTTGTTTGTCCACTTCTGGACTTTGGAGTGGAAAAGAGGGAACGACACAAATGACATAATAAGGGTTAGGGGTAGGGTTAGGGTTTTGGGTTAGGGTTCGGGTCAGGGTTAGGGTTAGGCTAATGTGAGTCGCAGCGCGTGGTCTAGACGCCATGTTGAACTCACTGTGTTTTGTGATTCGTGCCTTGTCCACTCCGTAATTGCACTGCAGCCAGGGGACTGAACTCCGACTAAGCGGCCGTCGCCGTCCAAGTAGCGACCGTTATTGCAAGGAGAACCGACTTTTGGTTCCTCGCATTCCATGCAGATGCACCCCTCCCCGTCAAAGACAAAACTCCTAATTAGTCGCCTTTTACTACACGTTTGTTAGAGGCAGCAGGTATCCTCCAGGCCCAATGCTGCAGATTGAGAGTTGTAACCAGAAAACTGGATGGGTCACAAGAAGTGAATGAACGTATAGCATGTCAGTTGAAAACAACAAACGTATATTGAGATCCCTGGTACTGAATGAGTTAATTGTCGAATAAATTAAACTTTTAACCTTATCCATTGTTGAATGGTCCCTATTTACAATTTTATGGTGTTGTAGCAGCGATTTATAGCTTAAGGATATCCATCACAGGCGTGAGGGAAACCCGAGTCTGGTGTGCAGTATGTAAGGGGATACCTCGTACGAATGCTCTGTGCTGGTTTGTCGGAACTTCAGGCAAGACTTCTACCGTACGTCCACGTTGTGCGCCACGGATAATGGCCTAACAGAGCTGGTAGGACATATTGGAGAGGACATTTTGGAGGGTGTCCAGAATTCCTCTGGCTTTCCTCGATTCCCCCACCCCCACCCTCATCCCAAAACATGGGTGATAACGTTTGTCGATGACTCATTTATAAATGAGTGATGTTGACAGGGATGAGCTTCATACTAGAGACACATTCGTTTACGTGTCTTTTGATCACGAGTCCTGCTGTATGGTAAGTTGCTTCTTTAGGGCACAGTAGGTTCAGACTAGCCACGGTCATCTTAGAAATAGGATTAGCGTTTTATTCGAAGTGTGAGTGCGTCAACCTGAAAGGTAAGGGTTCAACATACTGAATACAAATAAGCAAGATCAGTACAACGGATGAGCACGAAAAACTCAAATCCTGGGACAAATCCAACGGCCAGAAATTGACGAACTACTAGGAGTTTGCAGACGATGAATGCAAACATACAACAAATAAACAACAGCGATTTGAAAAAAAAAAGTATGTTAAGTGCAATGGTTTATTTATTATTTTAGAATTCAACATGGCGAAAAGAACCGGTTCATACGGGGACCTACCCCGCCCTCAACTTCCTCCACTGACCTTGCCCGGCCACCTTCATGAGATGACCAAAGAGGAGAAGCTGAAAGCCCGCCTCTACTCATATGCTCCCCTGAAGGCGCCAGTCAATCCCCGAGCCTTAAAGTTCAAAGGCGTCACGCAAGCACAAGCTAGGCGGCTCCTGGAGCCTATAGAACGTAGAGTGGAACCGTTGGTATGTATTCCTCTTAAACTACTGTATTTAAATTATACGTATATTTTTTTTAGATTCTACACTATATGTATACTTTTCTTTTTTTTATTTATGTTAAAAATTGTAAATTTTTTAATGGCCTCTTTTGGTTTAAATTCAAAAATAAATCTTTCTGTACGAAATAGATATAAATTTTGTACTGCACACATTATTCATGTTTTTTTTTTTTTCAGTCTTATTTCTTTTTCTTTTTCTTGAAAATGCTGTCCACATTGTGAGATGCAATTTTTCATTTTTTTAAGCCCCACCCTGGCTTTTGTTGGGAACCCTGACTATAGCCGGCCCATAAATATGGCCTAACGGCTGAAAGGAGTTTCTGGGACCTCTCCACGGGTGATCCTCATCCGCGTGGTGGCACTTTGTGTCACTGGGTGTTTGTCGCTTGAGTGATGTCCTGGTGGGGTACAACTACCTACCTACCTTTTTTCTTCTTCTTCTTCTTCTTCTTCTTCTTCTTCTTCTTCTTCTTCTTCTTCTTCTTCTTCTTCTTCTTCTTCTTCTTCTTCTTCTTCTTCTTCTTCTTCTTCTTCTTCTTCTCTTCTCATTTGCCTCCTTTTCCTGCTCCCAAGTTATCAGAACTCTACCTCCCTCTAGCAATCTTTCTACCTCTATATTTATCAATTCTTGTCATTGTTACAGGCTTGGTTTCCCGGCCTTAATTATATTTCTTAAATTTCGGGTTTCCCTTCCAAATGCTACGTGAAACTTTAACACCCCTGTCACTCAAGCAGTCGCATACAAGATGGCAGTCCAACTTAAAACATTCCAACTACCCCGTTCAATCTTCTATGGCTTTATCATTAGTGCACCCACCATATTTACAATTAGACGATTGTAGAAAATGGCCACTATAAAATAAGACGAGTCTTTGACGTGACCTAGGAGTAATGTCTGGTGAAGCCCGTCTCTGCAGTCTTAGGGATCAAGACAGAAGATATTATAACCAGCTTCTCATAGGAACAATCAAAAGACTTCCGTGGAGTGGCTGCTGCAAGGGAGGACTCAGCAATGTCCAGTTCACAATGAATTCATTTGTAATAACATAACATTGCCCTAAATGGTAAAGGACCATTTTCCACGTCATCCGGCAT
>CAJHNH020000165.1:308715-314301 GCA_905116865.2 Candidula unifasciata
CAGCTGCAACCAGTCCACCTATGTCTGAGCTAGAAGAAGAGCGGAGCCCTTATGGTTTACCGAAACCCGTGTACCATGACGTTGATCCGTTGTTCAAACCTCAAAATACCTACCCAGTTAGACAAGTTCTGTATCAAGATCTTGTTTTTTTAATCTGCCTTTTATTCTGTTTTCGTGTACTGAGTCCTGTGGTATCGTTTTTGAGAGGCCAATATATCTTATTACTTGTCCGTATTTTGACTCACTTGATGGACAAAGAAGAGGAGAAATACAGACATTTTAAAAGATCTGAATATCAAGGAAGATTGCCTAATAAAATGCGTCTTGTCTCGGAAGCTGAAAAAGGTGGGTCAAATCAAGTGCCATAGCGGATTGGAAAAAAAAAAATAATAACAGAAGGCATGGTACCAGGAAGAAGAAGAAGAAGGGGCGGACCAACACGAAGAACGCCACAGGATATAAGTGACTCCTTCAATATGAAAGTGCACTAGGTGGAAGAGCTGGCGAGATACCGAGTTTCAGACAGACCGTGATGAGAGCGACGTTCTGTAAAGGACCTACTTCACGATGATGATGATGATAGATGTGATTATTTCCGGCTGCAGTCTCTTAAAAAAAAATGATTTTAAAAAAAGTATTAATTTATTTAAAATATGGCATTCTACATATCAAGGTAGGGTAGGGTACACAATGCCATGGACCATAGAGGGGCAAAATCGGGTGGGGGGAAATGATGGCATACAGGTTGAGAGCTAAGCAGATGAAGAAGCGCATTACATATATGGGATGGCAACAACGGTTCTTAGATACAATGTTCTATCTGTAGAAGAACGGGTCTTGCTAGTCACACACGCCATCACCATAGGCGACCCCTTCCTATAGCACAATATAACACTATCGTCGGAAAAAAAAGGGAAACGGGTTAAACCAACATATTTAGATTAGAGATGCAGAACGCAAGCTTCCAACTTTGTTACTAGGCAATCTATGCAAGCTGTGGCTAGCGATTACTGTTGCTATGGAGACCTGGCTGATGACCCAACCGTACACGTCTGGCCAGGCGGCTAGGCGTTTAAATATAGATAACATCGCCTGTAAAAGTTCACGTGAGAGCAAATGTCAAAGGGTAAATGTTTGGTATAATGTGTCACTGCCAGTCAGCAGACAGAAATAGAATTAAATGCTGCCCAATGTATGTGTTAGCAGTTCTATGTGTTGTTACTGTCAACATCTTTGGTTTTATTCTTGTTTAATTTATGTGTTAGCAGTTCTTTGTGTTGTTACTGTCAACATCTTTGGTTTTATTCTTGTTAAATTTATGTGTTAGCAGTTCTATGTGTTGTTACTGTCAACATCTTTGGTTTTATTCTTGTTAAATTTATGTGTTAGCAGTTCTATGTGTTGTTAATGTCAACATCGTTGGTTTTATTCTTGTTAAATTTATGTGTTAGCAGTTCTATGTGTTGTTACTGTCAACATCTTTGGTTTTATTCTTGTTAAATTTATTATAACTCAATAACATGTATTGCTGTTCCAGTCCTCGGTGGAATCAGAAATAGAACCGTCAGTGGTGGAAAAATTCTACAGGAAAGAGTTTCCCATACTGACTTACGTACGTATACAGTTGTCTGGCATCGATCTTTCTCAATACATACAAGCAATAAAATAACACCTCTAGTCGGGTTTTTTTTTTTTGGGGGGGGGGGGGGTGTTCAGGGAAGGGGAGGGGGGTTATATGCTGGAAATCATATATCCCCCTCCCCAATAATTGTATAAGGAGGTTAAGCAGCTCGCTGTGTGAGCTAATAAAGGCACAACGAGGCTCAGGGAAATAGCAGCAGCTAGGCTAGAACAAAGGCTGCTGATTATGCTTTATAGTGACCTGGTGCTCTCAGTGATTGACTATGGGTCTGCCCTCCTCAGAATCAGCAGACATCACCTGGAAAGATTAGTTAGTTGCGTATCCTTTACAGGACGTTGATAAACCTACGCTATCATTTTTTGGATGTTTGTGGTTTTTGTGGTTTTTCTAGGCAAATATTACCTTCGGTAGTTTTCCATTGCTTTCGGAATGGTCTACTATTGGTACCACTGTCGAAACCAACCCAAGACGTTCTGCTGCCAAATCGCCTGCAGCTGGGTTGGAACCCTGCATCCCTGCATTACGAAGCACGTTTGCAACGCCTAAGCCACAGACGCTGACGGAAAGTCTAGAGAAAGTGCAAAACGAAGCCATGAGAGTGATCCTTGGGTGCATAAGATACACCTCACGTGATACCATGCGATATATTCTAGACCTGCCAGACACGGACTCTAGACACAAGATGACCCAGCCGAGGGCGTGCCTGGGTGTTGGCTGCTAACATAAAAACGCCCTAAGCACACACACACACACACACACACACACACACACAAGTATAGGACCCTTTTCCACACCTTTAGGCTACTGGGCAACTAGCGCTAGACCTATATTTTATAGACCACTTGGCACTTAGTGGGTGGTGTGGTTAAAATCACACCGGCCGTTTTAACTTCCCAGGACTATTCGTGGTACCACTCAAGACTTGATAGACCTGTGAAAAAGTCTGGCTCCGTTAGAAGATGAAACCACGACCTTCCGATCTGTCTAGCAGCTTCACCACGGGCGCTTTACCAGGGTAAGCACATTTAATAAAAAAAAAGAGGGGAAAAAGGCGGCGGGGCAGTCCTGGATGGCAGAAGCAGAGGATACCATCAGCCAGATATGCCAGTTGGAACAATTCATGTTCGGTACTGAATGGACAGAAACACCAGAAAGAATGCAAGAGCGTATTAAGGTAACAATCACCCTGGGCAGGTAATAAAGAGAATAGAGCTAAACAGCCCCTGGTGCTAACCACAAACACACTCGACCAAGTTATGTAAATTATACGGAAACTGAAACAAGAGTGGGCTATAGGAGAATCTATAACAAATACTTGGTTATGCTGATGACATTGATATCGTTGGAGAAAATGAGCTAGAGACTGTTAAAACACTGACTCTCTTAAAATAATCAACTCAGAAAATGGGACTAGTTATCAAGAAAAGATAGAATGCATGATAATAACTAGACAGGGCGAGGATATAAACTCCTGCCACATACAAGTCAATAATATTCAAATGAAACAAACGGTAACATATAAGTACTTGGGTGCAAACTTCACTTGCTCCAACATGCTGAGAGAAGAAATACTATCTAGAATACAATCTGGAAACAAAGTACACAATGCCCTTCAACCTCTGCTAAAGTCGAAGTGTCTGTCTCGCAACACCAAGATCTAAATATATAAAAACGTTGATAAGACCAGTCATTTTATATGGCTCTGAAAATTGGAGCACAATTCAAAAAGATAAATCCTTTTTACAGGTTTTCGAAAACAGTCTTACGACAAATCTTTAAACCCATCAAAGATGCAAAAAGCGGGGAATGGAGAGTGAGAAGCAACAACGAAATTGATAATGTGTTGAAATCACCACTGGTCATTGTCATCATGAGAGCCAAGAGACTGAAATGGTTGGGGCATATTAAAAGAATGTCAGATGACAGAGAAGTAAAAACTGTATTCACGAGGAAAATAAATGGTCGTAGACCACGAGGCAGACCAAGAAAACGATGTAGAGATAATGTCCAGACAGACCTGCAAACATTTGGTGTCACCAGCTGGAAAGAGAAGGCTAACCAGTGAGATGAATTGCGGCGGGTGATATCTGCAGCAATGAACCTCAAGGGCTCGGAATACTAAAGAAAAGAGGAATCGGTACTCGATGAGTGATGTAGTCAGAATCACGCTAGTCGTCTTTACTTCCCAGAACACTGCTTAATACCCATGTATGCTGAGTCGGTATAGGAGCCAAGGTCAAATTAGAAAACCAGCACCCGATGGGGATTTGAACACTAGACATTCGGGATGGCAGACGAGTGTCTAGCTACTAAGCGATCGAGCCTTCCTTAAACTGTTGTGCTAAACCAGTGGTTCTCAACCTTCCTAATGTCGCGACCCTTTTATACAGTTCCTCGTGTTGTAGTAAACCCCAACCATTAAACACAAAACATGTGTTGCTACTTCATAACTTCAGAGAATATGTGTTTTCCGATGGTCCTGGGCGACCCCTGTGAACAGGTCGCGACCCACTGGTTGAAAACCGCTGCACTAAACGGTTTTTGTTTCAGGAAGAGTTGGATCAGTCAACAACACCAGAACCAATCCAGGGTCGAGGCAAAAGTAAGATAGGCAAGGTGCACACCTCAGAGAACACGCCCTGCACGGAACATACAATCAAATGTAGGTTGAGTGATTATGTATGTGTGAGTGCTAAATACAAGCGATAGCAATAATGGTCCTTAAATCCTCGTCTCTAATTGTGGAAGACCTTTCCTAACGCCAGCAGCTCTTGCTAGTCACAATCGCCATCGCATGGGTCTGTGGTTCCCATGCATCCTTATAGCATAAAAATACATTATTGTCAGGAAAGACGTTAGGGTGCCAAGAACTGTCTGTTTGTGTGTCTGCTTGTGTGCACACAACTCCATATTTAAACAGGTGTTTTAAGGCTAAAGGCCACATCTTATTGCAATATGTTGTATTTATGAGCAGAATATTCTACAAATGGAGATTCAAACTGGCACCTTCTACGTGTATTTTTTTGTGTGGCTTTTATATGTACCTTGTTGGCTCTTGTACTCTCTGTATGTACTATGTTGGCTCTTGTACCTTCTATATGTTCATTGTTGGCTCTTGTACCTTCTATGTGTGCATTTTTGGCTCTTGTACCTTCTATATGTTCATTGTTGGCTCTGGTACCTTCTATATGTTCATTGTTGGCTCTTGTACCTTCTATATGTTTTTTGTTAGCTCTTGTACCTTTTATCTGTACCTTGTTGGCTCTTGTACCTTCTACATGTACCTTGTTGGCTCTTGTACCTTCTACATGTATCTTGTTGGCTCTTGTGATCTAACACAAGAGAAAGAGTTTTTCTACATAGACACATCAACTTCCTGGATCATCATGGCGGAGGGGAAGAACTGATCACTAAGGCTCATTTGGAGTCGAGCCATCTTATGTCAGTCACTTCAACTTATCTGATCAGATCTCGCAGCTCCTCAGGATGCAGGAATGGAGTTTCACACCGACGTATTTTACTGCACGACTTCACAGGAACGAAGCAGCTTCTCAGGATGCCGGAATGAATCTTCACACTGCCGTACTTCACAGCACGACTTCACAGGAATGAAGCAGCCTCTCAAGATGCCGAAATGGAGTTTCACACTGTCGTACTTCACAGCACGACTTCACAGGAACGAAGCAGCCACTGGCATTGATCAAGGACAATCAACTCGAAATCGGAAGAAGTCGACTCAAGTATCGTCCACACATTCAGCACAGCAATTCACCACACGTCAATTGCTTATTGGGTGGTGGCAGATGGAACCACTCTACCAGACACGGACACTTGTTGGATCTTCAGAAATCCCATGATAAATGAAAAGAGAATAAAGAATCTTGTCTTTTTAACGGTCAATTGGCGAGACACGAGGAAAGCGACTGCCTCACAGACCGGACCAT
>CAJHNH020000166.1:0-125000 GCA_905116865.2 Candidula unifasciata
CCCCACCCCTCTCTCCTCCTCCTCTAATCAACTTTTAAAAATTCTGTGAACACAAAAAAAAACCAGAAAACGGGCCCCTGAAACACAGTTTTGAAACACACTGATAGCAGGCTCAGCTCTGAGGCCAACAGTTTATACAATAGTATAGCAATGTAAGGCTTATACATAAACCGTACATTTATCTGTACATGTGTATTGAACCATAAATAAAGACAGGTATGTATGTCATAGTATATGAGAAGGTATGTTAGAGCAGTAGGCTACTTGTAACTCTTGATGATCAAGTTTCATTTGAAGTACGACTGACTGTTATAATATGTAACTAATAGATGCAAAGTTTGTTTTTGACTGTTTATTTTCTGTGTTGATGTAAAAAAGAGAAATTAATTTTGTTGAAAGTAAAGATTTATTGGCACTCTTCCGAATACCGGCCCCATATTATTCAAAGACAAAAAATCCCATTCATTTATTTAACCATAGGCTGGGCCTAATTTCTAAAAATGCATATTTAAACTTACAGTTCATTTTTCATTCTGTGAGGAAAAAACGCATAGAATGTCTGATAGTAATAGTTTATTGCTTTTTTATTACTTGAAATGGCTTCTAGTATATTAAGTTGTTTAACACTCTCCCTGTGTGGGTTCCAGAGCCCTATTATAGGAAAAACAAGAATAGACCCACTGCCTACCCAAAAGCATGTCGTAATAATCAACTAATTTGGAGCTTCCTTCGAAGTTGGAGTACATCTGCCTGAGAGACAGGTACTAGCAAACTGCATACAAATAAGTCAGATCGGTAAAACTACTAAAACAGATGCAAACGCAACACTCAGGTTCTGGAACAGGACTGCAGTCCAGAAGTGGATGAACAACCAGAACTTTCCGCCAGAGTTTACAGCTGGTAAACGCAAAGAAGAAGAAGAAGTTTAACCCTCTGGAGACGGAGCCTTTTTGGAGTTTCAGTGCCAAAAAGATGGAGCCTTCAGAGGAGAATTCTCTAAGCTTACACACAAAACATTATTAAAAAATTTTTTAATTAACATCTACAAAACTATACATATTCGTGTAGGAAATTGAATGACCTAACAGAATATTTATGAATCAAACTAAAATCTTAACATTTATTCAAATTAACTGTTCTGATTTGCATAATTTACGCAAGCTTTTTTTTAAAAACTCTTGAACAAACATGACTAACCTGAAAAATGTTGGTGAATATTTTTATGGACGAAGCCTGAATAAGTCCTAACACCTTTGTTTGGGAAATAAAGCCCAGGGAGACACTTCTGGCACATGGTTCTACTCCTTTTCCTGCCTCCACTGCTGTTTCGATTGTTATTGTTATGTCGCAACAGTCCTTTTTTGGGCACAGGTAACCCTACACAAAAATCAATGTAAAAAAACACAAAACACATCAAACTTTCTCGAAAGCCCTAATTAAACAGCCCACATATACAAGAAATGCAAGAAGCAATCTTACTGGCTGGTACATAAACCTGCCAGTCAATTTCATGGTTTGTATTATATTGCGCAGACTGATCGGCCCGTTCGTCCTTTTGGCTGCTTTGTGCCGATATTTCAGCTGCGTCGTCTCCAAAGGGTTAGCTAAGGCAGCTGTGCTGAATGTTAGAAACAATTATATGGCACATTATTGACTTAAATGCCAGAAATACAAACAGTTAGGGACATATACATTTATAAATCCGTCCGCAATAAGACTGTGATAATAGAAAACATTGTAAATCTGAATACGGAGCATATGATGTGGCAGAAGCTAAAGGATCAGATGCCTTGAGGTCCCCCATCCGACCCCTGCAGTAATTCATAATTCTTGAGGGGGTTACCCCCTTCCCCCAACCCCCCACCTGCTAAGCATTGGGGCTCAATTGTCCCTCTAAGCATGTACAGACACTCTGTTTTTAAGTAATTGTTTCTACATTTTGTATTATTTTAAATATATAGTTACATTTAGCGCATGATGATAATTATTATTATGGCACACTTAAACAAAGATTAAGTACTGCCCCAGGAAAATTATAAGGGCCCAAGACATTTCCCCCCCCCCCCCCCCCCAAACATTTTTTGGTAGTGGTACACATGATATGGAGTAATTTCTTAATACAGTAATACTAAATTTAAGTACTTCTTCGACATTTGATAATTGCCTTCAACTTCTACCTGCAACTATTGGTTAACAGTGGCAGTGTCCTGACACTAAGACCATATTCGGCTGAGGTTTCTAACTGAAAGTAGTAGGCAGGGACGCACCCATGCATGCACTCACATGCATGCAAGTGCGCGCGCATGCACACCCACACACAAGTCCCCTATAATGTAAAATGTAAAACAATTTTTGTCCTGTGTGTTTCAGAAACAGCAGTTCTCACTCAAGGTCATCAAAGCTTGCCGCTTTATTTGGTTGCAAGAGTGTAAACTTGCACTGTTCCAGACTCCCACCTTCATTAATCCGACGTATTTCTGGAGCTTCAACTGGAGACATGAATTCCTTGAAGCAAATTGTGGGCATACTGACGAATACAGCACCATTGCACCTGGCAGGTAAGGAAGCATGAGCGAACCAAGATGGAAATCTTAGAAAAATACAAATACAGAATGCAGGAGAGTACTGTTCAGCTTTTTCACCCCATCTCGTCGGGTGCACGATTTTGAAACGAAATAAATTTCCCTGGACAGTCCTAGAGTCTGGGGAGGGGCGGAGGGGGTTAAGGGATAGTCTTAGTCGCTGTTCATTTAACATGAACACTAAAACTCCTATATTCTAGGCATGTCATGTGTTGAATCTTTTCAGCGTTGTTATTGTTTATTGCATCATCATTTCCAGTGTGTGTTACTTTCGTTTGTTCCTCGCTCTCACTCTGCCCTGCATGGAGGCACTGTTCTTACTTCGTGACTTGGCCTTTACCATGGATTTCCTTGACCTTTCAGTATTCCTGCCTCTAACCCCTAACCCTTGACCTTGAACAGATTTTCACAGGAAAAAAAGTTGCATACTTTCATCTGGGAGACAGTATGTTGACACAGTGGAACAAAGCCAAGACACTTTTTAGTACGTTGTATGTATACAACAAATGAAGGCATGTCATAAAACCTGTAAACTGTAGGACTATCCCTAAAAATTCCCTATGAAATCTTGCACCTGATGAGATGGTGAAAAAGCTGAATAGTACCGGCAGGAGTTTTTGTATCGCTAAAAAATCTGTGGAAGCCAAAGAACACTAAAATTAATTACAAACTCAAAGTTTTGGGCTCAGATGTCAAAGCAGTACTATTTTATGGAGCAGAAACATGCAGAATAATTAAATCAGTTCATTAATAAACTACAGACATTCATTAACTGGTGTCAGCATAGAATAAAGGGAATTAAACGGTATGATAGAATCATGGATGTGGAGCTTTGGGGAAGAAAAACTAATTCTTCTTCTTCTTTTTCTTTTTCCTAGTATTTGTCTGAGAGGCCAGGAACCAATAGTCTGCATAAAAATAAATAAGCCAGATTTTTAAAAGGGATGTGAATGCAAAACTCAAGGTCTGGAACAAGATTAAAGTCCAGATTTGGACATCCACTGGAGTTTACAGCTGGTGAACATGCAGAAGAAGATAAATGAGTTCTTTTGGATAGGTGGGAGATACTCTGTGTGAATGTGTTCATGTTTTTGTCTCATTCCAACATATGTTTTCTGTGTCTTATTTTGTTATTCTTTTTCTGTGTTTTAGACTCAAAAGGGCAGTTAGCATGCTGTGTTGTGGTTTACAGCTAGGCTGCAGAATCAGTGCTTTCAGTCCAACACATCTGATTTCTTTGTCTTCTTCTTGAAGTCCATGCTGTGTGGCGTTGGTAGTCATGTCTATCCTCAACCTTCTGTCTCGTGTACTTTTAAATCAACTCTGACCCAGATAATTCACCATGCCATGATGTCAGACAGTCCAGCATTTTTTCTCTCTGCTTTCCCTCCCTTTCCACCTTTCCTACTGTCACGATGCACTCCAGTTTTCTCCTTCTCATCACATGACCAAAAAATGTAGAGTGTCTTTTTTCTTGGTTGAAAGTTTTGCCTTGATGTGTTGTATTTGGGACAGTCTTAGAGGATATGATCTGTTGTCTTAGGTGCCAAAGCACATGTGTACATGACTGATTCGCCGATTTTAAATTTTGTGTACATGTGGCTACAAATTCGAGTGTGTCCTGTTCTAAGGCGTAGAATAAAAACTTGATCTGATCTGACCGTAAAGTGGTAATCGTCTTGGCCGGTTTTGGTGGCTTTCTGATTGATTTGATTATTTTCTAAATGAAATCTTCTTTGTTTCGGTCGCAGCTGACTGGGATAATGTTGGTCTTCTGGTGGAACCCTCCCCTCCCAAGTACATCAGTAAACTCATGCTGACCAATGACTTGACAGTGTCGGTCATGGAGGAAGCCAAGAACAAGACGGTGGACCTCATCATCTCTTATCACCCTCCCATATTCCGGCCATTCAAACGCTTGTCGCAGGGGTCCTGGAAGGAGAGGATTCTCGTGGACTGTATAGAGAACAGGATTGCTGTCTTTTCACCTCACACAAGCCATGATGCTGTCCAGGGAGGGGTTAATGATTGGTTGTTGTCAGCCTTTGGTGAGTAGAGTGGAAAAGGAACACTCTCGTTGCTTATGCTGTACTTTGTTCTTTCCACATATACTTTACACACACATGTAGTTTACACATAGATATGGTTTACACATACATGTAGTTTACACATACATGTAGTTTACACATACATGTAGTTTACACATACATGTAGTTTACACATACATGTAGTTTACACATAAATGTAGTTTACACATACATTTAGTTTACACATAGATGTAGTTTACACATAGATGTAGTTTACACACACATTTAGTTTACACACACATGTAGTTTACACACACGTGTAGTTTACAAATACATGTAGTTTACACATACATGTAGTTTACACATACATGTAGTTTACACATACGTGTAGTTTACACATACGTGTAGTTTACACATACATGTAGTTTACACATACATGTAGTTTACACATACATGTAGTTTACACATACATGTAGTTTACACATACATGTAGTTTACACATACATGTAGTTTACACATACATGTAGTTTACACATACATGTAGTTTACACATACATGTAGTTTACACATAAATGTTCTTTACACATACATGTAGTTTACACATACATGTAGTTTACACATACATGTAGTTTACACATACATGTAGTTTACACATACATGTAGTTTACACATACATGTAGTTTACACATACATGTAGTTTACACATACATGTAGTTTACACATACATGTAGTTTACACATACATGTAGTTTACACATACATATAGTTTACACATAGATGTTCTTTACACATACATGTAGTTTACACATACATGTAGTTTACACATACATGTAGTTTACACACACATTTAGTTTACACATACATATAGTTTACACATACATGTAGTTTACACATACATTTGGTTTACATATAAGTTACATAAATCCCCAGTGGGTTTTTGCGGCCCTCTTGTAGGGGAAAAAATAATAGGTTCACTGCACTCCCGCTCAACAAGCATTTTGGGAAACTCAGCTAATTAGAGGTTTCCTCCATTCGGAATGCATGTGCCTGAGAGATAAGGAACCAAGCATACAAATCAGCCAGATCTGCAAAATCGATGTACACGCAAAACTCAAGTTCTGGAACAAGACTAAAGTCCAGAAGTGGACAAACAACCAGAACTTTCCACCGGGGTCTGCAGCGGGTGAGTATGGGGTCAGAAAAAAAGATTTCATACATTTAGTGTTTTTTTTCTTTTACTGATTCATATATCTCTATGTCTCTTTCAGACACACGTATTGTTGACTCAGTTAATTTCATGTATGCCGTTTTGTGTAACATTTACTTAAAATCTAAATTTGTTGCAGCTTACAATCTATAGGTCCTTGAGGGGATTCCAGATTCCTTGGGGAAGGGGGGGGGGGGTGTGGGGCGGGAAGCATGTTACAGAAGGCAGCTATTTGTGCATTTACTGAAATTAGAGGGTATTGGGCTCAGTGCTGCAGATATAACAGCCTGGCTGTAAACCACAAGACAACATACCAGTCACCCTTTTAAGTGCAGAAGAAGAATTTCCTGGTACTTATTTTATGGATGGGGTGACCTGTGGGTCAAGGTCATCGTTAAACATCCACATCAGTTTGGATTTGAACTGTGGCCAACAGGCTAGCATAACATGAAGTTAATCCACTGAACTATGACTAAGAAGCTTGACGGAAAAAAAAGGGTGGGGGCGGGGGTGTAGGGGGTCTGTAGGGGGTCTGTACACACACAAGAAAAATAAGACTTTGATAGAAGCCTTTCTCAGCACAAACCACAACAGCAGCAAGGGACACAGTAACCTGGTCACAAGTTACCACATGGGGGAAGGGGGTGGGGGGTCACATATATAACTTTAAATATATAAGCGAAAAATGGTATTGCTGAGGTTAAAGGTCACAAGAAGATTAGTTAAGAGAATCCCTTCACAATTTTGTGTCTAACTTTTGATGTCCGAGTGTCTACAACAGTCTCTTCATTTGAGGTTTTCTTTTTCTTCTTCTTTGCCTTCACCAGCTGTAAACTCTTGTGGAAAGTTTGGGTTGTTCATCTACTTCTGGACTGCAGTCCTGTTCCAGAACCTGAGTGTTGCGGGTGCATCAGTTTGACAGATCTGACACATTTGTGTGAAGACTGTTGGTTCCTTGCACTCCGACTTCGAAAGACGCTCCCAATTAGTCGACTCTTACAATATGCTTTTGGGTAGGCAGTGGGTCTCTTCTTGTTTTCCCTATAATAGGGCCCTGGAACCCACACGGGACATTTGAGGTTGTGAAATTCACTGTGCCCACAGATATCAAGTAAGCCTTATCGTCATTGTCAGTTTCCACGTTTACTATTAAAGTTGTGTGGGAGGAACAGTTTGAGATCCATTGTTCGAGGGGTAGCTTCATTGTTCTCATCAGTGGCGTCAGTCCATCTTCTGCTTGAGTGCAAGTTGTTTTCCCTCAGTCTGTCTGATAGTACAGATCTCACTTTGTCATGAATGGTTAGGTTGGCGGTTTACCTCAGGCATCTCATCTCACTTCATATGTGTTAATTTTACGTAGACTTAAGTCTATGTTTCTTTATATCAACAGATGTCAAGAAAGACTCCGTCTATGCCATTGAAGCCACCCAGGAGTTTGTCGAGGGCAACACTCATGTGTTACAGGTTGACGTGGACTTGGCCAAGCTGGACAAAGTCAGAGACAAAAGTCTTATAGCCTACCTCCCTACTGAGTCTCGATTGAGAAAAAACAAAGATTTGTTTACCTTTTATCCCATCAAAGTCAACTCGTGAGTTATGTTTTTTGTTTTGTTTTTTGTGTTTGTAGTTGTTTTTTTAGTTTCACTTTTGGGGGGGGGGGGGGTGGTTAATTAACATTATTATTCTAAGTACACACCTGCTGGTGCTCATTCTCTCAAGTTCTTAAGCTGTCCTCAAGTTTTTAAGCTGTCATTTATTGATCTTATTTATTCACTTTGATGCAAGTAATGTAACATCTCTTGTGCTTCTGGCTAATTTATTTATGTTCTTGCTCGATTCCATTCCACTTTCCTTCCTCCTTATCCTTTTTTCTTCTTGCTTTCTTTCCCTCGTCTCTCCCTTATTCCTACTTTCCTTCCTTCCTGTTTCCCCTCTCCTGATGCACAGATGATTTTGAAGGAAACACTCCTAATTGGTCACCTCTTACAAAATGCATGTTAGTGGGAAGTAGGTCTATTCTTCATTCGCCAAAATGGAGCTCTGGAACTCACTTGGGGGGGGGGGGGGGGAGATGGGAGGTGTGACTGCTGAAGCTTGAATGGTTTTTTTTTTTTGAGGCTGTAGATGACATATGCTGTGATTTCCCACAAACAGGTCATCAGACAATGAACTGTGGCAACTCCGTGTCGAGTGCACCGAATCTGAACTATCTGCCATGCTCAAGGGATTGCTTGCTTCACATTCTCAGTTGAAATACAGCGTGGCTTCTCTCTCCAAGGTATGTCCTAAGTTTATTACCATGGTCTTCTCATAGGGGTTTCAGGTTTCCATTTGGGGAAAGGGGGTAGGGGTGGAGAATAGACCCACTGCCCGCAGCAAACATGTAAAAGTTGACTAATTAGGGTTGTTTCTTTTGAAGGTGGAGTGCATCTGCTTGAGAGGCAAGGGACCAACAGTCTGCATACATACAAATAAGCCAGATCTGTAAAATGGAGCTGTACTCAAAACCCAAGTTCTGGAACAAGACAAAAATCCTGAAGTGGACAAAGAACTAGACCTTTCTGCCAGTTTACAGCTGGGGGTTATGAACTTGGCCAATGTGCAGTGAGGATAATCTGTTGATTAATTAACTAACAGAGGGGGGGGGGGGGGGGGGTCATGGTTATTATCCCACCCAGTGTTGTGTGAGTATTGAAAGTTTAATTGAAGGTATTTCGTAAAACATGAGTACACCCCAGACCTTCTCACTGGTCAACAGATCTGGTCTTGCCGCAACCAGGAATAAATCTGTCCTCTTTCTCTCTCACACATTTTCTGTCTTTTCTCTCCATTTCTTCTGTTCCACTCTCTCTCTCTCTTTCTCTCTGTCTTGGCACACATGTATGTGTATAAATCTGTATTGTGTCAATAACTAAATATTAAACGTACATTTCTATACATCTCTCATCATCACATGGAGAAGATAGTCAGGAATTTCCTACACTAAAGTCACATCAAGTTCATGGTTAACACTGATCTCCATTGACAGGTTCCACGATCTGCAAGTGGATTTGGTAGAAGAGCAGAGTTGTCAGCCCCTGTTACCCTAGAGACTGCTATATCAAAGGTCAAAAGTCATCTTGGTTTGTCACACATTAGTGTTGCCAAGGCCATTGGTAAGTTTTAGTGGCTGTATATTTGTTCATATTTGCCAGTGGCTGGGCTAATCTTTATCTTGTGCCAGGCCATGTGTGTGTTCTAGGCAAAGAATGTGCATATTGTCCGGTGGACACTGCAGGTGCTATGATAAGCTGGTACTAGACAGAAGCTTTGTTGTCAGTCATCTCCATGTGGGATGCAATTTTTCATTATTTGAAGCCCCACCCTAGTTTCCACCGGGGGCCCTGAATATAGCCGGGGCATAGAAATGACCTAATGGCTGAAAGGGGTTTCTGGGACCTCTTCATGGGTGATCCTCATCCGCGTGGTGGCACTTTGTGTCACCGGGTGTTTATCGCTTCTGTGATGTCCTGGTGGGGTAAAAAGTCAGTCAGTCAGAAGCTTTGTTGTCAATTCGAGGGGCAATGCATATAACTAAGACAGATACGACAAGATCATGACTCCACAAGCTTAACATGACTGATACTGTCTGTTCCATGTTGATTAATCAAACTTGTGCATTAAAGTATACGATAAATTATTTTTGGTGCACTGATTATGTGATGCATTTTAAATAAAAGCTTATTTTGAAATATTTTTGAAAATATACTTTATTCTCACTGCAACTAACGTCTTCTTTTTGGTAACTTTTGCATCTTGCTAAAATTGATTTTTGCCTTGGCGATTCTTAATCTGATCACCTGCAGTGTGCTCTGCTAGGGGTATGTTTTGGTAAGCCACATTGCTTTCTGATGAACAGTAAGTTGTTATGAAACAGCAGAGACGAATATTGAGTTACGTGCTTTTATTCGCTGAATCACAACATATCGTAGGCACACATTCTCCCGTCCTCGTGTTCGTTCTGCTTGGATGATTCTGACGGCCAGGTCAAGCTTCTCACACACTACATCGATCCATCAGTGTCTTTCGAATCATCCATCCAACCTTTACGAAACCTTGTACTCGGTATTAAGACATGTAGGAAACATTCATATCTTTTCTTGAAACATAACAAGTATTCACAATTCCTTCATTCTCCTCATGCGTCCATTCATTCGACCTCTCGCAACCAGGTCCGAACTTCAACTGTCTTACTACCGTCTCTCGATTCACGTCCTTCGTTCCAGTCTCATGCTTTTCTTGTATCCCTTATTTCGCTCACCATGGGATACACGAGACCCACTTATCTCGTTTTTCTCTTGTATCACTGGTCCTGTGACCTTGTCCTCCCCATCGGGAACTCTCTGGGATTTCCCCGGGAATTCAAATTACATCTCCTCAAGTCCTCTTGCATCAGACCAATAGTATGATACCGGTGATTTGTTTCTGCTTTATCTACTACAGGCAAAGATGACCTTGATATACAAACTGTTGCCGTGTGTGCTGGCTCGGGATCCGGTGTCCTGAATGAGGTCACTGCTGACCTACTTTTGACTGGTGAAATGGGACACCATGAAGTCCTGGATGCTGTCCATGGAGGGTCACATGTCATCTTGTGTCATCACAGTAACACCGAGAGAGGATACCTCAAACACTTTCAGCAGAAGCTGGTCTCTTTGATTGGTAATTCTGTAGAGATTTTTGTCTCAGAGGCTGACCAAGACCCGCTGGAGGTTGTCTGATCTCATCCTTTAGAGGTTCCGGGTTATGGCTAGAGCTAGGGTGTTACAGGTTAGGGGTCATACTGGAGGTTGTCTGATCTCATCCTTTGGAGGTTCCGGGTTATGGCTAGAGCTAGGGTGTTACAGGTTAGGGGTCATACTGGAGGTTGTCTGATCTCATCCTTTAGAGGTTCCGGGTTATGGCTAGAGCTAGGGTGTTAAAGGTTAGGGGTCATACTGGAGGTTGTCTGATCTCATCCTTTGGAGGTTCCGGGTTATGGCTAGAGCTAGGGTGTTACAGGTTAGGGGTCATTCTGGAGGTTGTAGGTAGGGTTAGGGGTCATGCTGGAGGTTGTCTGATCTCATCCTTTGGAGGTTCCGGGTTATGGCTAGAGCTAGGGTGTTACAGGTTAGGGGTCATACTGGAGGTTGTCTGATCTCATCCTTTAGAGGTTCCGGGTTATGGCTAGAGCTAGGGTGTTACAGGTTAGGGGTCATACTGGAGGTTGTCTGATCTCATCCTTTGGAGGTTCCGGGTTATGGCTAGAGCTAGGGTGTTACAGGTTAGGGGTCATACTGGAGGTTGTCTGATCTCATCCTTTAGAGGTTCCGGGTTATGGCTAGAGCTAGAGTGTTACAGGTTAGGGGTCATACTGGAGGTTGTCTGATCTCATCCTTTGGAGGTTCCGGGTTATGGCTAGAGCTAGGGTGTTACAGGTTAGGGGTCATACTGGAGGTTGTCTGATCTCATCCTTTGGAGGTTCCGGGTTATGGCTAGAGCTAGGGTGTTACAGGTCATGCTGGAGGTTGTAGGTAAGTTTAGGGGTCATGCTGGAGGTTAGAGGTTAGGGTTCGTGCTGGAGGTTATAGGTAGGATTAGAGGTTAGGGTCCATGCAAGAGGTTATAATTTGGGTTAAAGGTTACAGGTAGAGTTGGAGGTTAGGGTTCGTGCTGGTAGAGTTAGAGGTTATGGTCCATGCTGCATGTTATAGGCAGGGTTAATCTTCAAGTTAGAGGTTATAAGTAGGGTTCATACTCAGGGATTTTTTTTTTCAAGTACGACTAGGTCAGCCCAGCCTCAGATGACTACAAGGTAAAGTCCTGGGAAGTAAAGGTGGCCGGCCTGATCGAGGGCCTGCTGGTCTATAAAAATATGAGTCCAGCATAATATGCTGGATGCACCAATTGCTAAAGATTGTTTGATCTCATCCTTTGGGGTTATGGCTAGCTGTGACAGGTTAAAGTTCATGCCTGGGGGTAACAGGTAGTGTTAGAGGTTAGGGTTCATGTACGAGGTTATAGGTAGGGTTAGGGGTCATGCTGAAAATTACAGGTAGGGTTCATTTTGGAGAGACTGTTCTTATAGCTTTAAGATACTTCTGTAGTACAAGAGTTACACCTTGGAAGAGATTGGGGCTGCACCATGTAAAGTTACCAAAGAGAGCAGTGGATGTACATGTCCACTGCGGCTAACCTTTATTGTGGTGCAGTACAACATTTATTTATCATTGTTTCGAAGTTAGAGTTCACATTACAAGGTTAAAGTTGAGGGTTAATGTAGATTAGAGTTCACATTGCAGGGTTGAAGTTGAGGGTTAATGTAGGTTAGAGTTCACATTACAAGGTTGAAACTAAGGGTTAAGAATATGGTTAGATGTAGTGTCAGGGTTTGAATTGGGAGTTAGAGCTTAGGGCTCAGTTTGTGGGACAGGATGAGAGCTAAGTTTAGTTTAATTTTAACTTAAGCGGTTAAATGCAGAGTTGCAGCCAGGAGATTGTTGTAGGGTTGGGGTTAGAGTTAGGTCTAGAAGTAAAGTTTGAATTTATAGATCAAGCGTGTTTTGTAATTAGAAGTGTTGAGTTGTTAGTATGTTTCTTTATACTTTTATACCTTGGCATTGCACAAATCTAGATTGTAATGCCTTTTTTGTTGGTTTCGCAAGCAAATAGTTTTAAACATTGCTTTAGCATATTCAACTTTTCTATGAAATATAGTGTTTGTTGTTACTTTTTTAAAGACTGCGTGAAAATATTTAGAGTAACCAGATGGTGTCATGAAATTGTTTAGTATAATGATTAGAATATTTAGGGTAATCAAATGATGCAGTCAAAATGTATAGGGTAATCATTAAAATATTTATGGTAACCAGATGATATCATGAAAATGCTTAGGGCAGTCATTCAAATATTTGGGGTAACCAAATAATGTCAAAAAAAAAGAGAATTATTGGAATATTAATGTTACCAGGCATCATAAAAATGTTTAGGGTAATCATTAAAATATTTATGGTAACCAGATGATGTCATAAAAATGTTTAAGGCATGCCAGATGTTGTTTGTGATGAAGTTGTTTCTTCATTTGGACATCTTGCGTAGATGATTATTTTTATAACATGTTTATTGAAAATAAAATCACCCTATTTGTTGCCTTATATTAGAATGCTGATATTATCTGTAGACCAATGTTGCCAGTTGGCACTTAGTTTTGCTTTTAGCATCATGAACCCTAGAATATATCACAGCAGATGCACAAAGGGAGACAACCACAGTGTTAATAAGTATGAGTGTTACTCTCACAAATGCAGTTAGCTGCAAGTTAAAATTAGTAGCCACATTTTGTTAGTGTTTAGACCAAACTTAACAGACATAGTAATACACGCAGACATTACTTAACACACACAGGCTGATCACACAAAGTGTGCATCACAGGTTTCAAAAATTTTAGACCATAGTGGCTAAGAGAATAATGTTACTAAATTTTTTCCAGCATGGCTTATGAGATTTTTTGATTATGCTGTATTCCTTACGTCCTTTTTAGGACATAATTTTTTTTTCTTTGAAGCCCTACTCTGGCTTTTGGCAGGGGCTGCAATATAGGCAGGCCATCAATGTGGCCAATTGTCTGAACGCGGTTTCTGGGACCTCTCCACGGTGATCCTCATCCGCGTGGTGGCACTTTGTGTCATCGGGTGTTTATCGCTTGTGTGATGTCCTGGTGGGGTAAAAAGTCAGTCAGTCAGTCATGAGATTTTTTTTTTAAACGGGCTTCTGGTTTCTAATGATGCCACGCCCTCCTCTGATTTCTGCCATAGTCCTCACACATAAGCAAACAAAGAATATGCTCGGGCTCAGCGCATTGTGGAAAAATCCCCATTAGTTGAAAATCATGACAAAATGGCTCACTAGGCCATTGCATTGGTAAATATTAAAATTATAAAAACATACTCATGATAGAAATGTGTTGAAGAGGGTAAACTGAGATTTTTTTCATCTGTTAAATAAATCAACAGAAAGGCCCAAAATATTGTAATTTCACGTAAACATGGCATGACAGAGCTGCATATCTTTTCAAAGTTAGCCGACAGTAAAACAGGCAGTGTTGTAATTAGAATCTCAGCTGTCCACAAGCTAATCAAGTATAGATCTGAAAACTGAATATAAAACTCAGCTTTGACATTCCTTCTTGAAGACTGTCAACAAAAATCTCAACTTTAGCAGTGCTTCTTGAAGACTGTCAACAGAAATCTCAACTTTAGCAGTGCTTCTTGAAGACTTTCAACATTAATCTCAACTTTGACAGTGCATCTTAAAGACTGATGACAGGAAGTGCTGCTACAACCAAAATTGCGACTAGAAAGCTCAGCTGAGGAATTGGAAAAGATGTGCACAAATATGACCGAATGTTTTGACCAAAATGGCTTTCCATTTATCTTTGGATGAAACGATTGGGCAACACTAACCTTATGGGCTCTAGTCTCACTGGTGGTAATCACAGAAAAGTTCCAAGGGTTTATGTTTGAAAAAATTCATGCTAGCAGGCATGAATAATAATAATAGAGTGTAGACCTGACAAGGAGAACTCAGCAGGCACCGAAGAAATAATATTCTAGTGAGAAATTCCCCTTATCCAGTACAAAGACAGAAGAAAAACTGCCCAGGGGTAAACAAATTGTTCTTCATAACAGAAATTCACATCAAAGATCACCTTAAGCAGTCTGCACTGTACCTCCCTGCTGGGACCGAAATTATATTTATGTTAACTGACTATTCTTGTTCAAATTAACGAGGTTTTACTGTACAGGTTTTTTTATTCAGCCATGTATAGTCCTGTAGTGCATATACATGTGTATATATACAAGTATTTCAATAAAATTAATATGTAACATATATGTGTGTGTATGCTGTAGATATAACTTTGTACAGTCGAGTCCACTTAAGTCGAATTTCGGTTAGTAGCATATCCTTCACAGGACGTTGCAGAACCAACCCCAGCATTTTTTTTACTGTTGTGGTTTTTCTGGGCAAATGTTATGTTCAGTGGTTTGCCATTGCTTTCTGAATGGTCAGCACTCAGTACAACTGTCGAAACCAATGCAAGACAAACCATCTGCTGCTGGGATCGAACCTGGTACCCTGGCATTACGAAGTCCGTTCGCAACTCCTAAGCCACAGATGCCGACATATGCTGCATACTAGTTTTAAAATAGAATAGGCTGACTGCTTGTGTGGGTTCCAGGGCCCAGTTTTGGGGAAAACAAGATTAGACCAATTGCCTCCCTAACAAGCATGTCATAGGAGTTGACTAACTGGGAGCATCCTTCAAAGTCGGAGTACATCTGCCTGAGAGGCAAGGAAACAACAGTCTGCATAACCAGATAACCAGATGTGTGAAACAGAGGTGCACACAAAACTCAGATTCTGGAACAAGACTAAATTCTAGAGGTGAAAGAGCATCCAGAACTTTCCTCTGGAGTTTAAAGCTTTGAGTGCAAAGAAGAATAGGGTAGGCTAAAACTGTATTTGATCAAATGAAGAACATTTTATGCGGGTTATCTACGTCACCAGAGGTTGGAAAAGAATTCTTGAAATGTAGAGCCAGTTTTAACTCAAGGCTGTGAATTCTGGACAGTCAATAAACAAGCCGAACAATTTCTTAAGGCCCTGAAAATGTGGTTTTACTAAAAAATTCTTAGAATACCATGGACAGCCAAAAAAAAAAAAAAAAAATCCAGATGTTTTGAAAGAGGTAAGGGCTTATCACAAACACCAGATAGAGATAGCCATCATTTGTTAATATTATGAAAATAAGGAAACTGGAACATGTGACCACTGGAAAGATCTGTGGGAAAAAAGATAATGCCAGAAGATTCTTGACAGCCTTGGCATGGAGGGGTTGTCAGCACACAAACTGATACCTGCTGTTGAAGATCACAGATTGTGGAGAAGCATGATCACCCATGTCAGTTGGCAAAGTCTTTGATGATGATGATGATACTGCCTAGTTTCAAAATACCCCTTCTAAGCTGGGATTGTTAAAAAAACAATCACTTGGACTTTTAAGTCACCCCAGCCTAAATATATACCCGGAAATTTTCAGAAAATTCAAAATGGCTGCAGGACCACATCACCTAGTTGGTGCCTACTGGTGTACTGTCTTACCCAGAAGGCCATTCACATATTGTTCTCCCAAGGGTATCAGTTCTTCCACACCCCCGTGTGGGTTCCGGGGCCCTATTGTGGGAAAAACAAGAATAGACCCACTGCCTCCCCAAAAGCATGTCGTAAGAGTCGACTAACTGGGGAGCTTCCTTTGAAGTCGGAGTGCATCTGCCTGAGAGGCAAGGAACCAGCAGTCTGCATTCAATTGAATCAGATCTGTAAAACTGATGCACACGCAACACTCAGGTTCTGGAGCAGGACTGCAGTCCAGAAGTGGACGAACAACCAGAACTTTACACCAGAGTGTACAGCTGGTGAACGCAAAGAAGAAGAAGAAGTTCTTCCACAGATTTTTGTTCTCACTTCTGGAAGAAAAGCGACATTCAATTATTGTCCTATTGCGCCATTATGTGTCACATAGGGCTCACAGTCTACTTCTCCGTTGTGTTGTGTCCTGTACATTCACTTTGATATCATGGATAGAATCAAGTCCAGCACCTTTGTCTTCTTCCATCAAAGTTCACATTAGGGTTTCTCTTCTTGTTTTCTTAGTCCAACCATTTCCCATTTTAGTGCCGGCTTCAGCTAAAACAGAAAATAACTTCATGCGAAATGCGCTGTCTTCACAAGGTCACTAACAACACAAGAAGAGACAGGGTTATGAATGTCAGCCTTAGAGAGAAAGTCAGAATGAGACCGTGTCTGAATTATATTGACAGACAAAGAATGAAATGGTTCAGCCAATTAGTGAGAATGCAGTTAGATGAAACTGCATATGAGACTTTTTTACAGCAGAACATCTGGGAGAAGGAGTAAGAAATGGATAAATGATGTAGCAGAAACCTGCAGAAAGATCAACAAATCTATCACCTAAGAAGCGTAAGACAAATACAGAAAACTACGACACTGGGCTACAACCTGGTATCAGTGAGACGACAAAAGAAGAAGTGCCTAGTTTGTGTCTCTGTTAGACGAGCAACAGGTTGGTACTAAATAGTTTAGTAAGTAAAAGGTCTATTGTCACACCATTCACGCTTTGGGCATATGATGCTAGTGTCATATTTTTTAGACCAATCGGCACTCTGTGGGTGATGTCAGCATTTTGCTGGCCCCCTTTATGTCCCAGAACATTATCTGATACTCATTGTAAGCTATGTAGACCTTCTAGTGAAGTTTTTTTAAATGTTGAATCCATCTCAGCAGTTTTAAACCCAAGATCTTTAGGCCAACAGGCGAGCCACTAGCTACATAACTCCCATTTGGTACTCTTCATTAATTTTTACATTCACTGACAGAAAGTTATGGATGTTAACACAGTTCTGGACTTTAGTCTTGTTCCAGAACCTGACTTTTGTGTGCATATCCAAAATACAGATCTGGCTTATTTGAATGCAGACTGTTGGTTCCTCACATCTTAAATGCACTCTGAAGGAAACATCCTTAATTAGTCAACTCTAAGGACATGCTTGTTAGAGGCAGTGGGTCCATTCTTTTCCCCCCATAATGGGGCCTTGAACCCACGCCGGCAGTTGGTACTTAGTGATGAGAAGTAACTAAATCAGCCAGACCGTCCTCTGTTGTCTGGAGCGGAACCATGGAGAACAACTTAGGCAATTAATAATAAACTACAAACATTCATTAACGGGTGCATGTGCAGAATCGAGGGAATTACATAGTGTGATAGAATCACTAATGTAGAGCTTTGGGAGAGAGCTAAACAAGTTCCAGCGGACGGATAGGTGAAGAAAAGACACTGGCGTTGGATAAGACACATATTGATAAAACATGAAAACAGTATAACTAGAATGTATTTTTACTGGAACCCACGGGGGCATAAAAATAGAGGAAGACCAAAAAATAATTAGGAAGGGAGCTAGATAGCAAAGTTAAAAAAGATGAGGACATGGAGAGAGCTGCATGCGATAGCGAAGGACAGAATGATTTGGCATGAGATGATTGAGGGCCTATGCTCCTTTAGGGACTAGAAAGGCAGAAGAAGAAAGAAGACACCAGGACTAGTCAACTAAGTTTATTCAGGGGCCCCAATTTTGAAAATGGGGATCGTCGGAGGGCTGAGCCCAAGCATAGGACAGTCAGTAATATAATACAATGAGCAACGATCAGCGGGCCACTTAAGAGGCCTCTGTGGGCCACTAGTTGAATAGCCCTGGCATATACGGCCATACGTGTTCTCATTAGAGGGTGCTACATCTTTACAGTTTGCTGATACCATTTGTCTGTAAGGTTTTTAGAACACCTTTAATTTCTGCCAACTAACCGTATCCAGGGGCGAGGAAATACAACCTGGAAGCTTTGACTGGGAACCGATAGAGCTCTTCTGATCTGGCAGCTTCTGTAGCATGCTTTGCTCCCAAGGTAATTGTGTTACCTTTCTCTCTGAGTTAACAAAGCAAACTGAGCTAGGGATCATGCTGCATGGGCAAAGTGGCCTCTACAATACTGCCCAGGGTGAGCTAACCTTGCTAGTTATATGCGCTGTCACTGCCATGCTTCCTTACAGCTGTGATTCCCATGCATCCCTTACAACTGTGATTCCCATGCATCCCTTACAGCTGTGATTCCCATGCATCCCTTACAACTGTGATTCCCATGCATCCCTTACAACTGTGATTCCCATGTTTCCTTACAGCTGTGATTTCCATGCCTCTTTAAAATGGTGATTTCCTTGCTTTCTCACAGCTGTGATTCCATGCTCCCCTTACCACTGTGATTCCAGTGCCCCCTTACAGCTGTGATTTCCATGCCTCTTTACAGCAGTGATTCCCTTGCTTCCTCACAGCTGTGATTCCATGCCCCCCTGACAACTGTGATTCCCATACCTCCCTACAGCAATGATTCCCATCCCTTCTTACAGCTGTGATTCTCTTGCTGCCTTACAGCTGTATTACCATGCTTCCTTACAGCTGTGATTCCCATGCCTCTTTATGGCTGTGATTTCAATGCCTCTTTACAGCTGCATTTCCATGCTTTCTTACAGCACAACGGAACAATATTGCATGATGAAATGGAAATGTGCCAAAGAAGTGAATGTTGTTGTGTCTTAAATCAATCCATGGGTATCTTCTTGGCAGTCGATAGACTGGCACCTTTCTGTCTCTCCAGACAAAAGTGTAGGCTGCAATCCATCTCCAGCACTGTCTCTTGTTTAGGGGACACACTCTCTCTGTCTTCTGTTTCTCCATCTGTAATTGATATCCTTCCACTTGTATCGGTGTCCAACTTTTGTGGTTGACTTTTCTCTCCAGTACGGTTTTTAAAAGAGTTTAAAAAAATAAAAACGCAGAAAACCCAACCACTTCTTCCGACCCAACCATGTCCCGAGCTCTCTGTGGCACACAATGATGATGTTGATCTCGGGGGATATCGCCAAGTATCGCTGCCGGCGAGATTTACTGAGAAGGTTTGTTTCAAGGAAAGATGGCGTCCCGGAGCCATGTGGATGTCAACGAGAGACGTTTGCGTCCCATCTACGGTTAGATAACACATTCTTTCATGTTTGTTCAACTTAGAATAACTAAAAACTGTCTCTGATAACACGCATTTAGCTTTATTTGTACACCGGCACCGTGAAGGCCGATATAGAACGTGAAAAACTCTTGACCTGACTGGTCACCGCTAGTTTCTCTCAGGATCATCTAGTGGATTGATTGGTAGAGTCATTTATTGCAGAATTTTAAATGTCCGTATCGTCTCACCAAAGTTAAAATCTGCAGTAGACTTCTTAAATAAACATATACCATTTGTGACACCAGGTAAAACGAGCAGCTTCACAGTGAGATGGACGACTTTTTAGCTAGAATGTGTGAATTATTCTCACTGACACTGCACCCGGGTACCGGTGGGTTGGATTGTTGTGATCGATTATTTTTATTGTCAGTCGTGGAGCATCAGGCGTATCCACTGGGCGGGTGGGTTGGGGTGGAGGGGGTGGAGTAGTCACTAGATATTCAGGCTAACCATGGACCAACACAAGCAGTGGTTATTGAAAACATACATCATACATGATACAAGTTAGTTGCTGGGCCAGACACATCAGTCACACAAAATAAGCAAGGGGATAGGGTCGCACAGCGTTTGAGAAGTAAATCCTTTTGACAAAATTTATCTGTTTGGCTTTCGCTTTAGATACACTGATTTAATTTAAAAATATGTCTACACTACACATCTCTCTTATTAAGTTAGAATTATAAATCTTTATGGATGTAACAGTTGATATGAAATTTGGCTATCCTCCGAATAATGGTCCCAAATAATCAAGGCCGAAAATGTACCCTAACAGGGCCTCAGTCACATGTCAATTGCGGACTTCTGGGGACTATAACACCACCCCCGAATTGCTGACTTCCGGGGACTATACCGCCACCGCAGAGAGTATCCAGTATCCCCCACGCCTCTCATGTGGTGTGGGTTGGGGCTAAACTAGATGGCTGGAACTCACAAGCAAATAAAATAAAGGAAGCTGCAGGAGACGGGGTCGCTGCAGCTCGTGAGTCCCAGCCATCTAGTTTAGCCCCAATCCACGCACCGGGGGGGGGGGGGGGGAGAGGGGGGGAATACTCTCGGTGGTGGCGGACGTGCACAATTTAAGTGACTGAGGCCCTATTAGGGTATATTTTTGGCCTCGATAATTTGGGGCCAGTATATTCGGAGGATAGCCGGAAATTCTAATATTAGTAATATCCTAATCAGATTTTCTCCACACGCAGTGGTTTTAAGAGCTCTGACATAAAAGTCATCCTAATAGTTTAAAGAAATGAAATTTCATAATCAAAAGAAAATTGGATGGATATTTAATAATTACAAGCATTATTAAGTGCTGATATGTTAAAGGCTTCGTATAAATAGGAATACTTATCTTATGGCTGTATTCAAACACAACCACCACTAGGAGGAAATTGGAAGCAAATGTTTTCAGTCCATGCAGGATTTCAAACAGAAACCGTGCTACTTGATTTTGGCTATGTATATATATAGCTTACCAGAATCCCTGAGTAAATCTGACGAATCTACCTCATGTGACTATTTTCTGAAAACTCACGGACATTGTTTTGGATGTTAACCAGGTTGGATGTTTACCAACAGTTGTCATCGGCTATCCTCCGAATAACGGTCCCTAATTACTGAGGCCGAAAATATACTCTTAACAGGGCCTCAGTCACATGTCAATTGCTGACTTCGGGCGACTTAAATTGCGCACTTCTGGCGACTTCTGGTACTGCAGAGAGTATCTCATACACGCTGCTACGTGCGGCAGGGATTGGGGCTAAACTAGATGTGTGGGACTCACGAGCAGCAGCTTCCTTTATTTTATTTGCTAGTGAGTCCCAGTCATCTAATTCAGCACCAATCCACGCCGCGAGTAGCAGCGTGAGAGATACTCTCGACGGTGGCGGTATAGTCCCCCAAAGTCCGCACTTGACATGTGACTGAGGCCCTGTTTGGTATATTTTCGGCCTCGATAATTTGGGACCGTTAATCGGAGGCTAGCCGACATCGCAGCACTCGAGGCATTCCTATATGCGCTCCGTCCCCATTCTCAGCAGTCAGCGTATAGTTCTAGTTCTAATGGTGCCTGCCGTAGTCTGGTTGTATGTCCGTCTTGCCTTTCCTCTGAGCGTAGTTTGCCGGCCGAACCCTCTGGTTACACCCAGGTGCATCATTCTGTCCAGCCTGGCAGTGGCTGATACCATTGATTTAAAAATCATAGTGTATTTTACTCCTCACTTTGTTGGATGGGTCATGCAGAGGACGCCATCGAACATGTTTGCCACCTTACTGACATTAATTTTAGAATTGAATGCATACCCATGCCTCCTGCTGAAAACATTAACATTACAGTCCACATCACACTTGATGGAAGCTGTAGAGAGCAGATTCCTGGCATTATAGACACTTTAGTCTGAACACTGATTGATGAAAACACAGATGAAGGGGAAGCTATAGTTTACACAGATGGGTCAGTAATTAGGGGCAGACGAAGTGCATGTGCATTCACAGTAAGCTCAAGGGGGAATCATCAAGGAGATGAATGGTGCCTTTGCTGTTACAACTACTAGCCTTACAATGGAAACTATTGCAGTAACAAAGGCATTAGCATGGCTTGGTACTCAAAGAGTTCAAGCATGTGTGCAGCCTTAGTGATAAGATACACTTTAAAAAAAACCAAACTGGTTTTATCAGGCAAGAATGGATCGCAACACTAAACACTTCATGAATGGCTGCCCTAACCTTCATCTTTGTGCCAGGTTATGTGCGTGTTCAAGGGAACAAGCGTGCAGATTATCTTGTGACACCTCGGTTGCTATAACTGGTCCGGTTCTGGACAAGCAAGGGTAATGCCATGCACGGCACTTACCTTGACAACGAGCACACCAAGGGCGTGATTTCGAATCCCTGTCTAGGCTGATGGACATGGGAGTGCAGCCTGAACTGCAAGAAATGAACATTTCACTAAAGGAACAAGATGTTTCATTAACCAACACAGAACAGGGTCATAGGTTGTTTTACAAATGTGGAGCTTTTGAGGAGATCATCAGAGCACCAATGGATCTGTCCGGAGTGCTATAGTCATAATCTTTACTAATCACTCTTCACTGTCTGCATAGACATCTTCTAAGGTGATGTAGGACAGAGGTGCTGTGACCTGCAGGCTAGGGTTTTCATTTTTGCACCATCATCGAGGATCAAACCTATGTCTGCCTCATGAGAGCTCTGCACTCTAACCACTTGGCCACATCTCATACCACTATGTTTTCATTTCTACAGTAAAATGACAAAGGTCACTAATATGTTAAAAAAACAATTATGTTTGTAATAATGTAATAGGCTACAATTCATCTAGGGGACTTGACATCCAGCACCGTTTTATGTAATATCTTTTCATTATGACCCTTATCGATCACAGCTTTTTAATTGCTAGTACTTATTTCCTATGGTCACGCCAGCTATTCAAATGACCAGTGGATATCTCTCGGTGATGCCTCAGTTAATTGATTTTAGAATTGCTTTCGTGTTTGCTGACGTTGTATATTTATACAGTGTGCTGGTGAAAACTCCTTAGCCGCAGTGTTCATTATTCATAATTTCCAGTGTATTTTCTGTGTATTTGCAGATTGTTTAGATAATGGAAATAACAAAAAAGCTATCCAAGAGGCTGATAAAGTATTAAAGAAACAAAAAGATCTTACATGTGCCAAGGTGAGCATTTCATATCTGTTTGTCTGCCGCACCAGAAAAACCATGGCACAAGTGTCTCTGTAGCTGATGTATGTATAACTTGTGTAAGCTTGTCATGAGGTTGTGTCACACAGTCCAACAGACGGTTCGCCATAGCTGGCTCCCATGTATCGACACTCTGGAGCGCAGCACATTTAATATGTTTGTCCTGTCCATGCTTCTTTCCTCCACTAACCGCTGAAGGCATGGCCAGTTTGTATGCTCTTTCATCTTGTCATCCTGATGTTTCTCATTGTGTAGAGCCAAGATAAGGCTATCCACCGAAAACGGTCCCAAATTATCGAGGCTAAGAAAATATCCTAATAGAGCCTCAATCATATGTAAATTGCAGACTTCTTTCTGGTGAATATACCGCTTACTGTGGGAAACACTCCTCTGAAAAACTGTCCTAAATCATCTATGGTTTCAACAGCTCTGACACTGAGTGCTAGGTTTAACTTCTCCGCTAGGTCCTAGTTTTAACTTCTCCCCTGGGTCATAGGGTTAACTTCTCCCCTTGGTCCTAGGTTTAGCTTCTCCCCTGGGTCCTAGGTTTAGGCTTAGGGTTAGGGCAAAGAGTATTGCAATTACGACACTGCCACCAGAATCTGTCACAACAGTTAAACTGGGACACTATCGATTGAAGGGTTAGGGATGGAACCTAATGGACGCGGCGTTACCACGGCGGCACTAGTCGCGCGTTGTTCACTGAATATTTAGCGCAGTTTCCTGGCGGCAGTCACAAACATTGAGGCCCTGTTAGGGTATATATTTTTTTTAAGCCTCGATAATTTGGGACATTATTGGGAGGATATCCCAAGATAGTTATGTCAGACCCGTGGATATTGTGTCAGACCCATTTTTTGTCTTGACCAAACCGCACTGGATGTAGTCCATATCATATCAGCCACCTAAGCCCCCTAGGAGCTGTTGGTATACAGCCATTCTTTGAGGCTCCATCACCACTCTGAAGCCATATGGTCATGACATAAATCTTGTCTCGAGGGCTTTTTGAACTCTGGATATCTGCTGATAGCTGATTGCACAGGCCACTCACATTCCACATTTTATTTGTTGTATTTAGATTGCCAACTGGACACAGCATGTTGCGAGTCCGACTTGTAATTCCAACGTACCGCGATTGAAACCCAATGCTGGCTACGTGGATTTTATCGTGGTATGGGGGCGTCGCAGGTCGACCCAGCATAAAATGGGTACCAGGATATATGTCCTGGGAAAGTTAAGACAACCTGCGTAATTATGACCACATTACCCACCTAGTGCCCATTGGTCTGTAAAAATATGGGTGCTTTTCCCATATGCCTGATGCACCTAAAAGCTTGAAAAGGGATTTTTAGTTTTACTGGACACAGCAGACTCTGCAGCCAGTTGAAAAACTGGGGACTCAGAACGTTGCATATTTTGGTCAGATATCCCAGAAAACTGATCGTGTGCTCTCTACATACAGTCGGGAGATTGCAGATCTGGCCATTCGGCACTGCACTGGAAATCAAGCTGAGACGCCTTTGGCCTTCCTTTTTGAAAACTACTGGCAGAGACAAATAAAAAGAAGAGTAAGAAGAAGAAATTCTACACCTTCTGCTTGATTTACGACCTATGCATTTTACAACCATTGGCACTTAGCAACCACACAAAAATTAATAAAGACAGATAGTAAATAAAAAGTTTCCAGAACTTAGACAATAGAGTACCTGTTATGTCTTTTTCACATTAGTTACAAAAAATATAAGTACCTGGATTGAAGTTATGTGTTTTTGTACACTATCTAAAACCTGTTTGAAAGAAAATAGTGTTAAAAGTTATACATTCGACTTAACAACCTCTTAGTTGGAACGGAACTCAGTCACAAGCTGGCTGTTTGAAAGAAAATAGTGTTAAAAGGTATACATTCGACTCAACGACCTGTTAGTCACAAGCCGGCTGTATTTGTGTATGAGTGCTCTAAATGTATGCTTATTCACTGGTGGTTGGTCTCCCACTAGGTACTGAAGGCCCTGGCTCTCATCCGCAGCGGCCAGATGTCAAAGGGGTCATCTCTCCTGGCAGAGATTCACCAGACAGAACCCACAGATGAGCAGACGTTGAGTGCCATGTCCATTTGTTACAAGGAGACTCAGCAGTGTAAGTTTTCATGTTCTGTCCATATTTAAACCTTTGTGCTGTGTGCAGTATGCTCTGTACTCTGCACCTTTGTGCTATGTGCAACAGCCTATGTGCTATGTGCAGTATGCTATATGCTCTGCATTTTTTTGCTATGTGCAGTATGCTGTATGCTCTGCATTTTTGTGCTATGTGCAACATGCTATATTCTCTGCACCTTTGTGCTATGTGCTGTATGCTCTGCACCTGTGTTCTATGTGCACTATGCTATATGCTCTGCACCTTTGTGCAGTATGCTGTATGCTCTGCACCTTTGTGCTATGTACAGTATGCTATATGCTCTGCATTGTTGTGCTATGTGCAGTAAGCTGTATGCTCTGCGCCTTTGTGCTATGTGCAACATGCTAAATTCTCTGCACCTTTGTGCTATGTGCAGTACGCTGTATACTCTGCACCTTTGTGCTATGTGCAGTATGTTGTATGCTCTGCACCTTTGTGCTGTGTGCAGTATGCTATATGCTCTGTACCTTTGTGCTGTGTGCAGTATGCTCTGCGCCTTTGTGCTATGTGCAACAGCCTATATGCTCTGCACATTTTTGCTATGTGCAGTATGCTATATGCTCTGCATTAAGTCTCTCTCAGTAGGTGTTGGGGATTTCATCTGTGTGTGTCTAAAGCAGTGTTTTGTAATGTACATAGTGAAGCTGTGGTAATGTGGTGGCTAGATATTTTCCTGCTGTCCCAAATTCAACATTTCCAATCAAAACTTCTGGCCAAGGGAGTCACTAGTGGAAGCCAAACTTTCCGGGCCGCTGTGTGAATTACTTAGGAGATAATTGTGAATGCTTTATGTGTCAACAGCGACATGAAGAGGATATAGAAATGTGAATTACAAAGAAATTGTGAAGTTCACACTAGAGACAACATTGCAGATATAGATCATTTATTTCAAGCGAGCGAAAGAAGAATAATTACATGCCAAGGCTTTTCATTGTTTATTTTCACCTGACCACAGATGAGCAGATTGCCAGCTTGTACGAAGCTGCAGCCAAACACCAACCCAACAACGAGGACATTCTGTCTTGTCTGTTTATGGCACACGTGCGACTGGGCAACTATCAGCAGCAGCAGCGGACGGCCATGTTGCTGCACAAGATCCGACCTAACAAAAACCCATACTACTTCTGGGCTGTCATGAGTATTGTTATGCAGGTTAGTGGACAGTTAGTTTGCAGTCCTTGTGTGGTGTGTGTGTGGAGAAATGGATGGTTCATTTACTGTCCTTATATATGTGTGGAGAAATGGATAGCTCAGCTACTGTCCTTGTGTGATGAATGTGGAGAAATAGATAGCTCAGTTATTGTCCTTTTGTGGTTTGTGTGGAGAAATGTATGATTCATTTACTGTTCTCGTGTGGTGGCCCGGGATCTTTTTTGTTTCCATTTCTTTTCCTAGCTCATTTATGGTAATACCTCTTGTGGCCACACCATGGGCAAGAATTGTGACTGACTGGCTAAACTACAGGATTGAAGTGGGAGTCATTTACTTTAAGGGAACATCTATTTACTCTAGACAAAGCTGGGGACAGTGAACAAGGCACAAGAATGTCTATAGATCAACAAAGCGAGCTCTGTGAGCTGACAGTTTACTTTTCTTGTGTGATAAATGAGGAGGAATTGGATGTTCCTGTACTGTTATCGTAAGATAAATGGGGGGGGGGGGGGAGTTTGTTTGCTATCCTCGTGAGGTGAGTATAGGAGAGAGGGTGGCTCATTCACTGTCTTTGTGTGATCTTGTGGCAGGTATAAACATAGATGCATATAATGAATGTCATGCTCTTGAGTGGGCATTTATTGGTTTGTTAACTATATTACTTGTTAGTGTTATGTTTTTGCCCATCTCTCTATCTCCTCTCGTTCCACACACATATACACTCTGTCCAAAGACATATGTTCCTAGCCTGGATACATGGGCAGGAAAGGAAGGTTTATTAGCAACATTGTTATTGTTACATTTGGAATATTAAATAACGTAAAAAAAAGATTTCAATAATTTAAAATGCAAAATGAATATTAAAGAAGGTTGGCTTTTAAAAACGATAAAACACAGAAATGCGAAATATTTTGGTCACTTGAAATGTCATGAAAGTTTAGAGAGAACAATAGTAGAGGGGTATATACCTGGGAAGAAAGGAAGAGGACGGTTAAAGAGAAGATAAGTGCAGGATGTGGCGGATGATCTCCAGATGGGTGAATCAGACATTTGACATCTTGCTTGTGATCAAGAAGTTTTCCGGAGGGTTATTATGGGAGCAGGGTTCTGCAAAGGATACGCTACTGACAGACCTACTGACGATGCAAAAGTGATAACTTGATGTTATAAATCCACATTGCCATCAGTTTTAGCACATTCACTATTTCCTGTGTCTAGATTTTAGGGACTCACACCGGTGGTTACACTGTATTGAGTGCAGTTTCAGCTCATGTTTACTGGAGCACACGCTGTATCTGTTTGTGATTACTGTATATAGTGCAGTTTTAACTCATGTTTACTGGTGCATGTGCTGTAAATTTCTGGTTACTGTATATTGTTTTATATTTACTGGAGCACACACTGTAACTGTCCAGGTTGTTGTGTCCTCAGGCTCACGCTGACAAGAAGCTAGGTAGGACCATGTACCTTCCACTGGCGGAGAAGATGACACAGAAATATCTTCAGGATAAAGAATTTGAAGCAGAAGGTAAACCAAACACTTGAAAAATTTTTTTTTTAGAAGTATAAGCAATGGTAACTTGTCATCATCATTGCCATTGAGAGTTTTCCCATGAGGGAAACCTGAATGATACATATGGAGCAAGCCCAAAGAGTTAAGAGTTGTTGTTATTCTTAGCTTTCAACGGTTGTAAACTCCGGCTGACAGTTCTGGTTGTTTGTCCACTTCTGAACTTTGGCCGTGTTCCAGAACTGAGTTTTGCATGGACATCTTTACTACCCAAGGTAGTTAGGGTAGAGAGGGGGATAGTACCTCACAGTGAGTGACAGCTATATCCTAACAGGCAATCCAGCATGCAGTTCGACTCCCATCTCATCTTCTAGTTCAGTGGCTCTCTATCTTCCTAATGCCGCGACCATTTAATACAGTTCTCCCATGTTGTTTCGACCCTCAAACAATTATTTCCCTTTATAACTTCAGGGAATATGTGCTTTCCTATGGTCTTAGGCGATATCTGTAAAACTGTCGTTCGACCCCAAAAAAGGTCGCGACCGGTAGGTTGAGAATCGCTGTTCTAGTTCATGCATGTCTCCAGAAATACTGCTTATGTATGGCTGTGGCCACACCACGGCAGCAGGCTTGGCTGACTGGCTACACTACATGCTTGAAGTGGGAGTAATATATCCCAACTATATGGGAATGTCTACGCACACTACACAGAGCCATGGATGGTGAACAAGCCACAAGAATCTTTATAGATTAACTCTTTTTAAGTGAAATGGCAGTGAGTGGCACATGAGGCATGTTTGGGACAAGACAGAGAATATGGCTGACCGTCATGGAGGAGATGTTGGGACCACGATGTAACAACCTAAAATTAGCAATATAATCAAATAAAGAGCTTCTGGAGAAACAAAGCCATGGACGGAAAACAAGCCACAAGAATCTTTATAAATCAACTCTTAAAGTAAACTGGCAGTGAATGGCACACAAGATGTTTACGAGACAAGACAGAGAATATGGCTGACTATCATGGAGGAGATTGGGGACCTTACCATGTAACAGCCTAAAGTTAGCAATGAAATCAAATAAAGAGCTTCTGGAGAAAGACTGAATAAAAGGCCACCTTTCCCTGTGTGGCGGTTCTAGGTCCCCATTGTGGGGAAAAAGAATAGATCCACCGCCTCCCCAACAAGCTTGTCAAAAGAGTCGAGTTAATGGTTTTTCCTTCAAAGTCAGATTTCATTTGCCTGAGAGGCAAGGAACCAACAGTCTGCATACAAATAAAAAATCAGATCTGTAAAGTTGATGTGCATGCAACACTTAGGTTCTGGAACAGGTCTAAAGTCCAGAGGTGGGTGAGCAACCCGAACTTTCTGCCAGAGTTTACAGCCGATAAACGTGTAGAAGAAAGAAAAATAAAGGCCACATAATATTTTCTCCAACCTTTGCAATTTCTTTGACATGTTTGCCGCTAGCCATATTGTCAGACAGTGCATGTAACACTTAGGTTCTGGAACAAGTGTACAGTCCAGAGGTGGGTGAGCAATCAGAACTTTCCGCCAGAGTTTACAGCTGATGAACACGAAGAAGAAAAAAGAAAAGGCCACACTGTATTTCGTCCAATCTTTGCAGCCCCTTACTTTGACACGTTTGCCGCTGGCCATATTGTCAGACAGTGATACAAGACTATAATAATAGCAGAAGCTAAGACAGACAGTGACCCGTTGCAGACATCTGTCAAGACTTTAGATGTGAAAACTTGATGATGATTGTAAGTATTCTCTTCTTTCTACAGAAATCCTTCTCTACCTGATCATCCTAGAACTGCAGGAGAAATGGGCGGAAGCTTGTGCCGTTTTGAGGGGCCCAATGGGAGGTTGGTTGGAGTGTTTGGTCTTATTGTTGGACATGTCTGTATTAACTATTGGTTTGTTGGAGTGTTTTGTCTGATTGTTGAACAAGTCTGTGTTAACTATTGGTTTGTTGGAGTGTTTGGTCTTATTTTATTGTTGGACATGTCTGTGTTAACTGTTTGTTTATTGGAGTGTTTTGTCTTATTGTTGGACATGTTGTTTGTGTTAACTATTGTTTTGTCTGATGTTGGACATGTTGTCTGTGTTAACTGTTGGTTTGTTGGAGTATTTTGTCTTACAGTTTGACATGGCCCTGCTTTTCAGCGTCAGACTTTAGAGTCATTGGGTGCAAGCCTTGGTGTGTGCTATATAGATAGATGCTGGCATTCATGTCCTCATATATTCAATTTTTCTATTGTTTGCTTCTGTTTTGTCTAAATGTCATGGCTCTTTGTGGTGCAGTATCTTGTAGTAGTCCCGTGTTATCTGTTGATGTCGTTTTTTAGCATTGGCTTCCAACTTGATTCCTGACCCTGTCTCTTCTTGTTACATTTAAGATTTGTGGTAGACACTTTCATTTCTCTTGTTTGGATGTTTCCTTTCCCTTCTATTATTAGTGTCCACTTTTGGCTCTGGTAACACAATATTGATTTTTTTAAAAAAATTGACTTATGGAATCGTGGTCTTTTATTGTCATTTGTTACATGTATGTTTAACAAATTGCTGTATTGTAAATAACTCGGAGAGCACCGTCCTTATCAACTGTGTATCTGGAGTCAAGTAAATGATGTCCTGTTAAAGAATTAGGTTTTCTCTTCTTAGTTAATCATGACACAGGATCTTCACTTAGTTGTGTACGGGAGCCGTTAAATTGACAAATTTGTTTGGTGTATGGAGACGGTAGTTCTTTAGCAGGTGAGGCCTTGTATCTGGCCACCCAAATAGTGGTATAGAATGTTTGCCCGTCAGCAATTTTTAGTCAGTCCTGCAATGTCGTGTTAATAGAATAAATATTTAAAGTTTAGGCACCTTAATTTCATTGGGGATTGCATTTTGTGTGCTGAGTTATTTACCTCACACTTAATAGGCATTTACTTAAATTAGCATAAGCCATAACAACTTGTCTGTTAAAAATTTTTTTGTCGTTTAGAAATTTTTTTTGAGCCATTGTCTATGTTCTGCTCTATTAGTTGTGGTTTGCTGTTGTTTTTTGAATAACTGTGAAGGCTGCCTGAAGAAGTTGGATGTGTTGGCTGAAAGGTGCAGACATGGCAGCCATGATGTAAGTGGGCACAGTCCAGTTTTTGGATGTGCAGAGTTTTCTGAATGAAGGCAGCTGCATTTTAAATTATGCAGACTTCTTTGTGTTCAGCACCTGTAAACTCTGGCGGAAAGTTCTGGTAGTTTATCCACTTCTGGACTTTATTCCTGTTCCAGAACCTGAGCGTTGCGTGTGCATCCATTTTACAGATCTGACTCATTTGTATGCAGACTGCTAGTTCCTTGCCTCTCAGGCAGATGCACTCTGACTTTAAAAGAAGCTCCCAGTTAGTCGACTCTTATGACAGGCTTTTAGGTAGGCAGTGGGTCTGTTCTTGTTTTTCCTATAAAATGGCCCTGGAACCCACATGGTGAAAATTATGTGAACAAAACAATGACTGATTTCAAGTTACAATTGTAAGAATTATTGCTCAGTAATGGCATGGTTCAGGTTTGGCACAGAATAATTCAGTTTTTACTATGTAATACATGCCTTACATCAGTAATTTAGGTTTAACATATAATGGTTCATATTTTACATGGAATAGTTGTGATTGGACATAGAATAAGTCAAGTTTGATATTGAATATATCAGGTTTTTATCCTGCAGTAGTTTATGTTTGACATGGAATAGTTCACATTTTACATGGAGTAAAGATTGTACCTACAATAAGTCAACTTTGACATTGAATAGTTCAGGTTCTGCACGTGATAGTTCTGGCTTGACATAGACTAGCCTAGAGCAAGACCTTCAGCAGATGGGCACATGTTTATTGACAACGGTCCACACATATTTTTGAGCCGGTTCTGCCTACGATCTTTTATCTGCAGATAAGTTGTGCAGCGAGCTGAACTTGAGGTCAACCAGAATTGCCACCGTGTACACCAAACTGCTTCAGTGGGACAAGGCCAATGTCATCTACAAGGATTTGCTGAATCAGACGTGAGTTTTTGTGTGTTGCCTGTTGCTGTTACTTGATCAAATGTGTCTGTTTATGTTACTTGTTGTTTCTGAATCAGACGTGAGTTTTTGTGTGTTACCTGTTGCTGTTACTTGATCAAATGTGTCTGTTTATGTTACTTGTTGTTTCTGAATCAGACGTGAGTTTTTGTGTGTTACCTGTTGCTGTTACTTGATCAAATGTGACTGTTTATGTTACTTGATTGTACACGGCCGTTTATGTTAATTATTGTTGTTACTTGATCAGACATGACTGTTTGCTACTTTTTGTTGTTACTTGATCGAACATGACTGTTTATGTTACTAGTTACTTGATTGAACGTGACTGTTTATGTTACTAGTTTGTTGATCGAACATGACTTTGTTACTTGTCAATACTTGAACGGACGTGACTGTTTGTTATTTGTTCTGACTTGATAAGATGTGACTGTTTGTGTTACTTGTTATTTGCTTGATCAGACCTGACTGTTTATGTAACTTGTTACTTGATTGTATTGACTGTTTATGTTACCTATTGTTACTTTATCAAACATGACTGTTTATGTTTTCTGTTACTTGATCACGCGTGTCTGTTAATGTTACTTGTTACTTGATCATACGTAACTGATTATATTCCTTTTTTGGTTGTTACTTTATCGGATGTGACTGTTTATGTTACTAATTAGTTGATCGGATGTGACTGTTTATGTTACATCTTTTTACTTGATCGGATGTGACTGTTTACGTTACTTGTTATTGTTACTTGACTTGACGTGCCTGTTTATGTTCCGCATGATTGTTTATGTTACTTGTTATTACTTGCTCGGATGAGACTATTTATGTTGCTTGTTGTTGTTACTTGATCTGACGTGACTGTTTATGTTACCTGTTGTTGTTACTGAATCAAATGTGATATTAGAAGATCAAAAAACAATATAAACCAATTGCAAACAGCATGATCCCTTTCTTGATTACTGCAAAGAAAGCTCCCATTAGTACTTTAAAACAAAGCATGCTGCAGAAGCTGCCAGGTCGAAAAAACAATGTCTGTCAGAGCTTCAGTCCTAAGCCAGCTGCCAAAAAAGGCCAACAGCATGGTCTGATCTGTCATAACATTCAAACCAGTTGAATCACTGAGTACTAATGACATATACACCTTCTACTTATGAGGAATCTGCACTTACAATTACAAAAACAAATAAGTAAAGAAAAATATAAATTAGTGAAAAATTACTGCATTGGTAGGGTCAGAAAGTTCCCAGATCTGTTGCCTAGAGTGTACATGGATAGTCATATACAGTAATCATTCGTATATAAATTGTATTTTTGTATTGGGCATAGCCTGATTTGTTGTGTTTTATCTACAATTTTTTTTATAACCTGTTTGAATGAAAACAGTGTGGAAAGACATTTAAATTCGACTTATGACCCATTTGACTTAATCAGAACAGGTCTCCGTCATAAGTCAAAAGTGACCCTACTTTAGCCAGTTTATGGTTGTGATTGAATTGTTTTCTTGGCGACTTTTCAGACCAGACGACTGGACCTTTTGGTTGAACTACTTGGAGACTGGGTTCCACATGGTGGACAGCGGCTTCACCCCCACACCTGGGGAGGAGGGTGAGATCACAGAGATAGCCAGGAGGTTTGTTGTATGTTTGTATGTTATGTTTATGTTTATTCAATGGATCAACATCATGGCACACAGGTGTAACAAATAAGTGCTCCTTTCTTCTTCCAACTCAAGCCTGAGTCTGAAGAATCTCAGCACAGTGCACAAACTCTGTTGCACCGGCAAGGATCCTCTGTTGTTTGTGAAGATGTTGGAAGATTTAACCTGAACTTATTCCTGTTCAGGTGTCATAGCCTTAGAAAGAGCTTTTAATTCGTTAAGAAAAATTCATGTGTGGGTTCCAAGGCCCCATTGTGGGGAAAACAAGAATAGACCCGCTGCCTCCCTAACAAGCATGTCGTAAGAGCCCACTAATTATTGGGCACCTTCTAAGTCTGAGTGAATCTGCTTGAAAGACAAGGAACCAACAGTCTGCATACAGGTAAGCCATATCTGTGAAATGGATGTGCACGCAAAACTCATTTTATGGAACAAGACTAAAGTCCAGAAGTGGACACACAACCAGAACTTTCCGCCGGAGCTTACACCTGGTGAACGCAAAGAAGAAAGAGGTTAAGAAAATATGTAGAGTTGTCGGACATGCTTTGACTGTTTCCTCTATGGAAAAATACATGGGGACGGCACTAGTCCACTCACTTCAAACCATTATAATGTGTTTCAGTGTTATCACTATCGTCATCAACAACAAACAACAGGTGCTGTACATAATGTCACAATACTCCGAAAGTCTCTCTTTCCCTAAGCTTCTTTTTCATGTTCCAACGGCTGTAACCTCCGGTGGAAAGTTCTGGTTGCTCCTCCACTTCTGGACTCTTGTCCTGTTCCAGACCCTGAATTTTGCTAGCACATCTGTTTCACAGGTCTGACTCATTTGCATGCAAACTGTTGGTTCCTTGCCTCTCAGGCAGATGTACTCTGACTTTGAAGAAAGCTCCCAGTTATTTGACTCTTATGACATGCTTTTGGGCAGGCAGTGGGTCCATTCTTGTTTTCACCTCAACGGGGCTCCGGAACCCACACAGGGATCTTTCTCTAAGCATTTTACCAGCCCCTTTATTGTTCGTGGGTACCTTTCCGTCTTTCCAGAAAGTTGTGTTATAGAGGGGCATAGAATACTGTGGACAGGGAAAAAGAAGACTAACAATGGAGAAGAATTGGCTCATAAACAGCATTCTGTCTTGAAGGCTGAGCTATAGTCCATGTTAAACGTCATGGTAGCCTGGAGAGAACTGTGATAAAGGGTGCAGTTGTCAGATAATGAGACAGGGGCGAAGGTGGATACAAGAAATGGAAGATGCAGTGACTGTTAAAGCACATAGGGTATTGACTAGAGACGGACTTTCAGGCGTGCTGTGATGAGAGTGACATTCTGTAAGAGGCCTGTTGATTGATTGATGATGATGATGAGAGGCAAGGAAAACACAACCAGTGATGAAATGATTCCTCCATACCACACAGAGCATGGGGCGTGTATTCAAGATACCATTTGTTTGCCCATGCAGCATAGTCCCTCACTTGTTCTGCCTTATTTACTCCAAATGAAAAGTAACCCAGATAGGTTTTGCCTTCCATTACTCATCTGTTTATGTACATGTCTCATACGGACACCGGAAAGGAAAAGAAAACGGGGAAGGCCAAGGGAGACCCTGCGTAGTACCGTCATCAGGGAAGGCTCAACCATGGGCCTAATGAACATCAAGACCTAAAACAGGTGGCAGCCAGAATTGCAGTGGATACCGTCTCATTGTGGAGTGCCTGGAAATGAGAAAGCTGATCAACTGGCAGGGGAAAGTGCGACAAAAGAGCAGCCGGATGTACCAGTCACATACCACCAAAAGAAAAGAATCATTAAATCGATCAGGAAACCACCAGCCCCAGCACAAGACAACTATTTTATTATGGACAGACCAGAACAAGTCATTATCCTCCGCCTCAGAACAGGGCACAACTGATTACGTAACCACATGTACACAAAATTCAAGATAGGTGTATCAGCCATGTGCACCTGTGGAAATGTGCCCCAGACAGCAGAGCATGTACTCCAGGACTGCACCGATTTTGACACATTAAGGCAAACCTTTTGGCCAGAAAGAACAACAGTGGAACGTAAACTCTATGGACCACTGAATAAACTAACAAGACAGTGAAATTTATACAAGAGACAAAACTGCTGATATAGACAACTTATTTCAGGCGAACGAAAGAAGAAGAAGGTGGCAGCGAACCGCCAGACATGGATAGCTATGACCTCTGCCCAGTGCGCCGCCCTAGGCTCAAGAGAAAGACACAAACATACAAACTTCCTGACCTGTGTGAGCCATTGAAGCATTTAAGATAGTAAAGTATTACAGGTCCGGCTGGCATTATTTTGATAATCTTGCTATGGTCTATTGTTGCCTTGGTATTTCAGTGTTCAGACGCCAGACAGCACGGTGGAATCCATGCATGCTTTCCTACTGGAGAAACTTGGCCAGCTGGAAGGAGGGGTTTTGATCCGTGGCCCTTATCTGGCTCAAATTGAGTTCTTGAAGAATCTCATTCAGAGGAAGTCTGATCTGGCTTCGTCCGTTGGTAAGTATGATCTCTGCAGGTTTTGTTTGTTTAGCCCTTTCACCCCGGAAACCTTTAGGAAAAGACACAGAATTCTCTGAAAGAAAATCCTTAAAAAAAAAAAACACAGGTCACTAATGTTTTGGAGAAAATCTCACATGTGTGGTTTGCATGTCACATTTGTGTTAGTAATGTCACATTCGTGGTTGTAATGGCACATTCATGGTTGTTCTGTTTCTCTTGGTTGTCATGTCACACTCATGGTTTTCATGTCACATTCAGGATTGTTGTGTCACATTCATTATTATCGTGTCACATTCAGGGTTGTCATGCCACATTCATGGTTGTCATGTCACGCATGTGGTTGTCATGTCACGCGTGTGGTTGTTGTGTCACATTCATGGTTATTGGGTCACATTCTTGGTTGTTATATCACATTCATGAGTGTGCCATATTTATAAATGTCTCATTCTTCTTCTTCTCTCTACTCCTGGAATGATTTTTCTGCATCATGGCAAGAAGAGATATCTGGAACGGGCTCTTCTGTTCGCTTCTTGTAAAGTACTTTTTATTTATGTTTCTGATATTTCAGCGGTCCATATTCTGCGTGGTCAACCACTGGTTCTGTAACTATTGTATCTGTATAACATTGCACTTTGTGGTGCCCTGTCTGATGCAGTCTTGTTACCTGGTGAAACCATTGGATTTGTTTGAAAGGTTTGAAGGTTTAAACAACGGATCAACATCATGGCATAAGGGTAGTAACACATAAGTACTCCTTTCTGCTTCCAACTTAGGCATGAGTCTGAAGAATCTCAGCGCAGTGCACCCACTCTGAAGCACTGGCGAGGATCCTGAAATACTTTGGGTAGATTTTTAACTCCAAATTTTGCTCAGTCAGCACAATTAAGATACTCTTTTCAGTTTCCAACTGCCAAAGGATTTTTTACCTGCACAAAAATACACACAAGCATCCGATCTTACTACCCAGAGACCAGGTGAAATTACTAGAAGTACATGTGAAAAAATTCCTGCCTTTTATCAGGGCCTAAAACCCGGGACCTCCAGCACTCGAGGCAGACACCATGCCTCAAGACCACTCAACCCCACACTAGATTTAATATCTGCCTATAAAACTCAGTACTGGTTTTTTTTTACTATCATGCCGACATGGTCGTCGAATCACATTTTTGGTTGTCATGTGACATTAATTTGCGCCCTGTCACATTCATAGTTGCTCTGTCACAATAATGGTTATGTGACGTTCATGGTTATGTCATGTTCATGGTTATCATGTTACATTTCATGGTTGTCATATCACATCTGTGGTTGCCACAACACATCTCTGGTTGTTTTGTCACATTAACGGTTGCCCTGTCACATTCCTGGTTATCCCTGTGAGGGTTCCGGGGCCTTGTTATAGGGAAAACAAGAATAGACCCACTGCCTGCTCAAAAATTGTGAAAATATGGGGGTGACTGCAGTCAAACTTATACAAGGAATTCCAGAGAAATTTGACTTAAAAACTCAAAAAAAATGGTGAAGCAGAAAAACGTGAACAAAACTTATGTTTGAAAAAGGCTGCCAGGCCGAAATGTTATGTTGTGTTGTTTTGTTCACTTTTTTCTGCTTCCCCATCTTGTTGAGCTTTTTAGTCAAATTTCTCTGAAATCCCTTGCCTGCCCAAAAGCATGTCGTAAGAGTCGACTAATTAGGAAGGAGCGTTCTTCAAAGTCGGAGTGCATCTGCCTGAGAGGCAAGGAACCAGCAGTCTGCATACAAATGAGTCAGATCTGTAAAACAGATGCACACACAACACTCAGGTTCTGGAACAGGACTGCAGTCAAGAAATGGACGAACAACCAGAACTTTCCGCCAGAGTGTACAGCTGGTGAACGCGAAGATGAAGAATATTCCTGGTTACTGGTCACATACATGGTTGTCATGTAACATTCTCGGTTTTGTTTTTACAGGAACTACAGTGAAGCTTCTTCAAGACTACTTTGATAAATTTGGTCACAAGTCGTGTTGCTATGGTGACATGAAGCTATACACACATCTACTTACAGAACAAGAATTAAGTGAGGTACCCATATTGTCCATGTTTTGTTGTCTGGTTGCTTTGTTGGTTATCTTAATTTTTTTCCCTTTGGTTTCATTTTTAAAATATATTAAATTTAAGTTACTGCTACCACAGTGGTTATTTTTTTTTGCTTTTGCCGGCTGTAAACTCCAGTGGGAGGTCCTGGCTGTTTGTCCACTTCTGGACTTTGGTCTTGTTCCAGGGCTTAATTAATGTGCAGACTGTTAGTGCCTTGCCTCTCAGATACACTCTGACTTTGAAGGTAACACCAGTCCTATCTTGTGTTGGTCAAGTCTCTTGCTGGAAACCTGTAACTATGAGGAGGATGAAGAGGTGGAGGCAGGTCTTGACTAGTATGAGCCTTGTTCCTGGTGCACCACCGCATGTTGTTCAGCACCTCTAGGGATTTGGAAACAATGGTGTTGGAAGGATGGTTTCTTAAAGGAGAAACCAAGCAGATAGAGCATGTCTTCCTGGGACATCACTTCATCTAAGGAAGCTCATCCTGACAGAAAAGCCCATTAAAGTCTGGGGTGCCTGGCTAAAAGGTGCCGCTTGAGTAGAAAGGTGTCAGCTGCACCTGAAAACTACAGCATTGTGCAATTCCTTCCTGTAATGTCAGTGTCTAAAAGCACAGAATACTGAACATGTGCTACGGACTTGCAATAGAACCTAGGTGGTTGACACTCCAGTGGAAACCAAGCTGTATGGAACAGTGGAAGACATGTGTCTCACCACAGACTTCATAGAGGCATGTGGCCTTCTCATCTGATAACCTCTGGAGAGGTGAACAAACATAATAAGGAAAGGAAAAACAGGGAACTACTAGCTTGGAGGTGTAGAGAAAATGTTACAGACTGTTTTTGCATGAAGATATGAATCAAGACAATTACCAAGGGACTGCCTTTTTGGTCGTCAGCAGTGGGGGTGGTTGGGGGGGGGGGGGGGGGGGGTACAATATGTAAGGACATGCTATGTGACCCTGTTGTCCTGAGAAGCCGAAACTAGGCATTTCCATCCTTGACTTATATCCGTAAATGCCATGTATGCAGCATTTCCCAGTGGCTTGTCGTTGAGAAGCATCGTTAAGCGTTATTGCTTCTGTTTATTCCTACATAGTGTTTTGGAGGTCCAGATGTAAATATATTCACAGACTATAGGATTTAAGTGGGTTTCTTTTGAACAAGGGGGTTTTTCATTAGCCATCTTACCTAGTAATTTTCTCGTAACCCCAGTGTCAGAGTTCATAGGGTCACAGCATGAATAACTTGGTACATAAAACAAGTGTGTGCACAAATCAAGTACTGGAACGAGATTGGTCCTGTTCATGTTACAGGTCCATGATTAGAGTAACTTTCCTTGCCATTCATGTCTCTATAGGTTGCTGCACCTCTGCTGTGTTGCGGGGGTGTTATGATATAGCTTGGTTTGGCTTTCTTACGGCGTTTGTAATGTTTTTAGGAGGTTGTGTTGTTATGAGTCTATTTCAGGCACGATGATTCTTGGCTATCAAAACTGGGATTTTTTAAAATTTCTACATTCGTTGGCGGCGGCCTCCCCCTGAGAGAAAGAAAGTAGTTTTAAGGAGCATAGGAATAGACAAATTTAGCTGTTTCCATACTCGCGAACCTTCGTGCGGGTAGCAGAACGTGAAAATAATAACGCAAGCGAGCAATGAGAAGACGAGAGAAGAGGCAACAGCTAAACTGTTCTCAATAAGGAAAACATGACTCTACCGCATCACGGGAGAGGTCTAGCGACCTAAGGAGTCATGAATGGCAAGGGAAGTTACTCTAATCCTGGGTCTGGAAACATTAACAGCACCACAAGTCCAGAAATGGACAAATAATCAGAACTTTCTACCATAGAGCTGATTAATGCTAAGATGAATCAGAAGAAAGCTTTTAAAGTCAATGAACACAAAATCTCATTGTTAAAAACAATCTCTGACACTGTTGCTGCAAGTGTGCGGCATGTTTTCAACTATGTGTGTCCTCTGTTTCAGTTGCTGGATCACATGAGAACATTCTCAGGCCTAGATGACACTGAACAGTTTGCACAAGATGTAAGTTTATGTTATTCTTTCTGTTTGTATGCTTGTTTCTGTTCACATTTCTGTTCTTCCTGTGTGGGTTCCGGGGCCCTATTTTTTGATCGAAAAAGAATAAATACTCTCCCTCCCCCATGTATGTTGTACAAAATGACTAATTAGGGGTGTTTTCTTTGAAGTTGGAATGCATCTGCTTGAGAGACTAGGAACCAACAGTCTGCATAGAAATAGGCTAGATGAGTAAAACTGATATGTACGCAAAACTCAAGTTCTGGAACAAGGTCAAAGCTTAGTCGTTTACAAACAACCAGAACTTTCCGCTTTAGTGTACAGCCAGTCAGTACTAAAAAGAAGTTTCTGTTCATGGACTTTACCTGGCTTGCAGTCTTTGAGAGGATTCACGGCTGAACACACGTCTTGCTCACTGATCTCTTGCGTGACTTGCAGTCTTTGAGAAGGTTCACGGTCAAGAGAACAACGTCTTGCTGACTAATCTTTTGTGTCACTTACAGATTAACCAGCTGACCCAGCACTTGGTCTACCACCAGCTGTCCCGGACGGTGGGCAGACACACCTCCCTCAGCATCGACCAGGCTCTACTCTTGTCTAGGCAGCTGCTGCTTAGATACAGGGACGGCCTCAGTTTTGGTGAGTATGCCTTTCATCACCATTATTGTCATCCTTATCATTTGGTGCAAATTTCCCGTGTGGGATCCGGTAGCTCTATTGTGGGTAAAACAAGAATAGACCCACTGCTTGACCAGGCATGTCGTAGGAGTTGACTGATAAGGGGCTTCCTTTGAAGTCGGAGTGCATCTGCCGGAGTGGCAAGAAACAACTAGCTGCGTACAAAAAAGCCAGTAGAGCGGATTTACACTCAAAACTCAGGCTCTGGCAAAAAGCCTCAGTCCAAGTGTGTGAACAGCCAGGACCTTCCACCGGAGCTTCCTGTCGGTAAACAGAGAACAAGATTTAGTGTAAAATGAAATGGAGATCCATTTAAGCATAAGGCTGGTCTTTAATTTGTATAGAGTAGTCGGTCCTTGATGGCTGATGTGGTCACTATCACACCAGCTACCTTTACTTCCCAGAACTTTACCAGGTATCCATTTAAGGCTGTGTCGACTTGAGAACCAAAGTTGTTTGGAAAAAAAAAAAAATATGCAGATGTGAATTCACAACCTTCAGATATGTAGGCCAGCATCTTGCTGCTACACCACAGTGGCTGCCATCATTTAGTGGGGCTAAGGTTAATTGGAGGTCAAGAAACAAAACGGTGATGTTTCAGTTCTCTCCTTCTTCACTTCCTCTTTTACTGCTTCAGATGTCGATGGAGATGCGAGGTTTTGCTTCCTGCTCTTCTGGCCACCTGGACTATAGACAGACACATTGTGCATTAATAACTCATTATGTTGTATGTCACGGCGTCCATGGCTTAGGCGTTGCGAGTCCGACTCATAATTCCAACGTACCGTGATCGAAACCCACTGCTTACCAAAAGAGGACATAAATCACGAGGTAGACCATGAAACCAGATGGAAAGATGACATTAGATAAACTCTGCAACAGTATGTATGAAGTGTCTGTGGTTGAGGTAACTAGAAGAACAAGAACCAGAACATGGTAGACACTGGATGCTTATAAAGAGATGGCCAGGAAGAAGAACAAGAAGTACGACCATTTTCTTTACGAGCCCAGATTACTATCTCTAAGAAACATCAAAATATAAATTGTGACATTGTATATTGCTGATTCAAGGATATTTTCTACGCTGATGGTGCTATGCACACAACACACAGATAAATAACTCCACAGTCATTTTGGTTTGAGAGTATATGAGGTTACATCAGAAATGTTGTGTCACAGCACTACCTTCTTACACAAGTGTCGTTTTCAAAACAAAATCCATCACCCCAGTTGGAATCAAATATTCAGGAATGTTTTAAAGCTGTTTCATAAAGGAGCTAGGGCTTTTGAGCCAGCTTCTTTTTTGGGTTGCAAATATGCGTGATATTATTTGTGAGATATATTTCTATGCAGGTAAAGATTTACTAAAAACTGACCTCCAGTACAGTGACAACTTCCTGCTCTTGGCAGTCCATCTATTATTGGATGTTTGGATCAAAACAGGTATGTATGTTTTGATTTAGTTTGTATATTAGCGTTTGTTGTGTTTTTTTCATTTTTATATATTTTAGATCAACTGATGGTCCACTGGCTGAATCCGAAACACAGGAGGCGTAACATTTAGTCCACAGAACAGTACCAGTTGCATTCTATTACTGGTCTTTCTATGCTGGGCTCAGGTCTGGCACTTGATGATCCCAATGTTCATCATTGTGGGCCCTGAGTATCTAATGTAACATAACCTTTGACCTGTTAGGGTTGTGTAGGTGTATCTATGGAAACACTAGCACACAAAATCTGCTATTTTTCTCTATCTTCTGCTTGTTGAACAAGTGTGTGATACTTTTGTTCTGTCCATTTCTTGATGTTATCATTCCAGGTTCTTCTTTGCCCACCGCCCGCATGATCCTTGAAGTGTAATCTTGGCTGTCGAATCATGTCCTACCATATGCCCAAGTCAAACTAGCTTACGACAATAGGCCCTGAGTTGAATACCTTTCCCTGTTTTAGATTATCATGCTACATTTTTTTAATGAGGTAGACAGTCTCACCTAACCTTGTGGAAAATGTTAAACATAAATGGGATGATTTAAAGAGGAGTGAAGAAATCAGAAAATGTCTGGGCAGCCACTGGTAACAGTTAAGAGAAAGAAGATGGCAGTGTATTGGAGGCATCCTGGGAAGAGAGAAGCAGAGAATCACCAGACAGGCACTACAATGACAATTAAGGGAATTGATGCAGCAAGGACGACATTTACAAAAAACAACCTAAAATAAATGTTGATGAGAGAGGCCAAAGCTGCTAGACTGGATTCTATCCATGATATTGAAGTGATTGCACACCCGAAGCAGTAAAAGAGGTCGTAAAGAGGAAGAAGCACAAGATAGAATGGAATGGAAGAATAGACTGCAGCCCTATATGACATGTAATGGCACAACAGGAAAATGATGATGATTCTATGCTCCCCTTCTTCTTCTTTTTGTTCAGTGGCTGTAAACTCTGGTGCAAAGTTGTGTTGTTCATCAGTTTCCTAACTTTGGTCTTGTTTCAGAACTTGAGCTTTGTATTCACACCTGTTTTACAGACCTGGCTTATTAGTGTGCATACTGTTGGTTCTTTACCTCTGAGGTAGATGCGTTCTGACTTTGAAGAAAGCACCCCTAATATTCCACCTTTTACAACATGCTTGTTAAGGAAAAGGGAGCAATGGGTGGATCTGTTCTTTTCTGACCCAAAATGAGGACCTTTTGGTTGGTTAGGCGACAGATAACCATCATGGCACAAGGCTAGTAACCCATAAGTGCTCCATTCTACTTCTAACTCAAGTCTGAGTCTGAAGAATCTCAGCGCAGTGCACAAACTCCATAGCACCAGCGAGGATCCTGAAATACTTTAGGTAGATTTTTAACTCAAAATTTTGCCCAGGCAGAGCCTTTAGGCTACTCTTTTTTTTTTTTAAATTCAAACTGCAAATACACAAGTGCGTCTGGTCTTACTACACAGAGACCAGGGGAAATTACTAGAAATCCACGTAAAAAAAAATTCCAGCCTTTACCAGGGCTTGAACCCGGGACCTCTAGCACTCGAGGCGGAAGCCATGCCACGAGACCATGCAGCCTGAGGGGGCACATTCTTGCTAAAATAGTGTTCCTTGTTCAACCAGATGTATTTGAACAGTTTTCAACCACAGAAAGAGCTAGCCAAAACCAGCATACTTGATGGCACAACACAGCAGTTACACAACACATCACAGAACACACATACAGTACATTCTTAAACATGGTGAGGTCACAACATAGTAGTCACAGAACACACATACAGCACATTCTTGAACAAGTTAGGTCACAACACAGCAGGAATATCACTAACAGCACTTATAACAGAAACATCATCACACATCTGACCTGTGAGAATCTGACTTGATGTCTACACATGTGTTGTTCTATTGACCAGGGGATGATGTGCACGTCTGGCAGGCCATTGTCCACTTGGAGCTGGGAATTCGAGAAAGCACCTCCAACTACCAGTTCAAACTCTTGCTAATTAGGCTGTACTGTATCAAAGGTAAGGGCTCTTAACTGTTAACTGCTTCTCCTTCTCCCTGCTTAATCAGTTGATCAGTTTGTCCTCTCAGGGATGCTACCAAAATGTTTACTGTATCATCGTGAGATTTAAATAAATAAAAAAAATCTTAGTCTGGATGACAGACCAACATGGTAGATCCCAGATACCCTGTTCAGCCTCCAAAGAAGTTACTTTAGAGCACCCGTTACAGCTACCCCGGCTAGGTTTAACCTGCAGTCCTGTGCAGGTAAGGACCTCCTCCCACTTGTTAGTGAAGCAGGTATGTTTTGTCTCCCAGCCTTGGACAGAATGGCAGGTAGTTGTATGGTTGGTTGGTGGATTGTCTGGCTGCTTGGTTTGTAGGCAGGTTGGTTACTTGGTTGTCAGTCCTGTATGCAAAAAAAAAACTGTCTATCATCTCTACCAGATTTGTTCCTCTCAGTGTCATAATCATCAGATATGCTAAGAAGCTTTGTTATTACCTTCCCACTGATGTCTACATGTAAATATGCCAGCCACCTTTACTCTTATGATGTTTGAGAATGCACTTTTTGTGACTGGAGCCTTACTTACTTACTTAGTCACTCTTCTTCTACCTTGGGATATAAAGGTTTGCCAGAGAGATAGCCTGACTTCTCTGTCAGTTGTTTGCTTTCTGGCTTTGTTCCATTCAAGTCCTCTGCCAATCACGAACTGTCAGATGTTGTCTTCGCAGCAGACCTTAGCTTGCCCTAGAGGTCTGGTTTCTTGGTTCATAGCCTCCCATGCCCAACCTGGTTTCCGATTGCAGACTTTTCCCATTCTTGTCACATGGACCACCTTTCTCAGATATCTCATTTGTGAGGCCTGAATCTGGCTTCTGTGAGCTGTCGTCATTGCCCATGACTCACACCTGTAGGTCAGGACTGGTACATAAGGTTGGGCGGTAAACAATCATATTTGTCCTGTTGCTAATTTCTCTTCTGCTAAGAAACACTCGGTTTGTGGTCTGGAAAAGTCTCAGTGCTAGCTGCTTTTAGAGTAGCAAGCTTTGTCTTAATGCCTCCGTTTCGTTCTTTTACAACTCCAGGTTATTTAAACTGGTTGAACTGCTCGAATGCATACGGTCCCATCATGATCTGGTGTTTCTTCACCTCTCTTGAGATCACCATGATTTTAGTTTTGAAGACACTGATGGTCATCCCTCTCTTCTCCAGCTCTTCCTTCCAGACAAGTAAGTTGGACTGAAGGTGTGCCTCTGATTTAGCTATCAGGGCCACATCATCTGCAAATGCTAGCTCTGATACCCAGATTGGTCTCATCTTCCAGTACCCTACTGAGTACTTCTTTGTCTTCTTACAGGTCTGGATGACATCATACATCATAAGAATGAAGAAATAAGGTTAGAGAATATCACCTTGTCGAACACCGCTAGTGGTCTTAAATTCTTCTTTTTGGTCTGCTGTTCTGACTTATTTTCCGCAGCTTTTATAGAAACTCTGTATTGCACTGTTAGGGGTACTGGGTGTGGCTGAAGCCAGTGTCTTTAAAAAGAACAAAAATTTAGTTTTTTTGTGCAGATTTGATCTTATGACCATCAGGCGCTCTTGCAAGTGTCTAGCTGCTACACCATGGCAGCTCGACCTGTTGAAATATGCATGTTAAATATGTCTAGTGCACTTATCATGTTTTTTCATGTGATGTTCTCAGGTGTGTTTGGGCCCTGTCCTGCACTCTACGACAGCATGGAGATCAAACATATCATGAACGACACTTTAGGGTGAGTACTGACTTGTCTCACTTTTCTGTGTTCCATATTTTTCTGTGTAACAGGCGTCCATGTAAAAGATGATCCATATTTGTTGCTAAACCTCCCTCTTTGTTCATCGGCGGTAAGCTCCGGCGGAAAAGTCCTGGTTATTCGCCCATTTCGACTTTGGCTTTTTGCTAAGGCCTGAGGTTTGTGTGTACATCCTTTTTACTGGCTTGTTTCTTTGCAGTTCCCTTGCGGCTTGGGCAGTTGCACTCCGACTTTGAAGGAAGCTGCCAAACTAATCGACTTCTATGACATGCTTGTTGGAGAGGCAATGGGTCTGTTTTTGTTTTCCACACAGTGGGACCTGGGAACCCACACAGAGATTTTTTTAAAGCCTAAAATAAAGAAATAAAAATTTTAAACATATCCCTTGTCAAAGATGAATGTAATGAATCAGGAAGATCCTCTGACCTCACAAGAGGGTTCCCCAGTGGGGTGGATCAAGAGTTTGAAGGCCAGTTAGGAAAGAACCAATCGGAAAGTGTGTCTCAGTTAGGATTGTGAGTCCAAGTGAATGATTGTAGGGAATTTCCTGAGAGAATGTGAACAATTGCACATGAGAAAGGATGAACGATTATTCGGTGTAAATCCCCAATGGGATGGGATAAGAGTTTGAAGGCCAGTTAGGAAAGAATCCTTTGGAAAGTGTGTCTTAGGATAGTGAGTCCACATGAATGATTGTAGGAAATCTGAGAGAATGTGAACAATTGGACATGAGAAAGGATGAACGATTATTCGGTGTGAAACAATGATGAGAGAAGGTTGTCTGTGTGGCTGAAGAGTCAGAGTGAAAGAACTGTTGTGTTAGTGAATACCTGGACAATGGAACGTATCAACAGTTAACGTTCTGGAAACATGTCTGGAAAGTGCTGAACAAATGTTGTGTGTACTAAAGTAAAGAGGCATGAACGTCAGCATGATTTTTGTAAGTAGTCTAACATCTGTGATAGACCTTTGGGAGCGAGTGAACTGTGCGGAGGCGCAGATGGATCATCACGGTCTAAGGAGAATGGCGCTGTGAGGAGTTACCAAGGGGTTTTGGCTGGCGCTCAACACTCAGAGGAAGGATGAGACGGATATACAATCGGATCGTTACTGGTACCATCGGAATCGGAACTCTTACTATTTCATGTAAGCAACGAACTCCAGATGATGCTCAACTGACTGTGTCTGTATTTTTAAAATTACTCAATAGACAAAATCTATTTCCTGGTAACTTTTGTGTTGGTACAGTTTGACTGGCAAGACACTGAGACTTTGTAAGACTCTGGGAACTGTAACAGCAGCATTGTTGCAATGACCAAACCCCTCCCCCTTTCCACACACACCCCCCCCCCCCTTTTCCTCCTCCTCCTCTCCAATCTCGGTTTTAAACTAAAAAAAAATTTGGAGATGCGGGGTAGGGGGTTTTGTCTTATACATGGGAAAATATGGAATGTAGTTAGCATTGTTGAGTTTTAGTCATTTTTCGTGCAACTTATACAGAGATCCCACACAGAAATATAGGGGTCTAAAGGGTCACTATGTTGATTGGTTGTCTTCTGAATGCATAGATCAGCATGAAACAGTACTAATAAAAGTATTTCAAATGAAAACCTCAAAAGTCATAGACTTTGCAATAACCACGTTATTACCTTGTAAACCTGTCAGCATTGTTGTTAAGGATGTTAAGCACATGGCATTTTGATGCTGACGGACACAGTGACTTTATAATGACAGCTTAACAATGGCCACCACATGTTTGACTCTCACCAAAGAGGAGCATAATGTTTTTTAAAGCATGAAGAGGTGAAAACCCTTTTTTAACTTGAAGTTTGTTGTGCTTTTCTTTCCAGAGATAAAAAGTCTAAGGGTGGGCAATTTATTTCTTCTTCTTTTTTTTTCCTCGCTTGTTGGGATTTAGAATCACCAGCCTGACTACAGAACATATGGGGGAAAAAACCATAACATCCAGATTTCTGCGTAACACAGTATTTTTCTTTGTTAATCTAAGATTATAATACCTCGCTATGCCTCTGGCCAGACACACTTACCCACAGAAGCTCTTTTATATATTGCTCAATGTGTCTGTTCATGCTGGCTATTTGTAGAAAGAATATTATTGAGGAAAAGTACTCTTGGTCTAGAGTAAAACAGTAAATAATGTTTGTTGTCTTCCTCTCCCCAGATATATAGTCTCCAACCATGTCATTAGGCTAGGTCACTTTGTAGAAGCTGGGACCATGTACACAACAATGGTGCGCTTCTTTGTCCTCAACCAGAGAGAGGTCAGTGAGAAACTTCACTTGTGTCCATTTGTGTGTTTGCATATGTGTGGGTTTACATAATCCTTCGTGGCAGATTGTTTACACAATCCTTTGTGTTTGGATTATTTACAGTCTCTCTGTGTGGTTTGTTTACACAGCCTCTGTGTGTGGGCTATTTAAACAATCCTGTGGGTTAGAATAACATATTTTGTATACTCAACAACAATTGTATAAACTAGGTGACATGTGCGGTCGGGCGATTTACCCCACACTTTGCTAAAAATCTAGAGGTTTGTTTATAAAAATCAGTCCTCCACACCTGGGATTCCCTCTACCCCAGACTATTCTACACCACGCCGAGTATGATCTTGTGGTGCGATCAGTCTCTTTTTTATGGACGAATACATTGTGATAAAAATGAATGGTGACGGATGACTGACTGTCAGATCTACTACTGCATCCAAAATACTCAATTGGCAGTCTCTCCAGACATGAACAGCACACCCTAGTGAACTGTGTACCAGGTGCCAGCTATGGTAACTCCCACCTATGCGGGCAGGTACACCCATGTGATGTGCAGTGACAATCCAATGATTGTTCTGTCTCTAAAGATCCTGCCACGAGGACTCCACAAGGACCCTGCGAGATAGATGCATCTCTTGGTGGAAAGAATCCCGTCTGCTACTCCAGTCACTCATTGAAGTATTACCAACAACCAGTAAATCTGCTTCCGATACCTCCCCTTTACATCTCCATGTTGGTCAACCCACACAGTTTCCCAGCACCACTGTGCATGGACACCGTTAACCCACGTGCCAACAAAGCCACCACTGTGCATGGACACCATTAACCCACGTGCCAACATAGCCACCACTGTGCATGGACACCGTTAACCCACGTGCCAACAAAGCCACCACTGTGCATGGACACCGTTAACCCACGTGCCAACATAGCCACCACTGTGCATGGACACCGTTAACCCACGTGCCAACAAAGCCACCACTGTGCATGGACACCGTTAACCCACGTGCCAACAAAGCCATCATTGTGATGACCCCAGCACACATGGCTGTCACCAGTCCATTCTAGAAAATCACTGACAGAATTCTTAAGTCCAACTCACGATACACCACAGTCATCCCGGAGAGTTTACAGGAGCTCTACAGAATAAAACATGGCTAAAACTGTCGCATAAACAGCTCACAAAACACATTCATACATTTGGACTGACTGATTCAAACTACCACGGGACTTTTTACACCCGCGGTCAAATCCGCATGGATCTCACTTTCTCATCAACACTCAGGGTTCACAACCTACTTACACTGTCGACCCACTTTGAACATTCCCCACACAACTCGGGAATGAATATCAGGCCACTCATGCTTTCCCTATGGCTCATGCTCCACTGACTCACTGTCTTCCAGCAACCCCCAATGTTTATATTCTCAACCTGTCACACCAAGTCCTGGCTTCATTAACTCTTTATTCCCCATAGTCATTTGGCCCACAAAACTAGCTGTGAACCAGACAGCTCTCCGTCACAGTGTCTTCGTATGAACAGACCTCGGAACTCGTCTTGCAGGAACCCAGGAAAGCTACGAACAACACTTGACAAACAATAGACCTGACAACTAAACTTTGGGGAAACCTTAGAGATCTTGAGCTGGCAGCCCAGCATATGGGCCCCTAACAAGCATGTTGTAAGATCAACTAACTAAGGATGTTTCTATCGAAGTCACGAGTGCATCTGCCTGAGACACAAGGAAGCAGTGCACAAAAGTAAGCCAGGTCTGTAAAACTGATGAACGTGCAAAACTCCAGAAGTGGTCGAATAACCATAACTTTCCTAGTTGAGTTTACAGTCGATGAATTAGATGAAGAAGAATACTTAAATAAAATTAAATGTCTTGATCCATGTCTTATTGTTTCTTGTGTATCTGTTTCAGGCATCTGAACATTTGATGTCCTCTTACAAATTTGGTTCATTTGGACGGGTGAGTAGACACACTTTTACACCTATCTTTGATGTCCAGGTGACACACTTTTCAAATGTTCCTGTTGTCTTGGGATGGTTTGCTCTGTGACGTTTGTTTTGTGAGAAGTCAGTGTAGTTTTCTCTGACATGTCTGCGACTATCGGCTAGTAAGTGTAACACTGTTTCTTTCTGTAAGCTCATTTTGTTGTGCATTTTTTTTTTGAGAGTGAAAGAAAGTTAGGGGAAGGGGTGAATAGTGTGGTAGATGTGTAGAACATTCAGTCACTAGTGTGTGGTAGATGTATAGAACATAACATTCAGTCACTGGCGTGTGGTAGATGTATAGAACATACACTCACTGGTGTGTGGTAGATGTATAGAGCATTCATTTATTGGTGTGTGGTAGATGTAAAGAACATTCAGTCACTGGTGTGTGGTAGATGTGTAGAACATTCAGTCACTGGTGTGTAGTAGATGTATAGAAATTTCACCCACTGGTGTGTGGTAGATGTATAGAACATTCACCCACTGGTGTATGGTAGATGTATAGAACATTCACTCACTGGTGTATGGTAGATGTATAGAATATTCACTTACTGGTGTGTGGTAGCTGTATAGAACATTCACCCACTAGTGTGTGATATGTGTGTAAAACATTCACTCACTGGTATGTGGCAGATATATAGAAAGTAACTGTCTGTTTCAGCAACTTGTGTTAAAACAGACAGTTACTTTTTAATATAGGATTTATAGATTTTGTGTTTCAGCGAAAAGGATGCATTTGAATCCCTGTAGTATGTACCTGACGAGATAGTCAAAATATGCCAGGCAGCATATTCTGCAGTCTGTTGGTTGTGTCTTCTTTGTTCAAAGTCTGAAAAGTGTATGTTTTTTGTGTGTGTGGGTTTCAGATACAAGAGTTTGTAGCATTCCAGGATCGGCTGAACAACTCACTCCAGTTTCACACTGCCAACACAGAAAAGCTTCTGCTCGACCTTATTATGCAAACAGACAGTCACGATGCCACAGAAGAAATAGTCAAACGTATGAATGTTCATCCACTCACGGATAAACGTACGTACACAGTATTTACATTTATAGGCTGTTACATGTCTTCCGTAAAATTTTTTTAGGTATGTTCCATAGATCATAGTGTATTCCAGAAGTCACATTAGTTGTGTTCAGTATATGATATGAGTTATGTACCATAGATGGTTTTAGAGGTGTGTTCTATAGATCAGACTGTATTGTCCCATAAAACATGTTAGATATGTTAAATACATAATTTTAGGTATGTTTCATAGATAATATTAGAGGTATGTTCTGTAGATCATATTTTGTTCCATTAATCACATCAGATATGTTCAGTGCATCAAATAAGGTGTGCACCATAGTTAGTTAGTTTTAGAGGTTTTCTATAGATTATATTATATTCCATATATCACAGTTAAAATGTTCTATGGATAATTTTGAATGTTCCACAAATCATAGGCATATTCCATGGATAATTTTCTGTTTCATAGATGACATTTCTGATTATATTGTATTTCACAAAAAAACATTAGATGTGTTTAATACTTTTCCCTCAGGAACGTTTGGGGGAAAAATTAATAATAAACCCGTAAGAATACTTTTTTTTTTTTTTAAATGTGAATTTTTTTTTTACACACAAGTAACTACAAAAATAAAAATCTGTAAAATATAAACAGAATGAAGTGATAAGTGGAAGGAATATTTTGTTCCTGGTAAAAGATTTGTATTGGGCGACTCAAATCATGACCCCTTGACCTCTATCATTGAAGCTGTGAGGAGCTATGGGTGTCTGCATGGTTTTTAAAAAAGCTATTTGATTCACAAGAAAATTCCCCTAAATACTATTTCTTAGTGTATTTTAACCTCCTGAAATAGTGTATTCTAACCTCTTGAAAGCTGCACAGGTGCAAAGACAGCCAATGGCACTGGCTAGGAATCTCGTAAACCCCTCACTATAGAAATGCAGGTTAAGCTGCATTTATAGGGAATTGTACCATATCAAAAGTGTCAGGTTAGAGGCATCCTGGTACAGAATGGTTAAGGTTGCAACAGAATATGTCTGTTTCTTTAAAAAAAAAAAACATTGCTTTTGATGTTGATCAAGAAAAATGTTGATTATTGATTATTTTGGTGTGAACTTGTTAGTGATTGTGAAGATAAAGATGGTCTTGATTGTTACAGTTACATTATTTCCCAGGAATTGACTCAGAAAAACTCTGTGATAACAGAGACTTAGCAATCGCTCTGTGCTGGGATCCACCACGTTTGTGAGTACTTGTTGAGTTTCCCTCACTGTCAGTGTTTGTTGTTTTGATAACATAGTGGCATAACGTGGCAAGTGAAATCAGACAGCATCTATGGGCCAGGGGGTGATCTGACAGTATAACATGGATGTCAGCATAAAGTGATGAGGATGTGCCAGCATTAAGTAATGGTGATTTTTCAGCATGTAATGATTGTGGTAGGTCAAAAATACTTTGTGGTGTGGGTGGTGATACTTCAGCATAAAGTTATGAAGATGCATCAAAAATACCTTGTGGGTGGTGATACTTCGGCATAAAATCATGGTGATACATCAAAAATACTTTGTGGATAGTGATACATCAGCATACAATCATGGTGATACATCAAAAATACCTTGTGGATAGTGATACTTCAGCATACAATCATGGTGATACATTGGTAAAAACATTGTGTATGGTGAAATGTCAGCATAAAGTGAATGGTTGTACATTGACTATGGATGGTGACCCAACAATATAATGTGATGTTTGTGACTGATGAAATCCAGCCAGACACACGTGGATACAGTCACGCAAGGGTGTGCACACAAATACATGATACACTTACTCCAGCCACACACTTGTACACAGATATGCACACACATAGTATATATATCTGGCCTCCAGCCAGCCATGCATTCACACACACACACTCTCCCTCTCTCTCTCTCTCTCTCTCTCTCTCTCTCTCTCTCTCTCTCTCTCTCTCTCTTTCTTTCTTTCTCTTTCTTTCTTTCTTTCTTTCTTTCTTTCTTTCTTTCTTTCTTTCTTTCTTTCTTTCTTTCTTTCTTTCTTTCTATCTTTCTTTCTTTCTTTCTGTGTGCATGCAAGTGTGCTGAAGGGTGGAATGCCTGGTTTTGGAAAACAAAACAAAAATTCACGTTGGGGTGGAAAGGAAGATGCCTAACAAATTATAAATATGTTTTTTGAGCTGTCTGTAGGTTTTCTAATCCATACATATTTAGAGTCCAGTTACATTGCACATTATGTTCCCAGTACACCCAACGGCATGGAAAAGGGTCCCTTTACTTACATTTCACACTATTCCTCTTGTGTGGTATTGTATAGCAAGCTCAAAGACAGGTTATTTGTTAATTTGTGGAATCTCTGTTGCAGATCACAGTGTGAAGAAAACAAGTCCAGGTCAAAGAAAGAGGAGGTAAGTGAAGCCGTCGTTCACTGGGAATGTGGAAGACAAGGGGATAACTATTAAACATAAATAGATAAGGCTTTGTTGGGTGTTAAGTCCCTTCAGTGAATTGGAATGCTGGGTCATGTAGCAGACACAGCAGTTGTACGGGCGTCACATGCTGTGGGGTACACATCTGTTAGGTTATAGTTTTAGACGCCCAGAGACGTGACAGACTTTGAAAGAAAAAAACTGAAGATTAGAGCTGGTCACTCACAGCGGAAGTAGATGATCCACATTTTTAACAAGAGAGAAGGGGACATTAGGAGTAATGATTGTCGGCCCATCATACATTGTGCCCTTCCAACCTCACTACTTGCATACATTATTCTATTCATTACAACCTTTAATAATAAGAAATATCAACAACATGCAGGCCATACTTACAAACTCAGGAATATTATCTGCTTATGCATACATTTGTAGCGGCTAGATCTTTGCTTGCAGATTAGAAGGTCGTAGGTTAGGGTTCTAATGGAGCCTGACTTTTTTTTTTTTTTTTTTAAATGGCTTTGGCTGCCAGTTCAATCCTGCCTTCAGTGGGTACCAGGTAAAATTCCTGGGAAGTAAAGGTGGCGGGCATGATGTTGGCCACATAACCCACTAAGTGCCGATTAGTTTATAAAATATAGGTCTAGTCTGGTAGTCCTAGTTTCAGTTTCATAGCAAACGGGTCACCCCATCTTTGCTCCGCTCCCATGCTAATGAAAAACACACAGAATGTTTATCACAGTCCCTTGTGGAAGGATTGACAGACTGCTGTCTCAGCATATCTAGCATACACTCGCATTAAAGCATACGGTAGCCATCCGAAGTGCTAACACAAACAGTCCGACATTAAAAATGCAGTTCATCATTGATGGTAGCAGAAATCACCAACAGATCTGCAATTGCCCACGCGATCAATTTTAATCACATACGGGCACCACCAAAATTGCGACAACAGGCATAGCGCCATTTTCTGAATCTACAATTCACACCACCACGTTGGTCACAGTCGAAAAAACATTCCAAATGAAATCCGCAGCTCACAGTGTCATGCCATGCATTCAACTCAGAAGCTGGGCGACGAAACTATATCCAGTCTACAAACGGAACAAAAATGCATCGGCCACCGTCCAGCAGAAGCAAAAAATTTGCCTCGGCTCCAAAACAGTGGCCCGCCTAGCGTCCATTTTGGCCGGAAGCAGGTCAAATATAGGTCTAGCCCTATATGTCGAGTACGCCTGAAGTCATGAAAGAGGGTGCTTTACCCACCTTCATTTCTAAATACTAAAAATGTTAAGTATAATGAGTCTGGGGAAAATGTCTGGTGTGTTTAAAATAACATTTATCTTTTAAGGGGACATTTAGTTGTTAATATTCAAATAGTTTGCGATTTTATGTTTAGGTGTAAGTGGTGTTTTTGATTTGTTGATTGGTGTTAGTGGTGTTTTTGATTTGTTGATTGGTGTTAGTGGTGTTTTTGATTCGTTGATTGGTATTACTGGAAGCATAAGGCTGTGGACATTTATGACAACTAGTGCTGGACACTAAAAGTCTGTGGTTAAGCATGAGCAAGGAAAATCAAAGATAACAGTTTGAGAGCATGCACCTTTCCTATACCAACATATGAATGTGAATCAAGGACTGTCTCACAATCGTTAAGAATAAAAAAAGCGACTTTTGAGCTGAAAGGCTATAGAAAGATTCTCAGAATACCATGGACCATGAAGAAACGAGATATTGACATCCTGAAAGATCTAAACATCGAGGAAGATTGGCTAGTCAATCTTGTCTCAGTAACTGAATACTTTAGCCATATGAAGCAGCACAGCAGATTGGAAAGAATAATAGTATAGACATAATGCCAGGACAGAGGGGCAATGTCAGACTAATGTGAATATGGGCAGTGACGCCTTGTTTAGGGAGCTGTGGTGGTTTAAGGGGCTGGATGCTCCACCTGCTGGCCCGAGGATCCATCTAGCGGGAATTTCTTTCCAAAGATAACTTTTGCTCTCAGGTGCACTCAGCCTAAAATAGGTACCAAGTATGAAATCCTGGAAAGCATAGGTAACCATAGCAGAAGGCTATTAGGAAAGCGGGTACTGGGAAAAAGGGACAGGGGCCAACCAGCAGGAAGACTTTTAGAAGGTTTGGTACCAAGTAAAGTTCTGGGAAGCATAGGTGACCGGCATGATGTTTACTACATAACTAAATGCATGTCTGGCATTATTTGCTCGATATGCCACTAATGTGAAAACTTTAAAAAAAATTTGTTTTTAAATTTGTATCATTATTATTTTTTGTTACTGGTGCCATCAGAATTGCACTTTTCTTGCTGCTGAAGATGGGGATGGAGCGCTTATGAGGCTGTCCTAAGTGCTGTGATGTCGATTCCTCATTCAATATATTTTTGTTAAAAATGTATGTTTACATGTAAGTAGTAGCAGTGTGTCACACAATGGTTTTGAACTGTTATGCTACAGGAAGCATGGCAGACACTCCGCTGGTTGCAGCTGCATATCTTGTTACTAGCTGTGATGTCTGGGCGGGAGTTTTCGGGAGCCTCTGTCATCAATGGCAACGATAACAACCAGAACGAAGACAATCAGATCGACAAAGTCAAGCACAAGCCGCTGGAGTTGATGAAGAATAGGATGTCAGAGCTGCAGGAGTTTGTCACCAAGTGTCAGGAGATGGGGCAGCCTCAGCAGGTCAGTACCCGCTTCTTATTTCACTTCTTCCTCCTCTTCCTCCTCCTCATCTATATTTACACTCAAAAGGACGGTTGGCATGATGTGTGGTAGTTGACAGCTAGCCTGTGGTATCTGCACCTTCCGGCCCAACCATCCAATTTCAACAAATCCTTCCTTATTTAGTTGTCTTTTATGACATGCTTGTTGTAAAACGGGGCAGGGGGCAGTCATCCTCTCCCAGCCCCCCCAATTAAAAATATATAGAGGGCGTAATCAGTAAACACAAATAGTAAAGCATTAAATGGAATACATTCCTCCTGGGGAAAAAGAAATATTTGTCAATTGAATCATTCCATGACCCTGTGACCTCTGTCACTGAGGCTTACAGGAGAAGTTGGCATCAGCTTGGCTTTAAAAAAAGCTATTGTGGTCATAAGCTCTCTCCTCATTCTCTCCTCTCTTCCCCCCCCCCCCTATATTATTCTTAGATACTAAACACATGGGACACATAGGCCAATGGAATTAAATAGCACTTTTTTGAAAACTAGTAACAGCAGACAAGCTATTTCTGCAGTCAACAGACTGTGTCACAACTGTAAGTGAGTAGATTTACTCTTCTTAAGATAAAAAAGAAGTGAATGCAGAAAAAGAAAGAGAAGAAGAAGAAATTGTAAATACAACTGTGGTCTCACTCAGGCTGTGTGAGATGTTTTGTGTTGGTTGTGTCTGTGTTCAAGTGTACATGTTGATGAAAGTCTGATCAATTATTTTTTTGTTTTCTGCTTTCAGTACCATATAATCCAAGGTCCATTTAGAACAAGAATATCAGAATTGTTGCATGGTGAACACATAGCCCTGCTGGGCTACATGGCGGAGTGTGTCGACTATGTTCACATCCTGAATTCCAAGGGTAGTACTGGTAGGTACTTGTTTGTGAACTCCAATTTAAGGACACTATAGTTGTTACTTGTCTGGGTGTTCAGTATTTGGGAAAATGGCAGTAGGTACTTCTCTTTATACTCATAATTTTAGGCAGAGCAAAGTAGGTACTTGTCTGTGAAGTCAGAAATTTGGGAAGGTTACAGTAGTACTTGTCTGTCAACTCAGAAATTCAGGGAGACTACAGTACTACTTGTCTGTTAACTTAGACATTTGGGGAGCTACAATGGTACTTGTGTGTGAGCTCAGACATTTAAGGAGACTAGAGTAGGTACTTGTCTGTGAGCTCAGAAATTTGGGGAGCTACAGTGATACTTGTGTGTGAGCTCAGACATTTGAAGAGACTAGAGTAGGTACTTGTCTGTGAGCTCAGAAATTTGGGGAGCTACAGTGGTATTTGTGTGTGAGCTCAGACATTTGAAGAGACTAGAGTAGGTACTTGTCTGTGAGCTCAGAAATTTGGGGAGCTACAGTGGTACTTGTGTGTGAGCTCAGACATTTAAGGAGACTAGAGTAGATACTTGTCTGTGAGCTCAGAAATTTGGGGAGCTACAGTGGTATTTGTGTGTGAGCTCAGACATTTGAAGAGACTATAGTAGGTACTTGTCTGTGAGCTCAGAAATTTGGGGAGCTACAGTGGTACTTGTGTGTGAGCTCAGACATTTAAGGAGACTAGAGTAGATACTTGTCTCTGAGCTCAGAAATTTGGGGAGCTACAGTCTTATTTGTGTGTGAGCTCAGACATTTGAAGAGACTAGAGTAGGTACTTGTCTGTGAGCTCAGAAATTTGGGGAGCTACAGTGGTATTTGTGTGTGAGCTCAGACATTTGAGGACACTAGAGTAGGTACTTGTCTGTGAGCTCAGAAATTTGGGGAGCTTCAGTGGTACTTGTGTGTGAGCTCAGACATTTGAAAAGGCTAGAGTAGGTACTTGTCTGTGAGCTGAGTAGAATCTAGTATAATGCTGGTAATTGTTTTTTAATGGAGGGGGGGGGGGGGGGGGGGGGGGGGGGGTGTGTGTGATTATATGATTACCGCATGCAAATAATTAGTAGAAGTCAGTGGGAAACTTAAAAAAAAGTATACCTAATTAGAGAATAAAATGAACTAGATTGTGCTGTGTATCTGCTTCATTAGGACACCAGAGAGACCTAGAAACAAAGTAAAACCTCACTAACACAAAATCTGGCACCAAAATGTCAAGAATTTTTAAGGAATTATGCTGACGGGACTAATACACTGTAATAATATATGTATCTCTCTGTAGAAACCAAAATTGCAGTAATGTTAACTGAATTTTCTCCTTAAGCGAGTTCATATTAATAAGATTTTACAGTATATGAATACAAACAATGAGACATTTTGTTTCACAACAGATAGCAGGTCAGAGAAAAGTGCCCCTTGGAACAAAGTCAAAGAGAATGCATCAAGTAAGGCCAGCTTCTCTCTCTCTCTGTCTCTCTCTCTTTTTCTCTCTCTCTCTTTGTGTCTGTCTGTCTGTGTGTGCATCTCTCTCTCTCTCTATGTCAGTCTGTCTATGACTGTCTCTCGCTCTGTGTCTGTCTGTCTCTCTCCATATCTTCAGTCTGTTATTTCTGTTTCTCTTTACCACTCACACTTTTGATCTCTTTCTGTGTATTGCTCTCATGAATAGTAAATGACGTGTTTATTTCTGGCCGTCTAATCCTCCCATTGATAAAACTTTTTATCACTTGTACTGACTTTTTTGCTGTAGGACATCTGTAAATTGATTTTCTACTGCTCCACTTCATTACTATCTTTTTGTATCCAATGATTGCTATGCCACCTTTACTGGCCTTTTGCTCTGTCTCCTTCCTCTACTTCTTGTGTTTCTTCGAGTTCACCTGCTGTAAATTCTGGTTGTTTGTCTACTTCTGGAGTTTAGTCTTGTTCCAGAACCTGAGTGTTGTGTGCACATCTGTTTAACAGATATGGATTTCTGTATGCAGATTGTTGGTTCCTTGCCTCTCAGGCAGATGCACTCTGACTTAGAAGGCAACCTTTAATTAGTCGACTCTTATGACATTCTTATTAGGGAGTGCTGTGAAATAGGTTGCATTATCACATCACTGTATGTTTCATATCACCATCTAGCTAACGTCTAGGGTTTGATTAACTGAGGTCACTCCTTTCTGGATGCACTAGTTAAGTCTCTGAGAAACCAGGAACTTCTTAACAAAACTATTATAAATCACTCAAGGTATGATTTGCTAGTGCCATCAATTTTGTTTAGTATAGATGAACACATGATGATGATGAATTGGTAATGTAAGATGAACAAGTAGTCTCTTCATTTTCTGTCGTTCAACTAATAGATCACTCGGCTCAAAAAATATTGGCACAAAGTCTGAATCGTTCTTAGTCAACCACTTGGAGACTGTAACCCATAAGGTTCGCACCTGAAAAAAAAAGTAGGCTCTGCTAACACACTACACCGTCATAAAGTCTGAACAGTTATCACCAGTCTCTCACCAGTCTCCACAACTGGCCAGAGCACAGTACATCTTTGCACTCTTGTGACCTGATGGCTGCTACGGGCACCTCTTGCCCGATTGGGCAGAATCCATCTTTCACTAACGGCTGTTACCATCCTCTGGCAACTCTCTGTTCTAGAGTCCCCGCCATCTGAGGCCTTAATTTAGTTGCACCAAATTGAATACAATCCCGAATGTCGTCTGATACCTTGTCCCGCTTGGAAGTATCCTCTGACACAGTCTCACCACCACCTCACACTGGTTTCAACACACAGTTACTGCAGCTCAGCCAGAGTGACATATAGATGCACCAAAGCTGAGCCAACCCCATCCTTCCATGAATATATATACTAAAACTTTCAGAACTCCATTTTCTAATCCACTAAATTCAACTAGACTGTGCAGATGCTCCGACGGAATAAAACACATGATTAAAACGGCACACAGCATGAACAAGCGTCCAAACTCTTTTAGTCTAAAGACTGCTGACTAAGACAACCACTGCCCCACGTGGGGCCCTAGGCCCCATTGCAGGTAAAACAAGAATAGACCCACTGCCTTCCCAAAACCATGTCATAGGAGTGGACTAAATGAGCTTCCTTCGAAGTTGGAGTGTATCTGCCTGAAAATAAGGAACCAGCAGCCTGCCTACAAATAATCCAGATCTTTTAAACAGATGTAGAAGCAACATTCAGGTTCTGGAACAAGACTGACTTCCTGAGGTGGATGAATAACCAAACTTTCTGCGGAAATTTACAGCCAGTGAACCTGAAGAAGAAGACTGCCACAGGATTCGTCAGCAAGCAGTCACTCTGACGTGGGTCTGGACATCCCTAAAGCTCACATATCATCACTTCCACACTTTTTCAGTGACCCAAGTATCCGTGCTCACTTCTCACTCATATCACCAACAGTAGTGTCTGCTTTCACTCCCTCTGACCTCTGGTATAATTGCCCGGTTTAGCACACAGCAGGGAAGCAGCGGGTCTGTTGTTTTCTCCGATACAAAGGGACCTCCAGAACCTACACGAATTTGCTCTGTGAAAGGACTCTTTTTCTATATCTTTAGGTGTATTTGGTATATAGTACTGGACCTATATTTTATAGATCATTCAGCACTTAGTGGGCGGTATCAGCATTATGCCAGCCTCTTTTACTTCCAGGACTTTACCTGGTACCATTTTAGGCTAGGTCACTAGGAGCAAAGATCATTTTGGAAAGAAGAATAGACACGTTTGATTTGGTGCAGATTTTGACCCACGACTCGCTGGCGAGTGTATAGCCCTCTTTGCTCTGTATTTACTATATATTCTACATAGTTGTTGTTCCTGAGCCACATTTGACTGCCCAAGATCTCCACCTAACATGGCCCATATTGTATTGCAGAACTTGTAGTCAAAGATGTGGGAGGTCTTCTCAAGGATGTCAATGGGAAACGCCAGCTGGACTCGTCAGCTTTAGAGAAATTGGTGGCTTCAGTGGAGGTTTGTACATAACTTCTCTGCGTGTAGTCTCTCCATAGACCTGCCTTAGAGGCACCTCAACTGAACCAGTTTCTTACATAGAATTCTCTCCATAGACCTGCCTTAGAGGCACTTCACCTGAACCACAGTTTCTTACGTAGAATTCTCTACATAGACCTGCCTTAGAGGCACTTCACCTGAACCACAGTTTCTTACTTAGGATTCTCTCCATAGACCTGCCTTAGAGGCACTTCAACTGAACCACAGTTTCTTACTTAGGATTCTCTCCATAGACCTGCCTTAGAGGCACTTCAACTGAACCACAGTTTCTTACGTAGGATTCTCTCCATAGTCCTGCCTTAGAGGCACTTCAACTGAACCAGTTTCTTACATAGAATTCACTCCATAGACCTGCCTTAGAGGCACTTCACCTGAACCACAGTTTCTTACGTAGAATTCTCTCCTTAGACCTCTGCCTTAGAAGCACCTTAACTGAACCACAGTTTCGTACGTAGAATTCTCTCCATAGACCTGTCTTAGAGGCACCTCAACTGACCCAGTTTCTTACGTAGAATTCTCTCCTTAGACCTGCCTTAGAGGCACCTCAACTGAACCACAGTTTCTTACGTAGGATTCTCTCCATAGTCCTGACTTGAAGGCACCTTGTCTCCCCCCTCCCCCGCCCCCTTTTCTGACCTCTCGCCAATGGTTGAATTTATAGATGCCGTTCATTTCTTTGTTTAGGCTGCTGTGCATGGGAAATGAAGCACAGAGGATTCATTGATTGCCCAGAAATAGTATTGACCACAGACTGCAACACTGACTACAGATTGCAACACTGACCACAGATTTCAACACTGACCACAGACTGCAACACTGACCATAGATTGCAACAACAATGACCACAGATTGCAACACTGACCACAGATTGCAAAAGTGACCACAGTTTGCAACAACACTGACCACAGATTGCAACACCACTGACCACAGATTGCAACAACACTGACCACAGTTTGCAACAACACTGACCACAGATTGCAACAACACTGACCACAGATGGCAACAACACTGACCACAGATTGCAACAACACTGACCACAGATTGCAACAACACTGACCACAGTTTGCAACAACACTGACCACAGATTGCAACAACACTGACCACAGATTGCAACGCTGATCACAGATTGCAACAACACTGACCACAGTTAATGTTGACAACCTGCAGGTTGCCTAAAACTAGCTGTCAGTGATGATGGTACTGAGCATCTATGACTGCCATCTATGAAAACCTGGTATGTTTTCTTTCTGGCAGACTGTCTCCTACTTGACAATCCTGGCTGGAGTCTGCAATAGGGGTCTGAAGCCGGTCAAAGCCAGCTGGTGCAAGAAATCCAAGAAACATAAGGGGCCAAGTCTGCCACAGGTTTGTCAGCTCTAATTGTATCCTCTGTCTTTGGGGTACATTGTCAGGTCTCTGCCAAGGGGTGGTCAGTCTCTTTACACCATGTCTTGTCATGTGGTCCCCTGTGCCACAGTCAGGTTCTGCATCCTGGTTGTGGCTGGGCTGACTCCTGCATCAGATTTCGCTCCTTGGGGCACAGATTGCAGATCGCAAATTTCTTTTTTGGGGGCACAGATCTCATTTCTCTCCTTGGGGCACAGATCTCAAGATTTCTCTCCTTGGGGCACAGATCTCAGATTGCAGATCACAGATTTCTCTCTTTGGGGCACAGATCTCAAGATTTCTCTCCTTGGGGCACAGATCTCAAGATTTCTCTCCTTGGGGCACAGATCTCAAGATTTCTCTCCTTGGGGCACAGATCTCAAGATTTCTCTCCTTGGGGCACAGATGTAATACATCCATACCCTACCAACTTATACATCCACACTCTACTCGTCTAGTATTTTCATACCCCACATACTGGTACATCCACAGAACAACTGTACATTCATAAACATCTCTCTTCAAGTCATTATGTCTAAGCTTATCAAAACAAAATCCATGTTGAAACAAATTTGCAGGAAAAACGCATTAAAAAAAATTCAAGAAGTCTTATTTTAGATGAAGCTGTAAACGGCTATTTAGTTACTGTTATTCTGGTTGTTTTTTTTTTTTTTTTTTTTTTTTTTTTAGATAAAGATGTGTAAAGATTAAGAAGCTGTACAATCACAGATACTGATATTTCTTCTTCCAAAGCCTGAAATCTTTGACAACTTCTGAAAAGTCTTATTTTAGATATAGGGAAATAAAGATTAAGAAGCTATATGATCTCACTTAGTTACTGATGTTTCTTCTTCTGCAGCCTGAAATCTTTGACAACTTTAACAACTTGATCACCAAACTCTCAGCCATCACTAAGCAGCTGCACCAGACAGCCTCAGGTTTGGATCCTGTCTTTTCCTCCATAGACATTGCATCTCTGCGACTTGCAGATATACCGGAGGAAGAGGAGGTAGGTTATTATCACTGAGTGGGGCTGAGTTCGATACTTGCCGAAGTGAATTGTTCATTTTATCAATTGATATGGGTGCTTGGAGTTACAGTCTCATTGTGATTTATGTTCTTGCTTAGCATATCAGTGGTCATCATCATCATGAGCCCTGCCAACTGGCGTGGGCACTCTTGTGTCTCCACAGATCACGATTCCTGGTTGCCTGGAGCAGCTCTCTTGATGATATCCCTCCATCGTTTCAGCCTATCCAACATCATCTCTCTTGATCTGTCTCTACCCCTTTTTCCACTGATCTTTCCAGTTGTCACAATGTTCTCCAATGTCTCTCTTCTCATTAGGTGGCCAAAGTACAGTGTTTGTCTCTTTCTTATATGTCATTGGTGCGTATTGAAATCCCAGCTGTGTTAAAAGTGGACAGCTTGGACAGTGGGGCTCACATGGCAGTAGTTGAGTTTTGGTGGTGCAGTGTGGCCCAGTACAGTTGCTTAGCTATAAGAAAAAAAGGGTTCAGACAGGTCTATGTGATGGCAGGGTGGTTGTCTGCTTGGGTGTGCTCAGAAAAATAAGTGCATGCAGATTGGAGAATTGATCCATGTGAGTTGAAGAATTATATGTACAAGTTATAAATGATCTAGGTATTTGATTTTGCTTCAGGTAATGGCGAGAAAGAGGTCGTAGGTAGATAAAGAATGAGAGAAATATGATAAATTTGTCTTAGTATATATGACAAACTATATGTAAATGGCCATAAGGTGTCTTCAGAGTCTAATAAAGATAAAGAATGAGTGAAGAGTTAAGTTAGTCGACAGATTATCCTCAATACACATCTAATCATTGAGTGCTCACATCCCCTTGTTAGTAAATCCTACGGCATGTAGCGGCTGACAGCACCAGTTCTGTGTTGGTTTCTTATTTTCTTTGGCTTCCTGAATAGTGCTCTTGTCTGGCCACGCACACACATTAAATTGCTGCTCTTGCATTCTGGCCATGGTTGCAGATTCCCAGTCATCTCTTGGTTCTCACAATCGTCTTACTTCCCATAGAGCATTGGATAAATCAGCCTGATCCGTGGCTTGTCTGCCTTTCACAGTAGCCTTACTGCAAGCCTATCAGCCTGCTCATTTCCTTGCACACCTGCATGCTGTGGTATGAAACTAGTCTTTGTCAGCCCATACCGCATCAGAGACTCCAACCGTTCTCTTCGGACCCAGCTTATCTCTATTTTCCTGAGCATCCTCACTGAGTCACCAGTAAGGCATACGTGGATGAAAATAATTGAAATAAAAAATATATGCATTTTTTTAAAATGTTCCTGTGTTCTTATCCTTGCAGCTGGAGCGGGAAGCTGAGCGGCTGGTGTGGAGCAAGGTGGAGCGCAGCATACAACAGTCATCCCGAGAAATTTGTGAAGTCTTGCACCATAAACAGTTTTATCTCAACACTCTGATGCTGTGATTCGTCAGTTCTCAAGTGGATCAAATCATGCTTTCTGATTGGTTGCTCTCATGTGGAGCAGACTATTCTGATTGGCCAATTCTCACCTGGATCAGATAATCTTCTCTGATTGGTTGATTCTCATATGGAACAAATCACATTCTCAGATTTGTATCAAAGGTTGCTATGTTGAATTCACAATCAGAGGATTGCGTTTACCGGCAAGAAAGAAGATGCAACACTTAGGCTGGACATACAGTTTGTGGATGGTTGTACCTGTTACATGTGAATATTTGCACGTGTGAATTGTGGATGATTGTGCCTGTGGAGTGTGAACAGTTAAACTGTTAGTTTGTAGGGGGGTACTAGTGGCGTGTGGATGTAATTGAATGTTGATGTACAAGTGTTTTATAAATATACCTGAAGACTGTGGATGTTCTTATAAATGTACCTGCGGCCTGTGTTCCTGTGTGATGATTGTACCTGAGGATTGTGAATGTATTTATCATATTTACGTGGCTGTACCTGTGTTTTGTGGTTGACCTGTGAACACACCGTCAGGTCATAATACTGTTTCCATGTTTGTTTCTACATCTGTCCAGATGTATCATGCCATGTTCACCGAACAATTCTTCAAAGAACGGGAACTCCAGGCCCAGCAGTGAAACAATACAAAGCCAGAAGCAGCTACATTTCCATAAGCTTCCTGTGTGGGTTAGCCCGACCGGGTGACGTCAGTAGCACGGCCCGTCAGTTGGAGCCGGCCGTGGTTCAACCATGTGATCAGGAAATTCAAGATTGGAGGCTCAGAACTGGGCCTGAAAGGCACCACATAATACTGATCATGTTCTACAGGCATGTTGTCCACACAGAGAGATCCCAGGTTTGATCTCTTGGCATTCTAGTGGAAATCAAGCTGAATGGATCAGTAGTGGACATTCAGAGAGCCTTCTCATCTGAAAACCACTGGCAGAGAGAACTCCAGGCCACACCTCCTCAGGTGGTCATTGTACTTGTAAATCAGTAACATTGGTCTAGTTCAGGTTTGAAGTAATGAGAATCTTGATTGCTGTGTACTTGTACAAGTTAAACAGTAACATTGGTCTAGTTCAGGTTTGAAGTAACGAGAATCTTGATTGCTGTGTACTTGAACAAGTAAAAGAGTCCAACTTTGTCTAGTTCTAGCTAGAAGTGAAGGAAACATTGTCCAATTACAGCATTTACATGAAGTTTGTGGATGAAATCATTTGTTCCTTAACTAGGTTTTGGTTGTTAATGTTACACCCCCAGGTCTCTGATGATCTCTCCCTCTCTCTCTCCATCCCTCCCCCCTCTCTGTGTGTATGTGTGAGAAATATGGAACGAGAGAGATGTCTAATTAATATCTCAGTGATTTCATCAGAGTAGAACACAGTCAGGCAAATTATAGTAGTTGTTACAGTCAGTAATTGTTGACAGTAATATAGTGACGTCTAGTTTGAGATTGGAGGTGGAGGCAGTCACTGCAGCCTTCCGCTGGTTTGGGAACCTGCACGCATGTTGACATTGTAACTGACCACGTTGAGAAAGGTGGAAACAGGTATGCTAAGTGCACAGTGGCAAGCATCGTTTCTGATCTCGGCTAGTTAGCATCTTTTGGATATTTTCTTTAGGGCATGTAGGGAAATGAAGAGGCAGCCTGGTTGTTTCTGTGCTGTTGGGTAGTAAGTTAGTGCAAGATGTTGTGAGGCCCCTTTGGTATTGAGTGAAAAGTGCTTGGGCACAAATAGATCACTGTCTGAATGACACTCAGGGGGAAAGACAAGTTGGACAATCAGACTGCTACTAGAATCATTACAATTAGAACTCTGAAGGTGAGGATAGAGTGCTCATGAAAGTGTCCTAAGAGCTGTGACAACGGTTTTTAACTCAGCTCAGTAAGGTAGCAGTTATTTGAGTTGAAAGTAACACAATTACTCAGGTTGACAGTAATATAGTAATTATTTGAGTTGACAGTAATGTGGCAGTTATTCTAGTTGACAGTGATGCAGTTATTATTTGAGTTGACTAACGTGGCAGTTATTCATGTTGACAGTGATGTCATAATTATTTGAGTTGACAGTAATGTGGCGATTTTTCAGGTTGACAGTAATTATTTGACAGTAATGTGGCGGTTATTCAGGTTGACACTAATGTAGCACTTATATGAGTTGACAGTAATGTAGTAATTGTTCAGGTTGACTGTAAAGTAGTAAAAAAAATTTTTGGTTTAAAAGTAATTTAGTAATTTTTTTTTTGGAGTTGACATTAATGTAAAAGTTATTCAGGTTGCAGTAATGTAGGAATTATTTGAGTGGACAGAAGTGTAGCAATTATTCAGTTTGACTGTAATGTAGTATTTATTCCAGAGTTGTAACGTTTAGCTTTATGCACGACCCACAGATGTTCAGTCTCCCCTTCAGATATTAAGGGGGTGTGTAGTTAACAAGAATATTATGTATGTGCTGCTAGCACATAATATTTGGGCTTTAACTTTGACCTCATTGCATAGAATAGAATGGTCCCCATTTGGGGGGGGGGGGGGGGGTTAAACAAGAATAGACCCCATGCCACCCCAGCAAACATGTCATAGGAGTCAGTTAATTAAGAGCTTCCTTTGAAGTCGGGTTGCATCTGCACCAGCGGCAAGGAACAACAACTAACTGCATACAAATAAGCCAGCAAAACAGATGTACATACAAAACTCAGGCTCTGGCGTAAAACTAAAGTCTGAATTGACAAACGACCAGGACTTCCCACCTGTGAACAAAGATGAATGCAATTAAATTGCACAACCGGATTATGAGTCTTGATCTTGCAACAAGAATATGCAATGAGGTCATTCATTTTGTCTGTTCAAATTACTGGTATGTGGCTAAACTTCCAAAAAAAGGTTATGTTGTTAGCCAGGTTTTATTACAAACTATGGAACAAGACGAGTTCATTTCCGGCTGTTTTTTATATGAATTTTTAGTGATTTGCATGAACTTTAACTTGGGTATGATCCTTGGTGGAGAGCACTGGTTTTGTGTGTTCAAGTGGTCACACATATGTGTATGTGCAAATTTAGCATGTTAACTTGTGTACAAATGATATTAGATTGTATACGAACAAGTGTAGTACATTATGTGTGCATGAAGTTTTTTTACTCGGGTTATCGCATCATCTGTTCACGGGAGCACATTAGATTGTGTGTGTGTGAATGTAGCACATTAGATTATGTGCATTCAATTTTTTACTCTGATAATTGCATTGTAAATATCTGTTCACTGGAGCACGTTTCTGTGTCCAATGTAAATACATGGTTGTAGAGTTGTACTGTCCGAATGTTGCTGCACTAAATAAATAGTTGTGTGAGTGCTTTCATATTCTGTGTGTCTTCCACCTTTCTGCATTTTAACTGATAGTTGTGAGTTCACCAGTGGCTAAGTCGATACAAACACTTCGTAATACCGGGTTCGATCCCAGCTGCAGGCCATGTGCCTTGTGTTGGTTTCGACAGTGGTATCAGGGGAGCGGACCGTCCAGAAAGCAATGGCAAGCTACTGGATGTAAATTTGCCTAGAGAAACCACACAACTGCCAGGGGCTGCTGGGGTTGGTTCTGCAACGTCCTGTAAAGAATATGCAACTAACCTGTGAGTTCACAGACCAAAAAAGAAAATTATTAATCATGGAAATGAGGTGTCAGAGAAGGGCTGCAGGACTAATCAGAAGAGATCAAATCAGTGAAAAATATGGCACAAAACCAATTCTAAATTACATTTTTTTTAAAAACGGTGAATCAAATGGTTTACACAGAGTAGGCGCCTTACATTTTTCGTCCTTCTTAGGATGAAATTTCTCGTTATTTGAAGCCCCACTCTGGCTTTCGCCAGGGGCCGCAATATAGCCTAAAGGCTAAACACGGTTCCTGGGACCTCTCCACTGCGATTCTCACCCACATGGTGGCACATTGTGTCATCAGGTGTTTATCGCTTGTGTGATGTCCTGGTGGGGTAGAAAGTCAGTCGGTCAGTCAGAGGAGAGGGATGTAAAACTTGAGGCAGACCAAGAATAACATGCAACAATAACATCAGAGACAGTCAAGAATAGACAGGTTTCTATGTTTGAGGTGATAAGAAGAGCCAAAAACTTAACCTATTTCCTTCGACACCAAGAACAGTAAAAGAGGAGGTTAAGAGCTCACAGTGGAGCATAGGTCTTCAACTAACTCGTGTCAAGTTCTTCATGTGCTTTTTGAGGCAGAAATTTTGTTTAGGGTAGCCACTAATGACATTTATAGTAAGCGGTGTTCAGTTACACATTTTTCAAAAATGGCCTTGAGTTCCTGATTAACCCAGCCTAAACACCCCCCCCCCCCCCCTTTCCCTAACAAAGTAGAGGACCCCTTTTTTATGCGTATTGGGCAAATAGAGCTAGACTTGTATTTTATAGACCCATTGGTGGGTGGGGTGATGTGGTCAGCATCACTCTGGCTGCCTTTACTTCCCAGGACTGCACCTGGTCACCTACTCGAGGCTGGGTCAACGTGGAAACCAAGGTCATTTTGGAGAGAAAACACGGCTCTGTCAGAACCCGAACTCACAATCTGCAAGTTAGCATCTAGCACCTCGCACCAAACAAAGTAACAGTTTACAAAATAATAAAACAACTTGTGTTTTTTGCAAATGAGATATTTAATCAGAAATGACACAGAAACATGCAAATATAAATATGTAAACATTTATATAAAAATGCAACCAGATGAACAAACCCCCTCACTTTGTTCAATGTAATATTCCTTACAAGCTGGCAACCACTGTCTAGCTTCAGTTTGAATATTATGAAATCTCTCACAATTCTCTTACTACTATCAGAGATGTTCAAGCTTGAATAAACACACAAAGTAACCTAAAGGATCCCTTCAATGGGCATAGAGTGCTACCAGGTCTATTCAGCTGGTGGCTCGTGAGCCTAATCCAGTCAGCAGAGGCCAACTGTCACTGCCAACTGTAGGATCCTCATTGTCAACAGTTTGGCACAGTAGTACATTTAGCCTTATAGTCCTGCCACAGACTTGTACATAATGGAAGATGTGGTCAACCTTATGCCGGCCGCCTTTACTTTCCTTAATGCTGGAATGAGCCGGGAACAAGGTCAGTTCTGAGAAGAAAAAGTCTGCCTGCCCCAACATAGATTTGAACCTCAGACTGTTTGGGGCCAGTAGCAAGTGTCAAGCCATTATGCCATGTGGCTCCCAGAGAAATTAAATCTTACATTATTTTTCATAAACCTAAAAGGTTTAGAACACACTTCTTAACTTGCAATGTTTAAACACATAATTCCTTAGGTGGGTAATAAAAAAAAAAGTAGAGCCCGCAGCCTTCAAATTTTCGAAAAAGTCATTAAAAAAAATAAGAACCCAGGCTACTAATAGTTTTTATGTGCTTAAAAAATAAATGCTTAAAAATTTTAAAGAAATATTTTAAGTGATGTTTTCAATAAAAACAAAAGAGGCCTAACATTAAATGACCACAGTCCTTTGGGCCTTAAAAAAAAAAAATTCAGGCAGAAACTCATATCATGACCCTAGGGTTGCCATATGTCCGCAACTGTACAGACATGTCCTTATTTACGAGAATATATGAGCATCTGTAAAATGACAGACATATGGCAACCCTATACAGTATAACCCTGTTTAGTACGGGAGAATTAAATAGTATTCCTCCCAATTACTCCCCCTCCCCATGCTATTATTTGTAGTTAGTTACATTTCATATTATGCCCTAGTTTTTTTTTTCAAAAATGACCTTGGCTCCCAGGTCGACCCAGCCTTGAGTGGGTACTAGGTGCAGCCCTGGGAAGTAAAAGAGGCCGGCATGGTGCTGACCACATCACCCATCTTGTGCCGTTTGGTCTATAAAAATATAGGGCAAGCCCTATATGCCAAAAATGCCCAAAGGCGTGGAGAAGGCTCCTTTACTTATACTCTTATATTATGCCCTCCTAAACACTGTGCAGGTGCAAACGGAACCAATGTCATTGCCTGGGACTGGCCAGTGCAGCAATGCTGGGCCAGCGGCTTCTAGGGGCCAGACGGCTTTTTCTGTGGCAGGCAACATTTCTATGCTGGTTTTTTTTTTTACTTACTTTTTGAGGCTTCTGAATACAGTGCAGACATGATAAGGAGAACTCATCAGGGACCCAAGAAATTGTTCTTATGAGAAATTCTTCTTATCCAGTATAAAACAAAGAAGAACAAAAGCGGTCTACACTGTAATATAAATATTAGAAAGATGGAAGTGGAAGATAATGGATGAAATGAACTACAAGAAATGTACACCTTGTTTTAGAAAACCAATAACTGTTTTATGAGCTTCCTCATACTCAGTTAAACAGTAGTGATGATCCCAGTCCTAATCTGCAAGGTAATACACAGAACTAAAAAAAATACGGAACCTTAAAGGCCACAGAAACATTACATGTTATAAACAGACAGACACTAATGAACAGCACTCAAAGAAAGAAGTAGAAAAATAGGACACAAAATCGGAAGCTATAATTACCAGGCTATGGATCAAACCTCTCACCTCCAGATGATGAGAGTGCCTTGCTACAGAAACAAGTGTACTAAGATGCAACCAGCTAGGCACTCTTGTCTATTCTTTCTATAAGTGCCGACCAATACATGTCTATTTGTTTATATACATATATAAACGGCGAGGTTGTAAACAGTCTCAATCTTGACCCTTCCATTTTTCAGTGTAAATTAAGACAGTCCTGACAGCAACACCACAGGGCTGACGGCAACACCATGCCCTGACAGCAACACCGCAGCCCTGACAGCAACACCACAGGGCTGACGGCAACACCATGCCCTGACAGCAACACTGCAGGGCTGACGGCAACACCATAGCAACACCATGCCCTGACAGCAACACCGCAGCCCTGACAGCAACATCATGCCCTGACGGCAACACCGCAGCCCTGACAGCAACACCATGCACTGACAGCAACACCGCAGCCCTGACAGCAACACCACAGCCCCGACAGCAACACCACAGCACTGACGGCAACACCACAGCCCACTTGGCATCCAAACACATGCTGTTGCTAACATTTCCAAACATTTCTTTCTATCTCTCTCTTTCCCCCACACACACACACATCTCTCTTTCACTGAAGGATCCCTGCAATCATAAATAATAGCAAATGAAGATATCACAGCCAAGCAAATGTTTCACTGACCTGTTCAAACCTCTGGTGTTTCTCAGATAAAGTCTCAGCCTCACAGAATTTCTAGAATCTTAGGCCAGCTCCTAAAATCAAGTCTTCCTGAGGCCTGAACAGTCAGTCCAAGAAGGTCTGTCTGAGGCTGAAGAATTTGTCTAGCAAAGCCTGTCTGAGGCTGAAGGGTTTTTCTAACAAAGTATGTCTGAGGCTGAAGGGTTTGTCAAACAAAATGTCTGAGGCTGAAGGGTTTGTCTAACAAAGTCTGTCCAAGGCTGAAGGGTTTTTCTAACAAAGTATGTTTGAGGCTGAAGGGTTTGTCTAACAAAATGTGTCTAGGCTGAAGGGTTTACCTTTGTCTAACAAAATATGTCTGAGGCTGAAGAGTCTGTCCAACAAAGTATGTCTGAGGCTAAAGAGTCTAACAAAATATGTCTGAGGCTGAAGGGTTTGTCTAATAAACTATGTCTGAGGCTGAAAAGTTTGTCTAACAAATTATGTCTGAGGCTGAAGAGTTTGCCTAGCAAAGGGTGACTGAGGCTGAAAGGTTTGTCAAACAAAGTCTTTCTGAGGCTGGAGTTTGTCTAACAAAGTCTGCCTGATGCTGAATTTTTCTAACAATGTCTGTTTGAGGAGATTGAAATTTGTCTAACAAAGTTTGTTTGAGGCTGAAGAGTGTCCAATAGAGTCTACCTGAGGCTGAAGAATCTACCCAACAAGTATGTCCGAGGCTGAAGAGTTTGTCCAACAGCTTACCTGAGGTAGAAGAGTTTGTCCTACAAATCTGCCTGAGGCTGAAGAGTCTGTCCGCCAAATCTACCTGAGACTGAAGAGTTTGTCCAACAGAATCTACCTGAGGCTGAAGAGTTTGTCCAACAGAATCTACCTGGGGCTGAAAAGTTTGTCAAACAGTCTACCTGAGGCAGAAGAGTTTGTCCTACAAATCTACCCGAGGCTGAAGAGTCTGTCCGCCAAATCTACCTGAGGCTGAAGAGTTTGTCCGACAGAATCTACCTGAGGCTGAAAAGTTTGTACTACAAAATCTACCTGAGGCTGACAAGTTTGTCCAACAGTCTACCCGAGGTTCAAGAGTTTGTCCAACAAAATCTAACTGAAGAACAATAGTCTACCTGAGACAATCTTCTGTGACCCCGTGGGCTGCCAGTTCCATCAGCACGTTGTCCAGGTACTGCGGATCCGGGTAACCGTGACCTGAATGGTTGCCGTAAGGTTCAGTCTTGTGGTGGATCTCATTCCAGGTGACGGTGTTGGCCTCCCCTGTCGTGTGGGATGTTGCTATGGTAAACATCAGACGCCGCTGGAAAGCCTCCATTAGCAGTTTCAGGACCTATGTGAAGAAAAATTGTTACATAACCAAAGCTAGATGTACCAATCACATAAAACCCCCAAAAGTAAAGGATCATTCAATCAATCAAAAACCAATAACCCTGATCACAACAAATTATCCTGTGCCCCACAATAGGGCACAACTGGTTACACAGCTAATGGACACAGAATTTAAGACTGATATACATCAGTGCCTGAGACAGCAAAAAACATACTCAACGAGTGCCAGGTATATGACACATTAAGGAAAACCCTTTGGCCAGAATGTACCATTAAGGCAAACCTTTTAGCCAGAATGTGCACTAGTGAAACATAAACTCTAAGTTAGTTGCGTATTTTTTATAGGACGTTGCAGAACTAACCCCAGCATGTTTTGGGCGTTGTGGTTTTTCTAGGCATATTTACGTCCAGTAGTTTGCCATTACTCTACAGACCACTATAAGGAACCTTTTTTGTGCCTTCAGATGTACTGGACACATAGAGCTAGACCTACATTTTATAGAGCTGTCGGCCCTCGATGGGTGATGTGGTTGATATATGCCGATCGCCTTTACTTTCCAGGACTGTACCTGGTACCCATTTAAGGCTAGGTTGACCTGGGAGCCAAGGTAATTTTTGAAATAAGTCTGGCTCCATCCGAACCTTTACCCACGACATTCCGATCTGCAGGTGAAAAACTAGCCACTACATCATGGCAGCTCCTTCTAAATGAACTAAAAAAACTAATTTATACAAGAGACAAAACTGCCGATACAGATTACTTTTTCTTCAGGGAAACGAAAGAAGAAATAACCAAACCACATTTTTGATTCTGACATTAGTTAGCTATTCCATTTTCCTCCACATAGAGACAGAAACAATATAGTTCTGTCACCCAGCTAATTAATTCTTGGTGCAACACTGTGAGCTGTAGATTTCATTTGGAATGCTTTTCAACTGTGTCCAAAGTCATTTGTGTTGTGACCTGCAGATTCTGAAAATGGTGAGTAGCCTGTTGCCAGAGAAGTGGTGGTGCCTTGTGCGACTAATAGCGTGTACAACTACTGATTTGTAGTAACTTGTGCTTCCATTGATGATGAACTGCATTTCTAGTGCTGGACTGTCTGTGTTGGCATTTTAGACAGCTGCCGCCTTATGCAGTTATTGCGTGCGTATGATACTGACTTTGCCAAGACCGCAGTCTGTGTCCATTTTTTTCTACATGGGACAGTGATGCATATTTTTAATGTCCTGTATCCTCCTTGGCTGAGGACTACCTTGCATTGTTTTCAGAAACTGCACACTTCACCACTGCTCTATCCGGGCCACCATGATATTTAGCATGGCCAAAATACCACCGCTTTTGGGACAGAATACAGTTTATGAGTCCATTTCTCCTCAATGCTCGTTCATGCAGGATTTGGGTATTTTTTTTCTTCTTGATCAACAGCATTCCAAGAATTTTTCTGTAGCATTTCACTTCTTCTTCTTCTCCTTTGTTCAACAACTGAAAGCCCTGGTTGTTCGTCCATTTGGACTTTGGCTTTGTGCCAAGGCCTGAGTTTTGTGTGTACATCCGTTCTACTGGCTTATTTGTGTGCAGCGGGCTGTTCCTTGCCGCTCGGGCAGATGTACTCGAAAGACTTGGAAAGAAGTCCACAGTTAGTCGACTCCCAAAACATGCTTGCTGGTAAGCCAGTGGGTCTGTTCTTTATTTCCCTCACAATGAGGCCCCGGCACCGACAAGGGGAGCATTTTAGTTCAGAAGCTACTATACCATACAACATTATAAACCGACTTGCAGAGAACAAGGAGCAGAGAACAAAAGTACCACCTTTCTGCCCTTGTCACAGTCGGGCAGATATCCTTGCCGAGGAAATCCTCGGGCAGTAAAACTGTGTCCTGGACTTGGGTGATCTGGACCCTGCAGAAACAAACATGTTTTAGAGTGTGGGTTACCACATCCACACACAACATCTCCCCAGTCTCAGCATCTTGCCTCACAACATCCTGTTTTACAACATCTCATTCACAACATCTTCCCACTCACAATATCTCGTCTTACAACATCTTCCCACTCACAATATCTCGTCTTACAACATCTTCCTACTCACAATATCTCGTCTTACAACATTTTCCTACTCACAATATCTCGTCTTACAACATCTTCCCACTCACAATATCTCGTCTTACAACATCTTCCTACTCACAATATCTCGTCTTACAACATCTCATTCATAATTTCATCCCACTCACAATATCTCGTCTTACAACATCTCATTCATAATTTCATCCCACTCACAATATCTCGTCTTACAACATCTCATTCATAATTTCATCCCACTCACAATATCTCATCTTACAACATCTTATTCACAACATCATCCCACTCACAATATCTCGTCTTACAACATCTTATTCACAAGATCTTCCCACTCACAAATCTTGTCTATCATCTCCCCCACTCATAACATCTCCTCTCTCTTATCTGTTCAGTGTTCTTATCATTCTTCCACAAAAAACCACACCTCTTCTGCCTCCACACCATTCGTCACTAACCATATTTAACGAACAAAAAAGTCACCACTCTGCATAAGTCTTCATGTTGTACTACAGTGAACAAGTATAACAGCTGAGTTTATCAACAACAACACTTGTAATTCTTCCTATGCATTTGCTTTTAAACAGTCAGTGTTGTCACCTACGGCTAGACAGGGATATCTGCACTATTTATTTGGGTGAACTGGGTTAAAAAAAGTGCTTACTGGAGGCACCAATCAGCAAAAATGAGAGAGAGTGGGGGAAGAGGGGAGGGAGGGAGGTTATCATACCTGGATGCCAGGCGAGATGTGATAGGAGACCAAGATGGCCCCACAGCCTTCATAACCGGGCAGGGTCAGGTCCTGGACAAGTCTCCACTGCATGTAACCAGGTGGACAGTTGCCGGTCTTCTCCCCATAGATGGTCTTACAGCTTGGGCACTGCAGCCCGCCACCCTGATGGAGGCAACAAGTTAACATAAAATCTCAACAGAGAACTGCAAACAAAGCTAAGTGAAGAGCCTAAAAGAGAGCCACAACAGTTTAGCGGCTGCTGCTAAAGAGTCAAGCAAAAGAGAGACAGACAGACAGACAGACAGAGGGTTAAAGAAAAAGACAAGTCATACAAAAAATCAGAGTGGATCAGAAAGACAAGAGTAGGAGGCACTGTTGCATAACAAAACAGAGAGTCAGGGAGAAAGACAAGTCTTAGAGCAAATCAGAAAGAAAGACATAAGAGTAAGAGGCACAATAGCCTAACAAAACTCAGAGAGAAAGATAAATCATAGAGAAAAGCAGAGAGGGTCAGAAAGACACAAGAATAAGAGGCATTGTTGCATACACACAGAGAGAGAGAGAGAGAGAGAGAGAGAGAGAGAGAGAGAGAGAGAGAGAGAGAGAGAGAGAGAGAGAGAAAAAGAAAAGTCACAGAGAAAATCAGAAAAGGTTGGAAAGACACAAGAGTAGGAGGCACTGCTGCATAACAAAACAGAGAGAGAGAGTAAAAGAGAATGACAAGTCATAGAGAAAATCAGAGACAGAAAGACACAAGAGTAAAGGTCACTGTTGCATACAAAAACACAGAGAGAGAGAGAGAGAGAGAGAGAGAGAGAGAGAGAGAGAGAGAGAAAGGGGGGAAGAGAGAGTAAGAGAGAATGACAAGTCATAGAGAAAATCAGAGACAGAAAGACACAAGAGTAGGAGTCAATGTTGCATACAAAAACACAGAGAGAGAGAGAGAGAGAGAGAGGGAGAGGGGGGGGGGAACAGAGAGAGAGAGCGAGTCAGAGGAAAAGACAGAGAAACCCACCATGTCAATGCTGTACCCACCATGTCAATGCTGTACCCACCATGTCAATGCTGTACCTACCATGTCAATGTTGTACCCACCATGTCAATGTTGCAACCACCATGTCAATGCTGTACCCACCATGTCAATGTTGCATCCACCATGTCAATGTTGCATCCACCATGTCAATGTTGCATCCACCATGTCAACGTTGTACCCACCATGTCAATGCTGTACCCACCATGTCAATGTTGCATCTACCATGTCAATGTTGTACCCACCATGTCAATGTTGTACCCACCATGTCAATGCTGTACCCACCATGTCAATGCTGTACCCACTATGTCAATGTTGCATCCACCATGTCAATGCTGTACCCACCATGTCAATGTTGCATCCACTATGTCAATGTTGTATCCACCATGTCAATGTTGTACCCACCATGTCAATGCTGTACCCACTATGTGAATGCTGTAACAGAAGTGAATGCTGTACCAGACTGTACTATACGTGAATGCTGTACCAGATATCAATTCTCTACCATACATGAATGCTGCACCTACTACACAAACACTGTACCCACCTTATGTATACTATGGTACATCTCCAGCAGACACAACTTATGGAACTGGTGGCCACATCGGTTCAGCTCCACTACAGCGTGAGCCTCGGCCTTGCCCTCTCCGTAGCTGGATGCCTCACTCAGCTTCTCACAGCAGATGGAGCAGTCATTCTTGTCTAAGTCCGTGTCCACGCCGTGCATGTACTTCTCCAGGGATTCCACACCGCGGGTCTTGCCTGCATTCAGGATATGCCATTCACAATTTTTAAAACTGTGCACATCCATTTAACAGATTTATAAGCAGACTTGTGGTTTCTTACCTGTCAAGCAGATGAACTGTAACATCGAAGGAAATCTCACTAATTAGTAGACTTTCACTATTCACTACATGGAGTACTTAATACAACAAAAGGAATGGAAAAGAAACTACTACAAAATGTTCTGACCGAAGACTTTATCAATGGAGTACTAAATACAACAAAAGGAATGGAAAAGAAACTACTACAAAAAATTTTGACCAAAGTCTCTATCAATGGAGCACTAAATACAACAAAACGAATGGAAAAGAAACTACTACAGAACGTTTTGACTAAAGTATGGGTGGAGTACTAAATACAACAAAATGAATGGAAAAGAAACTAATACAGAACGTTTTGACGAAACTCTTTATCAATGGAGTACTAAATACAACAAACGGAAAAGAAAAGAAACTATTACAAAACGTTTTGACCAAAGTCTTCATCAATGGAGTGATAAATTCAACAAACACAGAGGGTGATTAGATAGTAGTGTGTCACCATCTGTGATGCAGATAGTAGTGTGTCACCATCTGTGATGTAGATAGTAGTGTGTCACCATCTGTGATGTAGATAGTAGTGTGTCACCATCTGTGATGTAGATAGTAGTGTTGAATATTAGCTCAGCTACTTCTTCTTCGATGTTTTGGTGGGTCATCCACATCAGGTCATTGGACTTGTTCAGTAACTTGAATCTGCCTGCACATTGGACATCTGACATGATCTGAGCATCCAGAAGAAATGGCTCAAATAAAGTAGGTTTCTGTATGTCCACTGTTCTCTCATGGTGGATAAATAAAGTGGGTAGCAATATGTCCACCATGAGATAATGGTGAACAAATAAAATGGGTAAACACATGTACACCCTTCTTTCAACGGTGGACAAATAAAGTAAGTAATAATTTGTCCACTGTTCTCTCATGCTGGACAAATGAAGCATGTAATATCTCCACCATTCTTTTATGGTGGACAAACAAAGACAGCAGAAAAACACACACCTTTGGTTTTCTTGCTCTTGGAGATTGTCACTTTGAAGACCGTTGGCAGCGTCTCTGCTCCCTGTGAGCCCGACACAGACATGGATGATGACGTCGAGGACGATGAAGACAGCGAGGAGTTGGAGGCCGGCCGGGGTATCTGCTGGTGTGCCAAGGGAGGCATAAAGCCCATTGATGTCACAGACAACGGTGCTGAGGATGTCGGGAACTGATAGCCAGACACTGAAATACCAACAGATCAGTACAACAATGGAAGAATGTCTCGTTGTGCTCTTAGCGGGGCAAGGAGTTCATGCCACTCTCCAGTAATAATCTACACTCTGGATGAAGCCCTGTGAAGTGTCCCACTTATGGGCGGGCTGGCAGCAGACTGTCTAGCATAGGTTTCGATAGCCGACTGTTCAGAAGGCAATGGCAAACTAGTGAATGTAAAACTGCCCAGTGCAATGACTAACAACCAAAAAATGCTGGGGTTGGTTCTGCATTGTCCTGTAAAGGATACACAACTAACTTTTTTTTCCTCCAAACCATCTACATAGAAGTGTGACAGTTATGCCTGTTGACTGGCACAAAGTTGCGAACTGGCACAGTCTTTTATCTTTTCTTTTTTCCTTCTGTGTTTGCTCTTAAAAGGGGAGATGGCACATTGTGTTGTGGTTGACTACTAAGCTGCGATATCTGCACCTTTCAACCCCAATATTTGTTTAACTTTTACCCTCTTGGTCAGACTGCAATAGTCCCCACAAAGATGGCATGTCGGTACCAGGTCAGGAGGAGAGAGGCCTCTGAATTAGCATCACTCTGAAAGATGCAAACAAATGCACGACAGTCTTCCAAACAATTTACAAGCAAAGAATCATGTTCAATCATGACTGGAACTCATCACCCAAAATGTTCCACACATGTTAATCAATGACAGGACCCCTTCTCACAAAAAGTCCCACACATGTTAACACATGAAAGGAACCCATCACACAAAATGTCCCACACATGACAAACTGTTCACCTGAAATGCCCTACATGTAAAGAGGGCCCAGTGCCGATAGCACTGAAGCTTAAACTAAAAGAGGAGAGGGATGTGAGGGCAGAAAAATAACAAGATGGTAAGATAATGTAAGATAACATCAGAAGTTTGAACAACGGATCAACATCATGGCATAAGTTTTGCAATCCATACGTGCTCCTTCTACTTCTATCCATGTATCTCCCTCGTTGCATGAGAAGCAAGAAGCAGAACATTATATCTCGGGCAACAATTGAAGCAGGAAAAAAAAACACAGGAGAATACGACAAAGCGCCACTGCCCCACCTGGGAGATTCCCGAACAGATGCTGGTACGAGCCTTGGATGTGAAGTTGATGAAGCGGCTGGTGATAGAAGGACTGATGTGAACCGGGATACATCTGTGGCAAGGAGGGGTGCGCTTGCATCTGAGGGTGTTGCAGGTGAGAGTGAGCCTGCAGTGTTGCAGAAACAGGAGTGCTGGATGTCTGGTGATGCCTCCTGCGAGTCACCGGACCCTGAAACACACAAGGAAGTAGCATATGTTAGCCAGGGAAAAGCCAACATCTGGAAATACTATGTTTCCTTAGGAGGAAAAGAGAACCAATTTAAAACAAGCCTTAGCACCATTTTTCAGCAGGCTAGCAGTATAAGCCCTACTCCAAAATATAAGTTTTCAGTGTACATTTTTTGTAAGACAAGAGAATAAACAGTACATGAGGAACTATAAACATGAAAAAAAATTAAATAAAGACCTAATTTAAATAATGTAGACACAAACTGATTGACTTTCTACCCCACTAGGATATCACACAAGCGATAAACACCCGATGACACAAAGTGCCACCATGTGGATGAGGATCACCGTGGAGAGGTCCCAGAAACCACGTTCAGACAATTGGCCATATTTATGGCCTGCCTATATTGCGGCCCCTGGCAAAAGCCAGAGTGGGGCTTCAAATAACAAAAAATTACATTCTAAAAAGGACACAAGGATATATAAGACACAAACAATACATTGCACAATTTATTGCCAGGCATATTTCGCTGTATCTCGTCAGGTGCATTACTACAGAGTTACATTAACATAAAATGAAGCACAAAACTGAATAGATCCAACTGAAATGCGAATAGTTTCTTCCGACACATTGTGTGTGCTTTTTTACTGCTGGAAGCTCACCGTAGTCAGGTGACTTACCAGGGTAACTTCAAATTTACAATAAATTCTGTCTGCTTACAAAGGAGGGGGTTGCTGATTTGAATTGTTAAAGCTTCAACCATTCTCCTGTTTGGAGTGTGGTAAACCACACGGAAAGCAGTGTCTGTGTCAATTACATGTCTGGAATTAAGTAGATAACGTCCTATGGAAGAAGGGGGTTCTTTCCTCTTGACTGGTCTCAACACCCTAGAAGAATCACTGAACTGTGTACGTAGCCATTTTGGTTATGTGCTCTGCCACTCTATTTCCTAATTAACCTAATTTTTAAAAAAAGCCTTAGCACATTTTTCCAGGAGGCTCATTACAAACTCCTACCCAAAATATAAGTTACGAGTGTAAATTTTTATTAGGCTAGGAAATAAGCAGTAGAAGAAGATGGCTAGCAGTCAATTCCTCCATTCTGATCTATACTGTGCAAGCAGTTCAATATCATGGAGGGAATTTAGTTCAGCAGCTTTGGCCTCCCTCATCAATGTTTGTCTAAGGGTTTCTTTAGGGTGTCCTCGCCTCCTTTATTCCTTTATCTCCCTTTTTCATTCATTTTTGGTGATTCTCTGCTGGTTTCTTGTCGTAATGTATCCAATGTAGCGCCATCTTCTCTGTCTTATAAAAATGGCTGCCCAGATATTTCTCTTATTTCTTCACTCCTTCTGAAAATGTAAGTTAAAAGTATACATTTTTGGTCGGACCAGAAAATAAACAGTTGAAGATGAACTTACTGGTGGATTCTGCGCTGGCTGTTGTAACTGCAGCTGCTGCTGTTGTAGCTGTTGCTGAAGTGTCTGTAGTGGGACCTGTGATGACAGACCTGCTGCGGCCCCTGATCCTGTGGAAGATGGCTACATTAGCAAACACAGTCCGGACAACTGACATTTATCTTTAATGTGTTTCGCTTCAAATATTTCCAGGGCAGTCACAGTGGTAAGGGCCTGCAGCCCCAGGCTCTAGCTCAAGCGTGACTGGTTATTCTCATTATAGTCCATGCCGTTTGGCTTTGGTAGTCATTTCTTTGGTGATCATCTAATACAGATGATCTTCCACACTTTGTTCTGTTGGTATTCATGTCTTTGGTGATCATCTAACACAGATGATCTTCCACACTTTGTTCTGTTGGTAGTCATGTCTTTGGTGATCATCTAATACAGATGATCTTCCACACTTTGTTCTTTTGGTAGTCATGTATTTATTTGGTGATCATCTAACACAGATGATCTTCCATACCTTTTGCTGTTGGTAGTCTCATCCATCCACAACCTTCTGTCTCATGTAGTTGCAATGTTTTATGACACAGATGACCCTCCCTGCCATGATGTCAAACTGCTCAGCATTTCTCACTCAGACTCCCTCTGCCTCCTTTCCCCTCCAACTTTCTGTTATGATGTGCTCCAGTTTTCTCCTTCTCATCACATGACCAAAGAATGTAGACTGTCTACTTGTGACGTGGACAATCAGTTCTCTTCGTGGGTCAGTCTCTCTCAAGACATCTTCATTTCTGTTTCTATCTGTCTAGTGTGAACTTATCATTTGTCAACAAACTATTACTCCGCCACTTTCACATAATACATAATCCTTCACTAACTGGCCAACTGACCATGATTCACTTCCGTATATATCAAGACAGGATTCATTCAGTTCTGGAGAATTGTCTTTCTCACTTCAACCGACATAGAAAGAATAGAATATTCATCATTTTGTGACATGCTGCCTAGTAACTCTCTAATAATGGACAACTTCAATCTCTAAAAAAAGGTGGAGACAGGCTGCTCCGTGCAGAGTCGCAAGTATCACGTCAGAGGTCCCAGGTAGTTAGCATTCTTTGGATATTTTCTCTAGGTGATGCTGGTGTGTTGGGAAATGAGCAGGCAGATAAGACTGGCCGGCTCTGTACCACTTGGTGGTGAACTGATGTATGACAAGCTAGTTTCTGTGAGGGCCCTTTGGGAGTGAGTGAACAGTGCGGAGGCACAGATAGATCACTATGGTCTGAGCAGAATAGCGAGTCGACTTACCAGGGGATCTGGCGGACACTCAACACCCTGGGAAAGGAAGGGCGAGATGGATGTACAATTAGACAGCTACTGGTGGCGGAATCAAGAAAAGCTTGAGGAGACCTAAGCCTAGTTTAAGTGCTTAATAGAAAATAAAAACGGGCTGTATGGCAAGTAAATATAATAGTATGTTTAAAATAAAAAACATGTATAATTAACAACTTTAAAAGATTTAAACACAGGAGGGGCAGGTTAGCAAAAAACAACAAAAATCATCTTGGAAACATTATGGATACAAGCTCATTAAAAAAGTGAGTGAAAAGTAGGAAAGGCAGACACTACAAGTCCTCAAATTACTGCAAATGGTGAAAGGCATACAAAAAGTTGTCTGGCTGTTAGACATCCAGGATAAATGGACCTGGTTCTAGTTTTCTGCTAGTTTTTAGTTTTAGAATAAACAGCATTAACAAATGCATGGTTAAGCACCAGTAAGGATGTCAAGGTCAAAATTCTGAGGGCATGCATCTTATGGATGTGAGTTGTGAACTAATTTGCAATCCTTAAGGAAGAAAAATAGAGGTTTCTGAACTGAAATATTACAGAAAGACTCTCAGAATGCCACTGGCCGGGAAGGGGGGGGGGGGGGGGGGGGGGGGGGAATACTGAAATCCTGAACATGAATAAAGATTGTCTAGTAAACAACATCTTGTCTCAGAAGCTGAAATATTTGGGCCAAATCAAGCCCCAGGCAGACTGGAAAGAACAACAGCAGAAAGTATGATGCCAGGAAAGAGAGGCAGGGGCTGCCCAGCACAAAGGTCACAGAATATGTGTGACACCTTGGGTAAGAAATTGCATGATGTGGCATGAGAAAGCATTTCTTTTCAGCAGGTTATGATGACAGGAATGTTCTGGAAGGGACCTGCTACCTGATATTAGTTTTAGATGGGATACACAAGAGCTTATCAATGGACACAAGTGTTAACAGATCCATCAGTGCCTGTTATCTACATAAGAGACCGGTCAACAGATCCAGACCAACAGCAGGAGGGCTCCACACCGGCTAACAGTTTAGCACAGAATGTTATTGCACTGGGCACAAAAGTGATGTTGCATCGGGAACAAAAGTGATGTATTGGTGAGATGTTGCACCAGGCACAAAAGTGATGTGTTGGTGTGATGTTGCACCAGGCACAAAAGTGATGTGTTGGTGTGATGTTGCACCAGGCACAAAAGTGATGTGTTGGTGTGATGTTGCACCAGGCACAAAAGTGATGTATTGGTGAGATGTTGCACCAGGCACAAAAGTGATGTGTTGGTGTGATGTTGCACCGGGCACAAAAGTGATGTGTTGGTGTGATGTTGCACCGGGCACAAAAAGTGATGTGTTGGTGTGATGTTGCACCGGGCACAAAAAGTGATGTGTTGGTGTGATGTTGCACCGGGCACAAAAGTGATGTGTTGGTGTGATGTTGCACCGGGCACAAAAGTGATGTGTTGGTGTGATGTTGCACCGGGCACAAAAGTGATGTGTTGGTGTGATGTTGCACCAGGCACAAAAGTGATGTGTTGGTGTGATGTTGCACCGGGCACAAAAGTGATGTCTTGGTGTGATGTTGCACCAGGCACAAAAGTGATGTGTTGTGTGATGTGTATGGAATAGCTTGTTGGACATTATTCTAGACTCTCAGATCTTGGACTGCAAGGAGACCAGGGGAAGGTTATTGCACTCGTGCAGCACACAATGTAGAGGAGCATAAAGATGACGGCGGTCTGGAGAGAATGATGCAACAGGGCATAACCACAGTGTCTGACTGACAATCAATGCTGAAAGGAAAGACCTTCATCTTCTTTTTCACATTCACCGGCTGTAAACTCCGGCGTAAAGATCTGGCTGTTTGTCCACTTCTGAAATTTAGTCTTGTTCCAGAATCTGAGTGTTGTGTGCACATCCGTTAGACAGATCTGACTAAATTGAATGCAAATTGTTGGTTCCTTGCCTCACCTTCCTTTACATTTCTCAAAAAGCACTTGTCCTTATAGGTTAGGTCCTTAACAATGGATGCACAAGGACATTTCTCATAAAGCACTTGGCTTTATAGGTTATGTCCGTAACAATGGATACATGAGGACATTTCTCATAAAGCCCTTATCCTTATAGGTTATGTCCTTAACAATGGATGCATGAGGATATTTCTCATAAATCACTTGGCCTTAGAGGTTGTGTCCCCAAGAGGACTGGCACAGCCATCTACCCTAATTTGTTTTCATCTTCAATGGGTTAGTTGCGTATCCTTTACAGGATGTTGCAGAACCAACCCCAACAGCCCCTGGCTGTTGCATGGTTTTTCTAGGCAAATTTACGTCCAGTAGTCTGCCATTGCTTTCTGGACGGTTGGCTTTCTTGATACCACTGTCGAAACCAACGCAAGGCGCATGGCCCACAGCCGGGATTGAACCCGGCATCCCAGCGCTTTCACATCGACTTAGCCACAGAGCCGACTTTCATCTTCAACAGCAGACTAAAATGCACAACTTCAAAATGACTGTAGTCATGTACAATTGGGGAGCCTGCAGTCTATCAGAACATAAGTAGACCAAGGATAACTATCACCTACTTGACCGGCAGACAGGGCACCATTCTGCATGGCACATAACAAAATTAATAAGCATATGCACAGGCTTCATCTCAACAGTCCCCCACTGTTACCATGTGGACTTTGTAACAAACCAACCTGATGATGCACCTGGGTGTGACCAGAGGGTTCAGCCAGCACACTACACTCAGAGGAAAGACAAGACGGACATACAACCAGACTACATCCGGCACCATTAGTATTGCAACTTGGCGCTGGCTGCTGAGGATGGAGCGCATATGTGAATGCCCCTGGTGCTGCGATGTCAATTCTTAACTCAACTCAACCAAAGAACATATCCTGCAAGACTGTTCCTTGTACATCATATTAACAAGAGAATATTGGCAACAAGTTAATACCACAACCAAAGCTGTATAAAGCAGAAGAGGAACTCGAATATAAGCCGTTCAATTTTATCAAAAGGACTCGTCTGCTGGTGTATATCACAGAAGCAATCATTAGAAGAAGAACTTGACCAGGTACTTGGGCCAGTGTTTCAGCAATACACAGACTAAAGGCATCTCGCATGCAACACACAGAGGCTACTTCCAAATGTTACCATTCAAAGCTCCATTCACCACGGGCGCACTGGCCGGTGTGTGGGCATATGGGTGGTGTCTGCTTTTACTTTTTGTTGTCTGAGATTTCATGGCTGCTGGAGAGGGTTGCCAGTTTGACTGCCCTAAAAATAAATTGAGAGTTACTGTGTTTGTTTATAAACAGTAATCTGCTACACACAAGTCTGGCACAAAAAGTAGGAAAATAAATACTGTTTGAGTTTTATAGTGAAAAATTTTAGGGAAGCCATTGTCCAGCAACATTTATAGAACCACTATCCAGTGACATTTTGAATACAATTGTCCAGCAACATTCATAGTACAATTGTCCACTGACATTTTGAGAACCATTGTCCAGCAACATTTATAGAACAAATGTCCATTGACATTTTGAGAACCATTGTCCAGCAACATTTATAGAACAACTGTCCAATGACATTTTGGGAACCATTGTCCAGCAACAATTGCAGAACAACTGTCAACTGACATTTTGAGAACTATTGTCCAGCAACATTTATAGAACAACTGTCCACTGACATTTTGCGAACTATTGTCCAGCAACATTTATAGAACAACTGTCCACTGACATTCTAAGAACTATTGTCCAGCAACATTCAAAGAACAACTGTCCACTGACATTCTAAGAACTATTGTCCAGCAACATTCAAAGAAAAACTGTCCACTGACATTCTAAGAACTATTCTTCAGCAACATTCAAAGAACAACTGTCCACTGACATTCTAAGAACTATTGTCCAGCAACATTCAAAGAACAACTGTCCAGCGGCATTTTGAGAACCTTTGTCCAGCAACATTTTTAGAATAACTGTCCACTGACATTCTAAAAACCACTGTAGAGCAACATTTATAGAGCAACTGTCCAGCAACATTCAAAGAACAATTGTCCAGTGACATTTTGAGAACCTTCGACCAGCAACATTTATCGAATAACTGTCCACTGACATTCTAAGAACAACTGTAGAGCAACATTTATAGAGCAACTGTCCACTGACATTCACAGAACCAGTGTCCAGCAACATTTATAGAACAACTGTCCACTGACATTCTAAGAACTATTGCCCAGCAACATTCAAAGAACAACAGTCTACCGTCATTTTGAGAACCTTTGTCCAGCAACATTTATAGAATAACTGTCCACTGACATTCTAAGAACCACTGTAGAGCAACATTTATAGAGCAACTGTCCACCGGCATTCACAGAACCAGTGTCAAGCAACATTTATATAACAATTGTCCAGTGACATTCTGAGAACCATTATCCAGCACCATATATAGAACAACTGTCCACTGACATTCTAAGAACTGTTGTCCAGCAACTTTCACAGAACCACTGTCCAGCAACATTTATAGAGCAACTGTCCACTGACATTCTAAGAACTGTTGTCCAGCAACTTCCAAATAACAACTGTCCACTGACATTTTGAGAACCTTTGTCCAGCAACATTTATAGAGCAACTGTCCACTGACATTCACAGAACCATTGTCCAGCAACATTTATAGAGCTGTCCACTGACATACTAAGAACCACTGTAGAGCAACATTTATAGAGCAACTGTCCACCGACATTCACAGAACCAGTGACAAGCAACATTTATAGAACAATACTCCAGTGACATTCTGAGAACCATTGTCCAGCAACATTTATAGAGCAACTGTCCACTGACATTCTGAGAACCATTGTCCAGCAAACATATATAGAACAATTGTCCAGCAACATTCACAGAACCACTGTCCAGCAACATTTATAGAACAACTGTCCAGCAACGTTATAGAATCACTATCCAGTGACATTCTAAGAACCACCGTAGAGCAACATTTATAGAGCAACTGTCCACCGACATTCACAAAACCAGTGTCAGACAACATTTATAGAACAATACTCCAGTGACATTCTGAGAACCATTGTCCAGCAACATTTATAGAGCAACTGTCCACTGACATTCACAGAACCACTGCCCATCAACATTTATAGAACAACTGTCCACTGTCATTCACAGAACCACTGTCCAGCAACTTTCATAGAATCATTGTCCAGCAATATTTATAGAGCAACTGTCCACTGACATTCACAGAACCATTATCCAGCAACTTTCATAGAACCATTGTCCAGCAACATTTATAGAACAATTGTACAGTGACATTCTGAGAACCATTGTCCAGCAACATATATAGAACAATTGTCTAGCAACATTCTGAGAACCATTGTCCAGCAAAATTTAAAGAAGAACTGTCTACCGACATTCACAGAACCACTGTCCAGCAACATTTATAGAACTGCCCAGCAATGTTATAGAATCACTATCCAGTGACATTCTAAGAACCTTTGTCCAGCAATATACTGAGAACATTTGTCCAGCAACATTTTGAGAAGCAATGTCTAGTGATTTTAAGAACTGCTGTCCAGATAAACTCATTGATCTATCGTATTATGAAATTCTGGGAACCACTGTGTGCAAACATTTAAGGAACCATTAACCAACACTGGAAGAATTTTCATCAAGCATTCACAGAAACTAATATCCAAAAAATATTAATGGAACCACCGTCCAGGACAGACTTAAAAACCTAAGACTGCGGAAAATGAGTATCAAATGTAACAGTGGAGATAATTACTGGCACCTTCACATACCAAACCTCCAACATTAACCACTTCCCATGGGAGTTCCTGTACCACATTTTAGGAACCTCTCATGTAAATTAAACTAACAGACTTTGACAGCACCATAAACAGCATGCAAAACCCTATGCAGGTTCCAGGGACTCATTTTACACGGGATTGGGGGGGGGGGGGATGAAATAGACCCACTCGCAAAAGTAGACCAATTAGTGTCTTCCTTCAAAACCTGAGCGCATCGGCCTGAAGGGCAAGGAAGCAATAGTCTGAACATAAATAAGCCAGGTCTGAAAAATGAGGCGCCGCCGTGTCAGGTGAGGGGATTTTGGGTCATCGAGAGGTCACGCCTTATGGCAAAGTTGGCGAGTGTGTATGTATATCTCGGGATTAAGTACTGGTGATTTTGGCGGTAGCTAGGCTGCGATATATTTGAGTTATGGGTTGTCAAGCACGTCATATTAACGTTGGTAGCATATGTTGTTTTAGAGCTGGCTGCAATATTTGGGTTGTCGTGATGCTCTGGATGCTCCTGGCTACAGCTAAGTTGTTGTCAGATATAGGGGTGAAGCAGGCAAACAATCAGAACTGTTCTTCCGGAGTTTACAACTGGTGCACTACAGTGTGGAGAGAATAGTGCAGCGGGGAGTGGCCAGGCGATCTGGCTGACATTCAACACTTAAGACAAAAGTCCAGATGGGACACATAATCAAACAGCGACTGGTACTGTCAGAACTGGAACTCTGGGCTGGATGCCGAAAATGTGGGCGGAGCACTAACAGGGATGTCACAGGTGCTATAATGTCATTTCTCAACTCCACACAACTAAATGTTAATATTCATTCCCTGTCCTGTTGGACCATTAAACTCGCATAAGGCTCAGGAAGAGAACTGATTACCCACATCAGAAAGGTTAAAAAAGCCTGAAGGTTAAAGTCAAGAAGACTGACTTCATTGCACCGGATTTGATCAAATATGGCCTGGTCTCTCTTCGCAGAATGACTGGTCGCCTGCCGACAGAACAACACAAAGCATGCGAACTCCGTAGCTCTCATGCCGATCCCCAGGGATCTCCATAAAAACTGCACATGTGAACTAAATGGTGCAGGCGTAAAACGAACCCATGACCTTCAATGCATGAGGCAAACAGCTTGACCACTTTGCCAGGGATATCCCCAACATCAGAGGGAGACAATCTACATTCTTTGGTCATGTGATGAGAAGAAGAAAACAGTGAGAAAGTTGGAGGGAAGGAGAAGCAGAGGTGGACAATGAGAACAGATGCTGGATAGTCTGACATCATGGCATGGACGATCATCTGGATCAGAGTTGACTGAAAGTACACGAGACAGAAGGTTGTGGATAGAAAAGACTACCAATGCCACTTGGCATTGACTTTGAGAAGAAGGGCTCGCAGTCTGTTCATTCCATTCTATCCTGTGCAATCACTTCAACATCATGGATGGAATCCATTCAAGCAGTTTTGGCCTCTCTCATCAACATTCGATTAGGGGTTTCTTTTGAGTGTTCTTGCCTCCTTTTTCTCATTACTTCTCATTTTAGTTCCCCTCTAGTGGCTCTCTGCTTGTTTCTTCTCAGGATGTGTCCAATGTAGCGCCATCTTCTCTGTCTTAAAACTGCTTATACAAGTGGTTGCCCAGTCATTTCTCATATTTCTTTACCCCTGTGGAATTCATTCCATTTTACATTTCCCTCAGACATCTGTTTTTGGATAAATTTAACTTTATTCCTAGAGACAATATTGCTGATATAGATAATCTATTTCCAAGTGAACGAAAGAAGAAGAAATTTAACTTTTGATCCATATTTTTAGTGTTTCTCTAACTTTCACTGGCCTATGCTAAAACTGAAATAACATAGAATTCAAAACATGTAACTTGCAGAGTGGCACCACGGTGACCAGGAGGGAACAGTGATGGAGGATGTTGTCTCCAGAAGACAGGGCAGAGGCCGACCACAGTGAATGTGGATACAGCACATTTGGCTTGGCTTGCTTTATAAAAAAAAAAAAAAACATTTGTCACATTCAGCCAGCAGCTCTGACAGGAGAACTTTAGGTTTTAAATGTGACTAGGTTATGTGCGCCAAATAAAATGGTTTAGCACTGCACGGCCCCAAGTAGCTCTGACAAGAACTCCTGCAGTGTTCATGCGATTAGAGGAGACAGATCTAAATACTGTCCCGACCAGTTGTTCACCGGCAAGCCAATGGGTGACCCGCTTGCTGATGATACAGGAATCTGAAGACGCAATCGCTAATGAAAGTACACAGGGCTGAAGAATCGGCTAAAGGAAGAGAGATTTTCAAGCATTCCGTGAAGAGAGCGATGTTCCTAAAGGACCTGCTCACTGATTAACTAAACTTGCAGAGTTATCTCTTTCAGTCTCATAAGTTCATAGCTAATGCCCACACAAAGGAGTAACCAATGACAGCAGCAAACTCATGGGTACATTACATCCACAGGAGCTACATACCCAACCCTTGTAGGAGACGTGTATTTTTGGGTCTTTTATTATGTTGTGTTGAAACATAAAATGTACAAGTATATGAGTAAATACAGTCACACATGATGCGTTGTTTGGGACTGAATGAGCTGAGAAACAAACAAACAAACAAACAAAAATACACATACCATAGGAATTAACAAATGATGCTGACGACAAGGATGGGGCTGAGGAAAGTAATGCTGGTTGTGTAGAGAAGCCGGCTGTGAATGTTGCTAAAGGTGAGAAGGTCTGACCTAACTGCCGCCGCTGTATACGTCGGATCCTGCCTGTTTCCACTCTCATCTGAAAGCAATAGACAAAGTCACGAGCAAATTCAGTTTAACATCTGAAAGTGATATACAAAGTCACGAGCAAATTCAGTTCAACATCTGAAAGCAATATACAAAGTCATGAACAAATTCAGTTCAACATCTGAAAGCAATATACAAAGTCATAGGCTAATTCAGTTCAACATCTGAAAGCAATATACAAAGTCATAGGCTAATTCAGTTCAACATCTGAAAGCAATATACAAAGTCATGAGCAAATTCAGTTCAACATCTGAAAGCAATATACAAAGTCATGAGCAAATTCACTTCAACAAACTCACATCTCTGGGGAATCAAATGGGTCAGCTGACCTGACAGACTGTTCTCCAGTGGATGCCAGGCCACTGCAACATTATGAGAAACGACGGAGCAAACTACTTAGCGAAGATTGGGAGCAGTAAAGAACAGTCAGACACAGGATGCATTAGAATTGAAACACTTCTCATCCAGAACACAATCCTGAAGACACAATCAACCTCCTCACACGAAAGACCACTGTATTTAGACTGCATAATACCGACACAAAAGATTATGCCCACATATGTACATGAAATTCAACATTTAGCATTCAGAACTTTGCCATTGTACACAGGCATACCAGAATACCAAACAGGTGCTGCAGATGCTCTCTCTACCTGCAGTATGAGGGAGATCCCGGCTCTAGCCAGTTAACATTCCAGTGGAAAAACCAGTACGGTATCAATGGACAACACGTGGTGACGCACCACAGCCTGAAAACCACTGGCAGTGAGAATGAAAAGAAGAATCAGAAAAAGAAGTTTGAGATGAAGAGAAAGATGAGGCGAAGAAGATCTGAGACATACCAACGGTAGCAGATGAAATTCCCGGAAAACTGAATAGTTCATCAATTATTTGTAAATATGTCTTCATCAATCTGAGGCCAATCCTTCTTGGGTGCGTTTGTCTAGTCTGGCTTTATCGTCCCCCTTTGTCTTCAATTCTACATTTAAAGAATTTCAAACTATAACATGGAATAAACTTACGATAAAGCAGGAATCGGAAGACATTAAACACTCATTGTATAATGCCCAGGATCCACTTTACAACACTCAGTAATCTTTTGTAAAACACCCAGGGACCTACAAACCCCAGTGATCTACTGTTAAACACACAGGGATCGACTGTAAAACACCCAGGGATCTACTGTAAAATACCCAGAGATCTACTGTAAAATATCTAGGGCTCTAATTTAAAACTCAGGCATCTACAGTAAAACACCAGAGGATTACACTGTAAACACCCAGGGATCTACTTTAAAATACCTAGGAATCTAACTGTAAAAACACTCAGTAATCTACTGTAAAAACACCCAGGGATCTTCTGTAAAACATGCAGGGTTCTAATGTAAAACAAACAGGGTCCCACTGTAAAAACCCAGGATCTCCATTAAAACACTCGGGTTTCTATTGTAAAACACTCAGGATGGCTGTAGGTCTGCCTGGATACTATCTCTCAACATCTTCTTGGTCTGTCTGGTGACATTTGTGTTAATATCTTTAGCTGCTGCTGCGTTCATCCAAAGACATAACCGCCGTTTACAGCGTGACTACGATATTTATAGTTTTGGCCGAAACATCCGACTTCTGCAGGCATCTGCTGACCGAGTTAGCCATCCCAGTTGTTAATATTATAACATTTGTCTTTGGAGACACCTATAAAAAATGCTTCCTCAAAACTCTAGACACATTATATCAATATTCACAAACTTTTCTACACTCTTTTGTGTCAATACTGTAGGACCTGTCTCTAGACAAACCTGTGTCGATGTTATAAGACCTGTCTCTTGAAACACCTGTGCCACTATTTACGAACTCACCTGTGTCATTCTACCAAAGTCGATGAGGTAAGGAAGACGAACATGAGACTGCTGCAAGTCCAGAACTGACATGTTCATCTGGTTATGCCTCACAAAACCATCTTCAATGACGTTCAGAGTGTCCACGTCATACACCGTCCACTGGTTGGGCTTGTCCCCCTCATACTCCCACACCACCCCTTGTCCCAGAGCTGATGTGTGGCTGCACATGATCCTCTTCACCTCTCTAACTGACCCTACAAGTGATGGAAAACATTTGGGAATTATTTAAAAGCTCATGCATGCTCTGCCCTCATCTTCAGCAGCCAGTGCAGAGTTCCAATACTGATGGTACCGGTCACAATCTGATTATATGTCCGTCTTGCCTTTCGTCTGAGTGTGGTGAGCTGGCCAGACCCTCTGGTTACACCCAGGTGCCTCATTCTCTCCAGGCCATAATAACCTTTTTTCTCTACTGATTTTGTTGCTTGTTCCCAAAGGGCCTTGACCACATCTGCCTTGTCATGTATCAATTATTTTTTGTATGTGTTATTTGAATATAAAATGTCGCATACATCACATAGGGCTCACGCTCGATTCCTCCATCCTGTTCTATTCCTTCAAAATCATGGCTGGAATCCAGTCCAGCAGCTTTGGCCTCTCTCATCAACCTCTGCCTTAGGGTTTCTTTCGGACCTTCTCATTTCCTCAATCCCTTTATTTCCAATTGTAGTGCCTATCTGGTGATTCTCTACCCATTTCTTCTCAGGATATGTCCAATATAGTACCATCCTCTTTGTCTAACAATTATTTACACTTGTGGTTGGTCAGATCACGACCGGCTCCAGCTGATGGGACATGCTGCTGACGTCGCTGGGTTAAACTAACGATACATTAACACAGCGGTTCTCAAACAAGAAATAAACTATTTTCGACAGTGACCAGGGAAAACAACTTAAATTTTAACTTGTAAGTATCTACATGCCTTCTTTAATAATTTCACGATTTTTAGCCGACTTTTCTTGATTATTGCTGCCGCACCCCTAGCATACACTCACGGCACTGCAGGGTGCCTCTGCACCCAGTTTGAGAACCGCTGTATTAACACATCATTAACCCGACCCGATGACGTCAGCAGCGCGACCCGTCAGCTGGAGACGGTTGAGGTCAGATATTGCTCTTACTTCTTTACGCTGCTTGAATTCTACCATTTTATGCTCAGCATTCTCCTCAAACATATGTTTTCAAATGCATTTAGCTTTGACTTCATGTTTTAGTGATTCTCCAGCTTTTACTTGCACATGATACAACTGAAAATATATATCTTGTGTTTAAAACTATACATTAAAGATTTTCATATTTTGTTCAGATTAATTTAAAAAAAAAAAAAAAACTGTGGATACTTTGCCATTTATGCAAAATGTAAATAATTGTGTACTACTGCGTTATTATTGGAATACTTTTAGACCCACAAAGTTCTCTGTGTGGGTAGCTGGGTTCCATTATGGAGAAAACAAGAACAGACCCACTGTCTCATCAAAAAGAATGTCGTAGGAGTCGAACAATTAGGGTCATCCTTTAAAGTTGGAGTGTATCTGCCTCAGAGGCAAGTAAGCCAGATCTGCATGTGCATACAACACTCAGCATCTGAAACAAGACTAAAGTCTGAGGGTGGATAAACAACCTGAACATTCTGCCTACGTGACAATAACATAGCCATAAGTGACAGATTGGATGTTGCAGCTAGAAAGACTTCATCAGCATACAAAAAGACACTGAAACAATTACTTTAAAACTAATTTAGTACAAAGCAACTAATCATACTTTTACTTATTATTACTTCTTATTCTTATCATCCTCCTCATCATCATGTTGAGCTATTACAGTCAGTCAGTTGACAGATTATCCTCACAGCACATCAAACCATTAGGTCCATAAGTGCTTGGATCCCCTCCTCAGTAAATGCTGCAGCGTGTAGCGGCTGATGACACCAGTTCTGTGTTGGTTTCTTATTCTTCTCTGGCTTCTTGCATAGTGCTCTTATCTGGCTACACCCCCTTTAACATGGTCAAAATGGCAGATTTACCACTGCAGATGCACCATTATATGCCAAATAAGGCTTGCAGTTTATTCCTCTGTTCCATTTTCTATGAGTTTCTGTAGCCTATTGTTTAAACTCAAGACCACGGTCTAAAAGCAGATGAACAACCAGATCTTTCAGCCCAACAACCAGAACCTTCTGCCCCAGTTTAACACCCATGGACACTAAGAAGAAGAGACAGGATGTGGGGAGCTTGACAGTGTCAAACCCTAATTTTTTCCCCATCCAGGCTTTGAACCACAAAATCAATGATCTGATCTAGGTGGTCTGTCTTGTATTTAGGTTTTTAGCTCGATTGCATCACCCACAGAGCAGCCTAGGGTATTAGTAGTATTACTGTAAGATCGTGGTAAAGTAAACATGTGGACACGCCATCTTAACTAACATTGATAATGATTATATGATTATACAATCTCTGGTCATTACCTTGATACCATATTGCTTCTACTTGTCGATGCTATATTCTGGTATGAATCAGTTACTTTAGTTTTAAAATTCTACAACATAATCTTTCACACTAAGAGGATTCCTTTTGATAATATTGATACTAAGTATAAGTAGTAACTTACTAAGTAAGTACTTTCGATTTCACTTTCCTGTCGTCCGTGATAGACTCACTCATTTAATTTAAATCTTACCGTTGTTTACTGTCGTTAAATAGTTCAAACACTCACCTGACGGTATATTAGTTTGCGTCATATGTAGAAAACTGACTTCATAGCATGACAGACTAGAAGATACAGTTCCAAGATTGACATTTTGTTGAGTATTTAGCAAATACTGCCTCTCTAGCTCACAAGAAACAAGAGGTTCGTAAACCGTCCATAGATTTCTGTTATTTTTGTACGCCCAAACAACCACACCCGCCATCCTAAATGTTTACCGAAGATAGTTTGGGGTAGTTTCTACATGAGCGATGGGCCCTGTGACATCGAACTCCAAAGAGAAAGGCAACAAATGACACACTATAGTTCCCAGAAACAACACAAGAGAGTCAATCTGTTGTTATTTAAAGCAACACCGTTCCGTTATCGCCGTCTGCGACACACTTCCGGTATCTACCGGGTCATTGACCAAGTCGATACTTTTTAGATCAACACTGTCTAGGTCGATCATGACTCTCCACAACCTCATTCATTCATTCAGTAGCATGTCCCTCGCGGAACCTCGCTGCCATAACAACCCTCCGGAAAACCTTCCTATCCTGAGCAAGATGTCCTGCGTCTGATACACCCATCTGGAGATATCTGCCACATCCTGCACCCATCTTCTCCTTGGCCTTCCTCTTCCTCTCTTCCCAGGCATATACCCCTCCATTATTGTTCTCTCTAGACTTCCATGACGTTTCAAGTGACCAAAATATTTCAATTTTCTTTGTTTTATTGTCTTTACTAGCCAACCCTCTTCAATACTCAGCTCTTGAAGTATGGATGCATTTGTTCTTTTCTTTACCCAAGATATTCTTAGAACCTGTCTGTAACATTTATATTCAAATGCATTTATGCGCTGTTCCGCTTGTTTAGTAAGTGTCCAGGTCTCACAGGCGTATGTTGCAATGGGAAAGATGCATGCTCTTAAAAATTTGACCTTTGTAGTTCTATCTGTACAATTCCATAATTTATTCAGTTGTTTTAGTCTTTGAAGAGCAATTGATAGTCGCCGTTTAATTTCTTTCATTGTGTCACCATTGTTGGTAACCAGTGACCCAAGATATTCGAAATTTTCCACCACTTCCAATCTTTCCTCATTAACATATATTTCCTTCTCCATGGCAGTTTTGTTTGTATGCATTATCTTTGTTTTTGCTATGTTAAGAAATAAGTTATGATTTTCACTATTTCTTTGGAGTGAGGTTAATAAGTTTTCTAAACCATTTTGTGATGTTGATAGTAATACTGTATCATCAGCATAACGAATTTCTGGTATTTCATGACCACCGATGTTTAGGGCATCATATTGTTCCTTGTTTATATCATCTCTTACATTTCTCATTATATTTTCGGCGTACAGGTTGAACAAATACGGTGACAGCACACATCCCTGACGGACTCCTTGCTTGATGCCAAACCAGTCTGATGTCTCTCCATCTATTCTGACTGCTGCTTGTTGGTCTTGATAGAGCATTTTAATGAGCTGCACTATATGTGATGGAAAGCCCATATTCCTCATGATTTCCCAAAGCTTCTGATGTTGTACACAGTCAAATGCTTTTGAATAATCCACAAAACATAAGAACAGATTTACATTAAATTCTCTACACTTCTCTATTATTAAACGCATGTTGAATATATGATCTCTTGTTCCTCTTCCCTGTCTAAATCCAGCCTGAGCTACATTAATCTCTTCTTCCATTTTCTTATGCAGTCTTCTCATTCCACAACCTCAGGACTGTAAAATCTGTCTTACTTTTATTCACGCAAAGTATCGGCGCAGGAACCTGGGAGCTCAGGTCCTTTGACCCCTTCCCCACCTCACCCCCATTTTTAAGGGACTGGCTGACGCCACTTCCCCATATCGGTAAATCCTATAAATAAACAGAGGGGGGGGGGGAGGGGAACCATTTGAGGCCGTTAAATATTATGAATTAATCAAGTAACAGAGAGTATTGTGAACGGCACTCATAGAAAGAAGTAGAAAGATAGAAGAACACACTAGACAACATAAAAATCAAAAGCTATAGTTACCGTCTGTTCCTTGATTAATTCCCCATTTCGGGCACGTCCTGAGTGGGGGAGGGGGGGGGGGTGGACGGGCAGAGCATCACCAGACAGGCACGTCTGAAGTAAGAAATAAAAGGTTCGCAGAATCGAGGACGCCTAGAAGAAACCCCAAAACGAACTTTGATGAGATAGGCCACGGTAGACGGGAATCGAACATGTCACTTCCAAATGGCATGTGCGCCTCGCTATGGAAACAAGTGCACAAAAAATATGGTCAAATAAGCACCACGCAGAAAAAGGTTTCTTCATTTGCCATCCTATCGTACAGCTTGAAATCCACAACTATGGAATACGGACAGAATTCATCTCAAACCACTGAAATGGCACCATACGCTACAGTAATTTATATTAAAGGAACATAGTTGAAATAACAAACACAGCAACAATTTACCACTGCCTTCTCAAATAGAGCTGGCCGTGCAATTTACAAACACGGTATACCGTAATGCTTTGTCTAGAATACACATTCATTCATTCATTCAGTAGCATGTCCCTCGCGGAACCTCGCTGCCATAACAACCCGCCGGAAAACCTTCCTATCCTGAGCAAGATGTCCTGCGTCTGATACACCCATCTGGAGATCATCTGCCACATCCTGCACCCTTCTTCTCCTTGGCCTTTCTCTTCCTCTCTTCCCGGGCATTTACCCCTCCATTATTGTTCTCTCTAGACTTCCATGACGTTTCAAGTGACCAAAATATTTCAATTTGCTTTGTTTTATTGTCTTTACTAGCCAACCCTCTTCAATATTCAGCTCTTGAAGTATGGATGCATTTGTTCTTTTCTTTACCCAAGATATTCTTAGAACCTGTCTGTAACATTTATATTCAAATGCATTTATGCGCTGTTCCGCTTGTTTAGTAAGTGTCCAGGTCTCACAGGCGTATGTTGCAATGGGAAAGATGCATGCTCTTAAAAATTTGACCTTTGTAGTTCTATCTGTACAATTCCATAATTTATTCAGTTGTTTTAGTCTTTGAAGAGCAATTGATAGTCGCCGTTTAATTTCTTTCATTGTGTCACCATTGTTGGTAACCAGTGACCCAAGATATTCGAAATTTTCCACCACTTCCAATCTTTCCTCATTAACATATATTTCCTTCTCCATGGCAGTTTTGTTTGTATGCATTATCTTTGTTTTTGCTATGTTAAGAAATAAGTTATGATTTTCACTATTTCTTTGGAGTGAGGTTAATAAGTTTTCTAAACCATTTTGTGATGTTGATAGTAATACTGTATCATCAGCATAACGAATTTCTGGTATTTCATGACCACTAGAATACACAAACATTTAAAAAAGATATTTGATTTGAGAGTTCCAGTGTGTATACGTCATTCACATAAATAAACAGAGGGAGAACACTTGAGGCCGTATAAATCGTAAAAGTATTTTAAAAAACAGACAATGTATTGATTAGCACTCATAGAAATCCCAACTTTCCACTGGATTTTACCACAGATGAACTCAAACTATCTACATTCTTTAGTCACCTCCTGACAAAACTGGAGTACATCGTGACAGACGGGAAGTTAGAGGGGGAAACAGACAGAGGAAGACCGAGAGAGAGAAGATACTGAACAGTCCGACATCATGGCATGGAAGATCCTTTGTGTCAGAACTGACTGAAAGTACACGAGACAGAAGGTTATGGAAAGACACGACCAACAACGTCAGACGGACTTTACTATAAGAAGAAGTAAAGCTGACAAACAGAACATTGACGCAGAAACGGAGCAATTAAGGGGCAACCCTTATGCCGTGAAATTAAAACCGCGACGGACAAGCTGGCATGATGATGATGATGGATGGGAATACTTCCGGTGGGCGGCAGACGAGACAAAACATAGCTAGGAGTGTATAAACATTCCCTTAACTTTTTCTGTAGTCTTTGTCGTTAGTTTTCGAAAGTTTAAGTAGTCAGACTTCCTTTTTCTATGGTGGCTGGTTTTTAGTAGTGCAGATTATCCACTTGGTTCAACTTTCGCAGACTTTATTCAAGTTTAGTCAATCAGCTTTTGCTCACTACTAGACTTGATTCAACTTTCGTTTCATTCGCTTAAATTACAAACTAGTTTGGAAAGTTTAGTACTGTACAACTTGAATTATACTAATACTCACTAACCACATCTCGTTGATCGTGTTATTTGAAGACGTGCTGACGAATCATGCCAAGGACAGTAATTATTGCCATAGACAACACTGAACGTGCGGAGTCTGCCTTTGATTGTAGGTTAAGTAGTTTACTAGTTAGTGTACTGTTTTTTATGATTTTATCAATTCATTAATTAAAATTTTAATTTAAGAGCGAGGCAGAGTAAATAATACTAATATGAGCTTGTCCTGCTGTGTTGAGGAATCTTTACCCATTTGAACTCGCAATGACAAAAGGCTGTGAAGACTTCTCTTATTTATTGTTGTCTTCTTCTGTCTGGATCTCTCTTATCACAAATCTTTTCAGTGGTAACTTACCTGGAGAGACTAATTCAGCAGGGATTGAGCAGAGGCTTTGGTTGGTTCTCGACATGCAAGGGAAATCACAGACACAGTACTTTAGTGCATTTTTCAAAATCATTTTATAAACATTAAAACAGCACAGCTGAATACATATTAAAAATCTCTTTCCAGCATGTATTTTTCCAAGTGTATTTTCATTAGTCATAGCAATGCAAAGATTAAATAGCCTTAAAAACTATGGTTAAGCACCAGCAAGGAGATTAGAATTTGAAGAGCATGCATCTTTCTTGTAGCATCCTACGGATGTGAGATGTGGATTATCTCCTAGTCCTTAAGAAAGAGAATAAGGTCCCTTTGAGCTGAAATGCTATAGAAAGATTCTCAGAATATCTTGGACAAAGAAAAGAAATACATCTTGAAACATCTCAACATCAAGGAAGATTGGCTGATTAACAGCATCCTGTCGCTGAAGCTGAAATATTTTGGTCCTATCAAGCGCCACGACGATTTGGAAAAAATAACAGCAGAAGTCAAGGTGCCAGGAAGGAGGGGCAGCGGCCGACCAGCATGAAGATAGGCACAGGATATAACTTAATTTAAGTGACTCCTTGAATATGAAAGTGCATGAGGCGGAAAAGCTGGTGAGAGACCTAGTTTCTTTCATGGAGACCAGGATGACAGTGATGTTCTGCAAAGGACCTGCTACATCTGGCCCGCGTAGGCCTAGCAAGCGGCCTGCGGATCATTGCCAGTTGTATTATATTAATGATCTGTCCATGCTTGGGCTCATGACTCAGGCCTGTAGCGATACCTAGTTTAAACAATTTGGCCCAAGTAAACTTAGTTGAATAGCCCTGTGCTACATGATGATGATGATTTTCATTTTCATGTCAATTCTAAGTCAGTATATCAAGGTTTTTGTAAAAAAAAGGCATAAAGAAAAAATAAACAGCAGTTTAGACTTGCTTCCAAGAAACAAGAACTATTTGAGAAGTGTTTTAAAATGTTTTGGCGCATTCAGTAGTGAACAGAACCCCTAGACATTATATATTTTTGTCAACGAGGCAACTAGGTCTAACTAAATAACTATGAAATTTCACCTCTTCATTTTTCATGTTACTAGGGGGCTTTATATGAAAACCCGAGAACCAATACAGAAATTACAATAATCATGGCATTGTCTTGTAAGCTGTCAGTATTGTTGTTAAGAGTGTTAAGTGGGTGCAGACAAACACAGTGATATCATAATGACAGTTAAAAAATGCCTACCCAAATTCTGACATGCATCACAGAGGAGCAGTGTACCGTTATCTGTTTTTGTTTGTGTCAATGAAGGGGTGAAACCTGTAGAAAGTCATGGGTGAATGAAAGTCCAGTGTGGTGATGTATGCCTCTCAGTTGAGCAAGTGTGTTGAGTCTAGAATTGATATCACAGCACTCTGGGCATTACCATGTATGCTCCTTCCTCATCTTCAGCAGCCAGCGCAAAGTTCCAATACTAATGGTACCGGTCACAATTTGGTTATATGCCTGTCTTGCCTTTCCTCTGAGGGTAGTGAGTTGGCCAGACCCTCTGGTTACACCCAGGTGCCTCATTCTCTTAAGGCCACAATAATCTTGTTTTTCTACTGGTTCTGTTGCTTGTTCTTAATTAGCCTTGACCACATCATGTATCAATTCACCACCCAGTGGTGCAGATCCAGCCAATCTGTCTGCCTGTTTATTACCCACCGTGTGTATTGTTGCTCACATAAAAAATCCCTTGGCAGTTGGAAATTGAAAAGAGTAGCCTCACGGCACTGCCCGGGCAAAATTTGGAGTAAAAAAAATATACCGAAAGTATTTCAGGATCCTCGCCGGTCCTAAAGCCTACGCTTCTTCGAGCTCAGACTTGAGTTAGAAGAAGAACGGAGCACTTATGGGTTACACCCATGTGCCATGATGCTGATCTGTTGTTTTAAAACCTCAGTCTTTTGATATTCTATGAGACTGAGAAGTCAGTCAACAGGAACATCAAATTTTAATTACTGTTATTATTAATTCTGTGTCCCCAGTTTACACCCAGTATGTCATGATCAAAGACGACAAGATAGTTCTAGTCCATGTCTCTGAATTCACGTCACTTGTCCAAGCTCGTAAGTACAAGTTAGGCCTGTATTTTTACTGCTTAGGTTAACGCAGATAGATTACTAAGTTGTACAGGAAACAAGTTGCAGTTGGAATGTTCAGAACAGTGTTTTTCCATCGCTGGTTCAAGCTCTTAAGATTTCTAACAATCGAGATCTGTTAGTTAGTTAGTTAAATCAAGAATTGACATCACAGCACTCGGGGCATTCCCTTGTGTGCTCCGTCTTCATCTTCAGCAACCAGCGCAGAGTTTTAATACTGATGGTACCGGTCACAATCTGGTTATAGGTTCATCTCGCCTTTCCTCTGAGTTTAGCGAGTCGGCTACACCCTCTGGTTACACTCAGGTGCCTTATTCTCTCCAGGCCATAATAATCTTGTTTCCGTAACTTGTTCCCAAAGGGCCTTGACAACATCTGCCCTGTCATGCATCAGTTCACCACCCAGTGGTGCAGATCCAGCCAATCTGTCTGCCTGTTCATTACCCACCATGCGAGACCTGTATATTCAGTAGTTAAGTTGGTGGAGATGACTCAGTTCAACAGGAAGCAGATTGCAGTTAGAACATTCAGAACAGTGTTTTCCCTTTGTAAATTTAAATATTTCAAACAGGTTGCTGGTCTAAGCTCTTAGATTTCTAACAATTGAGGCCTGTATTTTCACTAGTTGAGTTGGTGTAGATGAACTTAGTTCTACAGGTAGCAGACTGCAGTTAGAATCTTCAAAACAATGTTTTCCCTTAGAAGTTTAAATCTTCTTCTTCTTCTTCGCGTTCACCAGCTGTACACTCTGGCGGAAAGTTCTGGTTTATCGTCCACTACTGAACTGCAGTCCCGCTCCAGAACCTGAGTGTTGCGTGTGCATCAGTTTTACAGATCTCATTCTCTTGAATACAGACTGTTGGTTCCTTGCCTCTCCGGCAGATGCACTCCAACTTCAAAGGAAGCTCCCCAGTTAGTCGACTCTTACGACATGCTTTTGGGGAGGCAGTGGGTCTATTCTTGTTTTCCCCACAATGGGGCCCCGGAACCCACACGGGGGAGAAGTTTAAATAATGTAGACACAAACAATAAATTGCATAATTTATTGCCTGGCATATTTCACTGTATCTCATCAGGTGCATTGAGGCTCTGTGGCGAAGTGGTCAAGTCGTTTGCCTCGGGGTCTGAAAGTCATGGGTTTGTTTGAAAGCTGTGCTGTTCAGTTCACAAGTGCAGTTTTTATGGAAATCCCTGGGGATCATCGCCGGAGACGCAAGAGTTCATGCTCTGAGCAACACTCTCGGCAGGCAGCTGGCCATTCTGCTGAGAGATCCTGAACCATTTAGGATAAAACCCAACTCATCTTTAACCTTTCATCAGGTCCATTACTTTATAGTTAACTCAACATATAATGAGCACAGAAATAAATCCTTTTCACCAAAATGCATAAACCACATTGTCAAGTTTCTTTACATCTCTCCACCAATGAATGGAGACAAAACTCAGGTTCTGGAACAAAGACATAGTCCAGGAATTGGACATACAGCAAAGACTTTCTGCCTGAATTTATAGCTAGCGACTCAAGCACAGAGAGATGTATAGAAACTTTACAATTTGATTTATGCATTTCAGCCAAAAGAAATCATTTTTCTGCTTTGTTATTTGTTGATTTAACTCTGTAGTTATACATATGGCCAAATATGCCAGGCAGTAACTTGTGCGGTGTATTTTTCTTTTTCTTTGTTCGCCGTCTGTATGCATCAGTGGAAAGTCCTGGTTGTTTGTCTGTTTGGACTTTGATTTTGTGCCAGGGCCTGAGTTTTGCGTGTACATCCATTTTACTGGCTTACTTTTGTGCATCTGGTTGTTCCTTGCCACTCTGGCAGATGTACTCCGACTTCGAGGGTAGCTCCCAATTAGTCAACTTCTACGATATGCTTGTTGGGGAGGCAGTGGTTCTATTCTTAATGCCCTTTAACCCATATGGGGATGCAATGAATTGTTCATGTCCGCAAGAAGCAGAATCTCATATCTCCCTCCACACCCAAAGTGGTAAAAGAAGAAGTGCAGCTTGTGAAATAGCCATGGTAAAGGATTTTACTTGAGGAGGTCAAGTGGCCATTTTGAATTCAGTGGACTGAAAACATTATGTTAAGTTCCCTATTACATGGAAAACAAGAATAGACCCACTTCTTCTTCTTCACTTCCTCTTTTACCGCTGTGGGTGTCGAGGGAGACATAAGGTTCTGTTTCTGGCTCTTCTGGCCGCCTTGACCATAGGCACATCGTGCTGTTGTAGAGCTTCTCTGATGTTATCCTTCCATCTTGTTCTTGGTCTACCTCTTGCTCTACGTCCTTCTCTTTCCATGTATGCTTTGTATGGTATGGTGTCACAAGGCATTCTCTGTAAGTTGGCAAACCATTTCACTTGCTGTCTTTGTATGTAATTTAGAATTGGTTCTGTGCCGACTTTTTCTCTTAGGATCTCATTTCTGACATGGTCTTATGGTCACTGATACAGCCCTTCTCAGGCATCTCATTTCCATGGTTACTAATTTTCTTTTATGGTTTGTTGTGAGTGACCATGTCTAGCACTGGTAGCATAGAGCTGGAATAAATATGCTTTGAATAAGATGTCTCTTTGTGCTGATTGGGATTGTCTTATGCTGTAAGAGGGGGGCTAGCTGTCCCAATACTTGGTTTGCTTTACTGTATCTAATGTTAATTTCTTTATCCAATTTCCCATCTTCGGTAAATGTAGTTCCCAGATATTTAAACTCAGATGCCTGTTTAATGCCTTTGTTCTCTATTGCTATGTTTAGATTTGTCTTCTTTTTTCCTATTGACATTACTTGTCTTTTCAGTGTTGATTCTCATATTATTTGTTTTACATTCTTCATTCATGGATGTTAGATGTTGTTGCAATTTTATGGCTGTATCAAGGCCTGGTCATCTGCAAAGAGTAATTCGTTGATCTTACTAACATTTTCATTCATGGGCTTGGCATTCTTGCAAATACTGTCGATGTAGGTGTTAAACAGCAGTATAAGACACACCCCTGTCTTACTCCAGATGTTACTGTGAATGAATGAGATGTTCCCTGATTTATTCTAACTACGCTTCTACAGTCCCTGTATAAACTTTTGCACACTTCGATGAGGTGTTCGCTTACTTCATATCTTACCATTACTTTCCATAATAATTGTCTGTCGACTCTGTCAAATGCCTTCTCCTGGTCTACGAAGGCCACAAATAAGTTCTTATTGTATTCAATGTTCTTTTCTATTAACTGTTCAAGTGTGAAAATTGCATCTGTGCAGCTTCTATTTCTCCTAAATCCCATCTGTTATTCTGCTAGCTGTGGTTCTATTACTGGTCTCAGTCTTGTTTCTATTATCTTGGCATACATTTTGTCAACATGGCTTAAAAGAGAGATGCCTCGGTATTGACCTCATTCTTGTTTGCTTCCTTTGTTCTTCCACAATGGGATAACTATTTCATGTTGCCAATCAATAGGGGCAGTTTGTTGTACCCATGCTGCATTAAATATTCTGTGAAGCCATCTGATGCTGCTTTCACCTGCTGCTTGAATTTTTTCTGTTGGTAATCTAACAGCTCCTGGTTCCTTATATTTGGGAGACTGCTTAATGACTTTTTCTATTTCATCCATTAGTATGTGTGGTTCTAACACTGTTGCTCTGTGCTCTTCAGTTGTTCTTTCCTGATGATCTCCTAGATAATTAAAGAGCTCATTGAAGTATTCCCTCCATCTTTCTGCTATCTCGGGTGGATCTATCAATGGCCTTCCTGTCTTATCATTAATTATTTCAGTGGGGTTGTAGCTCTCATCTCTTTTCCGCATATTTTTAACTACTTTGAAAAATTTTCTGCTGGATGTTTTATATAGACCCACTGCCTACCCAAAAGCATGTCGTAAGAGTCGACTAACTGGGAGCTTCCTTCAAAGTTAAAGTGCATCTGCCTGAGAGGCAAGGAACCAGCAGTCTGCATTCAGAGTCAGATCTGTAAAATGGATGTACACGCAACACTAAGGTTCTGGAACAGGACTAGAGCCCTGAAGTGGATGAACAGCCAGAACTTTCCACCAGAGTTTACAGCTGGTGACCGCAAAGAAGAAGAAGAAGAAAAAAGATTATGTTAAGTGTTTGTTTGCATTCACTGGCTGTAAACTCCAGCAGAAATTCCTGGTTGTTCATCCATTTCTCAACTATGACTTTATTCTAGGACCTGAGTTTTGCATGAGTATCTGTTTTACGGACCTCGCTTATTTGAAGGCAAACTTGATTCCTTGCCTCTCAGGCAGATGCACTCCCACTTCAAAGGAGACACTCCTAACTAGTCATCTTTTACAACATACTTGTTAGAGAGGCAGTGTTCTTTTTCCTCTCCAAATTGGGTTCGGAACCCATACAGTGAATTTTATTAATTATATTAAGTTAATTATGTGAATATGTTACTTTACTTGGCAGCAACCTTGCTGACTGACCCAGTTATGTCAGTTGAGCTCATCAAGGAGGCAGAAGTAATGGTGAAACAGCTGTTGGACAAGTACAGTGACAAGTTTAAGGAGTTGCATGTAAGTTTCAGTCGGTATCAGTTGTCCAGTTTTGTTCAGTACATATTATGTATTAATAATTCTTATAGTGTGGGATATGTGGCTTTGGTAGTCCTGTCTATCCACATCCTTCTGTCTCCCGTACTTTCAGTTAATTCAGACACAGATGATGTCAGAATGTCCAGTTTCTTTTCTCTTGGTCTCCCTCTGCCTCTCCCTCCATCTTTATGATGGACTCTATTTTTATTATTTTCAGGTGTAGTTATAGAATATAGATTATCTCCATCTTCCCTTTGTGGGTTTTTGGGGCAAACATGAATAGACCCACTGAGCTCCCAACAAACATGTCTTTGGAGGTGACTAGTTAAAAAAGTTTCCTTCAAGGTCAGAGTACATCTGTCTGAGAGGCAAGGAATCAAAAGTCAGCTTACAGTTAAACCAAATATGTGAGGTTGATGTGAGTGCACGGAAACAAAAAAGCAAGTTTTGGGGCAAGAACAAAATCCAGAATTCGATGAACAACCAGCATTTTTTGCCAGTGTCTACAGCTGATGACTGCTTAGAAGATCTCCTTCTCACAATCAGTCTTCCTGTGTTCATTCTCTGACTTTGTTAGTGAGTTTAGAATTACAAATAGAAACTGGACATCCTGGCCCAGCTTCATCTTCAGTCCTATCCACACCAGTTTCAAATCTTGAATAATACCTCATACATGAGATAAAAAACGATCTTCATAGACTCATCTCATTGGTTCATCTGTTCCAGGAACACTTTTCTAAGTTTAAAACATAATTAATGTTCACCCTTGGTTGCATGCTGCATGCGCAACAATGCAGCTTTCACTAGCTAAACCAAATGGTTGGTTACATGCCATCTGTTGACAGGGTGGTGGCTACAATTTTGCCAGATCATAGTATAGAATGATGCCTGTTTGGATAACATGCATCATGGATGGAGTTTTTAATAAAATCAGTCTCATTATTTCATTGTTGGACTGTGATTATATATATATATATGTGTGTGTGAGGTGGCAGTACTGATCTGTGTGAGTATGGGAGAGAGAAATGCGTCTGCTTGAGAGGCGAGGAACCAGTAGCCTGCTTACAAATAATCTAGATCTGTAAAACTGATGTGCATGCAAAACTCAAGTTCTGGAACAAGATCAAAGTCCAGAAGTGGAGGAACAACCAGAAATATTTTTGCCCAAATTTACGATCAGCGAACACTAAGAAGAAGAAGGAACTATTGCAAGTAAGATCGTAGAAAGTTGTTTGTAAGGCATGTTATTCATAAAAACAATGTTCATGTATATGGAATAAGTTTTGAAAAAAGGTGGGAAATTATCAGGAAGAGAAGAAAAAAAAAATAGTAAGAAAAAACTAATAGTTTATTTCTTCATGAAATGAGTTACTGTGAACAAAATAACATAAACTATTGGTTTTCTTGCTCTTTTTCTTCTCTTCTCTGTCATTTCTGACTCTTGTTTGAAACTTATTATAGCTCTAACGCTGTTGCCTTTTTTATTTAATGCTTATGGAATCAATTAAATGTCCGATCAAAATATGTGTCGCTGGACCTACATGATTGTATTATGAACGCATATTCAAACTCCAGTATAACTGATTCTGCCTGTGTCTGATTTGGTTGTTTTCCAGCTGGGCGGAAAGGTGAAGCAGATGGCAGGGAACATAGGCGAGGCCATTATAGCAGCATCCGAAGAGGAGAACGCAGGCCTGATTGTCTTAGGGGCCCGGGGTATGAACAGAATTCAGCGTACATTCATCAGCAGCGTCAGCGACTATATCCTTCAGCATTCTCAGGTGCCTGTGTTGATTTGTCCTGCCAAACGGTCAAAGAAGAAGTCATTGAGAAACTGAAATCTTTGTATGCTTCTGTGGTTATCTTATGTACGTTTTCCCCAGGTTACGCAGGGCATATGTATGTTGTAGATAAGAAAACAGGTCTTGCTGTTAATTGATGTACATACTTTTGGGAAAAAGAGGGGGGGGGGGGGGAGATTTATTCTTATCAGGTTCAGCATATGTTTCATGTCAGTTTTCTGGGTTTTGTTTTATTAGAAATAAATTCCATACTTTCTTAAAGGTTACAGAAAAAGAAAACTAAAAATCGGTGCAGTGATTGTTAAATTTTTTTTTTCAATTGACCTTTTGATTAGTTGTATAAAATTATTAATGCTGGCACACCCCTAGAATTTAATTCTGAGCTGGAAACAGCCACAAATTAAAGTTCAGGTTTTGTGTGTGTTAGTACAAAGCACATTTTCTGCAGAAGGAAATACTGTATTTTAACGTGTATAAGTTGCCCCATATGTAAGATGACCCCTATTTTGTAGCCAAAAATTAATAAATAAATATTTTAAACACATTTCATGCATGAGACGACTCCCAGTTTTTTGGTCAAGAATTAATAAATAAATATTTTAAACACATTCCATGCATGAGGCACTCCGAGTTTTTTAGTCAAGAATTTATAAATAAATATTTTAAACACATTCCATGCATGAGACACTCCCATTTTTTTGGTCAAGAATTTATAAATATTTTAAACACATTCCATGCATGAGACACTCACAGTTTTTAGGTCAAGAATTAATAAATAAATATTTTAAACACATTCCATGCATGAGACGGCTCCCAGTTTTTTTGGTCAAGAACTAATAAATAAAGATTTTAAACACATTCTATTTATGAGACGACACCCAGTTTATTTTTCCAAAAATTAATAAATAAATATTTTAAACGCATTCAGTGTATAGACAACACCCAGTTTATTGGCAAAAAAATGATAAATAAATATTTAAAACACATTCCATGCATAAGACGACCCCATTAAAAAAAAATTTAATTAATTAATATTTTATTATGATGACCCATATTTTGTATCCACACATTTATAAATATTTAAGACACATTCCATTCACAAGACAACACCCTGTTTTTAAACTTTACATTTGTGAAAACATATATACATAAAAAAATATGGTAATTCGTGGAAATTTACATGAACCAGCTATGTAAGCCAAAATGTGCTGCACTCACAAAGATGCTGGAGTGGATAGGGTTCCGTTATTTAATACATTTGTTTGTTATAGTATCCAGAAGCCATGAATTGTTAACCCTTAGGCTCGGTATTATGGATATCGCAACCTTTCGGCCTTGATTCCATTGTAAATACCGTAAATCTGGGAGAAATGTGGCTTTTCTGCCTACCCCCGGGAGTAACCCCGGACCACAAGGAGTTTGTCACCCGGTCACCGCGCAATCCGGTTTAGCCAACTACCCTAGAGAGCCGGGCTATTTAATACAGAGGTTTTGTTACTTTATTAACTGCCTGAATAAACATTCAGTTTGTTGGATACGTTTTTTGGGGAGCACTTTTTGTTATACACAGATTTATATTGTGCACTTTAAAATAATTTACTCATGTTTGTGTTTGAGCTGTATGAAACATTTCTGCAGACCTGTTGTACTACCCTTGTTTATTGTTGTTTCTTTGTTGTAAAGGTGAGTACCGGGCAGGTTTTGCTGATTTGTTGTTAACAGTTTCCAGGGATGATTTACTTTAGCTTACGAAGGCAATGGATTTTGTATGTAGGTCAACGATGTAAATTTTAACGAGAAACTGCGACTTGGGTGATGCTTATCTTTTTTATATCTCTCCAAGTAGTAACTACTTTGCATTGGTAATAAGTACAGTGGTTTATAGACAATGTCATACAGATAAAATGGCAGAAAATAAACAAATTAAAAAAAAAATATTTACAGAAAAAAAGACATGGATCAAATAAATGGTATAATCCTGATGAAAATGTCCTTCACTGATCCATTTTCAAACTAGTGAAAAATGTGTTAGTCACAGCAAAAAATTGAAGCTTGCACATGCAAAGTTAAAAAAATGTATACAGCACTTAAAAACTAGTGAAAAATGTGTCAGTCCTGTCAAAATATTGAAGCTTACACATGCAAAGTAAAAATGTATAAGGCAGTTAAGAAAAGAAAGGTCTATATATAATCACATATTTGGTGGCATTCCTGGGGTCCACCTTTTACTTGTAACTTACAAATTAAAACACTTTTATGTTGACATTTACCAACGAGATAAACTGTAACACAAAAGAAATCTTGAAACAGCTGTCGTTTTTGAAGCTGGCCTTGTGAGGAGTATTTTCTTGTCATATAATAATCAAAAATGAGTGTCATATTGTCCTATTTGTTACAAGTTTTCTTGTAATGTTGGCATTTATTATGTAATTGTTATGTTAACCAGTTCAGAACTGCACATATTCTTGTATTGATATTATTTTACCCAGTCATTGTAAGGCTGTTTATCTATTCTAACATCCTTGTTTTGCATTTTATACCACATTATTTGTACACTATAAAGGGATATACTAAATATATCATGTAACATATAGGGATATAACAGATCTGTCATGTAACATACAGGGATATAACAGATATGCCATGTAATATACAGGGATATAACAGATCTGTCATGTAACATATAGGGATATAACAGATCTGCCATGTAACATACAGGGATGTAACAGATCTGTCATGCAACATTCAGGGATATAACAGATCTGCCATGTAACATACAGGGATATAACAGATCTGCCATGTAACATACAAGGTTATACCATATCCGTCATGTAACATACAGTAAAGTAAAGGTCCCTTTTCCCGGCCTTCAGGCGTATAGGGCACTTAGGGCTAGACCTATATATTTATAGACCAATCGGCACACAGTGGGTATGTGGTCAGCATCACGCCGGCCACCTTTACTTCCTGGGACTGCACCCGGTACCCACTCAAGGCTGGGTCGACCTGGGAGTCAATGTCATTTTTTTTTAAATGTCCGGCTCCACCAGGAAGCAAACCAACGACCTTCCAATCTATCTGCATGCGAGTGTCTACCAGTCAGAATGAATGTATGTTTAGATTTCATACACTTACTCTGCTTATGTTTTTAAAAAACACAAATAATCTCAGTAACTAGTTCCTCGCAAACGTTCTTGCGATGATTTTATACTGTGCAATTGTGAATATAACCAGTTAGTTATAAGTGGTGTTGCAATTATTGCACTACATCACATTGTGATATTGAATACAACCTTTTTTTTTTCTTTCGGTTCCCTTATACTGAATTTGTTATATTAAATGTAATCAGTTTGTTGCACTTGCCTTTGTATGATATTATATATTAAATGTAACCAGTTGGTTACATATACCCTGGCATTATATCGAATGTAACCAGTTTTATTTTGCACCTTCCTTTGAACTTCATTATATACTGAATTTAATCTGTTGGTTACATTTAACCTTACTTTACATTATATTGATTTTAACCAATTTGTTGCACTTGTTGAATATTAAATGATAATGAGTTTAACTAGTTGGTTGCAAATGTGCATGCATTCTGCTTCTTCTTTAGCATTCCGAACTCTTTAGGTTCATTACTGCGGATATGGCTTCGGTGATCTCTATGATCAGCCTTCGCTTTCCATTTGGTGACCCAAAGTGTTTGTAGGTCTGCCTGTATGTTGTATCTCCACCATCTTAGAATGCCTCATGGTCTACTGCCAGTAATCTCCTTTGTGTATGCAGTTTTTATCTTGGCTTTATCTGCCATTCCTGTTATATACCCCAGCTACTGCAGTCTGTTAGCACTTTCATTAATATTGTATTCATTTTGTCCCAAACAATGCACTGTGTGTGATTAGATATTATTTATGTGTACCTATCAGTTGGCTAAGGCGTTGCGAGTCTGACTCATAATCCAACGTACTGCGATCGAAACCCACTGTGGGCTGCGTGGATTTTCATTGTGGTATGGGACGTCGCAGATCGACCACATTACCCACCGAGTGCCGATTGGTCTGTAAAAATATGGGTGCTCTTCCCATATGCCCGATGCGCCTAAGGGCGTGTAAAGGGATCTTTACTTTTTATTTTTACTTATCAGTACCTATTTTTTAAATTTCCAATATATAGTCAAGGAGTCTTTAAAAACCCAGATAATATATTTGTCGCCTGCAGTTATTGTGCATTTGGTCCCTGTGGAAATTGAATACCCGTGAGTTTAGTCATGTCATTCTTGTCACTCTCGGACATCAGCTAGGGGACTGGAAGAGTTAAAATTTAATATAATGCTTTGAGAATGTTTTTATTAAGTTTATGTTGATTGTTGAGCACAGAATCAAAATAATATTACTGTGATTGTATTCTGTATATGGCATTGTTGGAGGGGGGAATGAAGGTAGCCACTGTATGCTCACTGCATCTTCCGCCGAAAGCAGGAGGTCTTTAAAAAAAAAATGACCTGGTGCTTTATGCCTGTTTTATTGTTATTTCACATCTGAACATGTTGCATATTATGTTTTTCTTCTCTTGTTCTTCAGCTTATACTGTAAAGTGTTGCAGGCAGTGATAGATGTAGTTACCTGTCAATTGCTAGTTTCATAGCTCGTGTTAATATCATATTGTGTTTCTGTGTTGTCTCTTTTACTCCCTCCACCCATCTCTTTCTTGGTCGCCCTCTTGCCTTGTAGCCTACTGTTCTCATGTAGTACACTTGTTGGCTGATTTTGTTCCATTCTTACCAGGTGAACAAACCATTTGATGTTCTATGAAATCTGTGATCTTGGTGAAGGGCAGATCATTGTAAGATCAGTTTCACACAGTGTGGGTTCTTCAATAAGGTGTGACAATTTAGCACTCATCGATGTGTTTATGCATGTTGTATCAAAGGTAAGCACAGCATAAACCAAACATTACAATTGACCAAGCCATTTGTTTTACGGCTGCGTCGGCGGCTCACAAGTGCAATTATTGTCGAGACTCCTGTTTATCATTTACGGAGAGTTCATGCTCTGTGCAATGCTCTTGGCAGGTGGCTAGCTGTTCTGTGGAGAGAGAGACCGAGCAGACTGGGATAACCTGGTGTAGTCTTCTTCTTTTCATTCACTTGATATAAATTATCTGTATCTGCAATGTTGTCTCTGGCGTGAGCTTCACTGTCTTTTGTAATTCACTTAGTGGCCTGTAAAGTTTGGCTTTCACCTGTGTCTCTCTTGGCTAGAAGTTTTGCCTGGAAACATTGTGTTTGGTACATTATTAGAAGACGTGATCTGTTGTCTCAGCTGCCTGTCCACAGGTGCACATGACTCAATTGCCAGTCTTAAATCGTGTGTATATTTCTGCGAAGTCGATTTTGCTCTCTTCTAAAGCATAGAATAATAATAACCTGTTCTGGTCTGTCCATAATATGGTAATCGTCTTGTGTCAGTTTGGTGGCTTTCTGATTCATGTGATTATTCTACCCAGTGCAGTGAAGTCAATCCTCTTCCCTCTAACCTTTGCAATATAAAGTTCACACAGTCTATGTTATTCTGCTTCTGCCCTCTCTCCCCCCCCCCCCCTTCCTGGAGCATAGGTCAACTGATGCCAGATTGTCATGTCCTTCGGCATCATTTTAACTTCATTATCTTGTGTTCTTACTAACATTAAAAAAAAAAAACAATGAAATTACACATTTTTGGGGTAATTAATGTCTGTTGATGCGTTTCCTTAAAGGGTAGTGCAGGAAACACACAAAGTTTTTATTTGCTGTGAATGATTCCGGCAAACTCCAAATGCAGGTTAGGGGCAACCAGAACAGACCCACAATCTTCCTATCAAGCATGACGTAAAAAGTGACTAATTAGGGATCTTTCCTCCTAAGCCAGGGCGCGTCCGTCCGAGGTGAGGATCCAACAGTCTGCATACAAATCATGAGATCTATAAAATGGATGTGCACGCAAAATTCAAATTCTAGAACAAGACTAAAGTCCAGAAGTGGACAAACAACCAGAAACTTTCCACCAGAATTTACAGCCGGTGAATGTGAAAAAGAAATAATAGGCACTGACAATATCATAGGAGCACTGTTTATGTCTGTCTTCTTTGTTTTTGTTGAACCACACCTATGCATTTATACTTGAATGATTCTGCTTACCAAATATATCCACAATTCTATGAGGTTTCTGTAAATATGCATCTTACAGTTGTGGTTGAGGGTTCATAAATGATTGATTTCTAGTGATGGATGATGAAGTCTTCAACTCATTTCACATGCAATGATTGTCAATGATCCACAGTGTCAGCAGTACTGTACAGTCAGCAGTTACTGGTTGCCTCTTTTCATTAACGTTCTGAAGCTCATTTGTGTAAAAGGGGGGGAGGGGGGTGTATACCAGATGCCTCGTAACAAGCATATGTTAGGAGACGACTAAATAGGGCTTTGCTGAAATTGGGGTGTGTTGGACTGAAAGGTGCAAATATCAGGTTCTGGCATCCCTCACTGCACGAGGTCACCTAAGCCCTAAAAAAGGGCTTGCATCTGGTGAAGCGAGGTCGCTGTAGAGAATTTTCTGTTCCCATCTTCAGCAGCAAGGACACAACAGAGTTCTAGTTCCGATGGTACCAGTTTGCTGTCTGATTGCGCGACCGCCGGCTTACTTCCCCTCTGAGGGTTGAGTATGTGCCAGGTCTCTGGTCTTTGCTAGCTGCACTATTCTCTTTAGACTGGGAAGACCTGTTTGTGACTCTGTGCTATTCAAGTAAAAGTAAGTAAAGTAAAGGTCCCTTTTCCACATCTTTAGGCGTATAGGGCTAGACCTATATTTTTATAGACCAATCGGCACAAGATGGGTGATGTGTCAGCATCACACCGGCCGCCTTTACTTCCTGGGACTGCATCCGGTACCCACTCAAGGCTGGGTCAACCTGGCAGTCAAGGTCAATTTTTTAAAAAGGTTTGGCTCCACCAGGGAGCAAACCCACGACCTTCAGATCCGCGTGCGAGCATCTAGCTGCTACGCCATGGCGACTCCCCTGTGCTATTCCCTCGCTCCTAAAAGACATTGTCGTTTTGTTGTTGGTGATATCTTGCTGTAAAGTATAATTTTGTTAACAGCTGTAATATTGTTGCTGATATATTTATTTTTCTTTGGATATCTCATGTATTTTAATTTACTGTAAATTTTGCATCAAACATTTTTTATGTTGATACTAATTTTATATTAACAAATACTCAGACACGTTTAAACAAAATAGGAAAAAAAATATAGGAGCTGATATTAAGAAATGTTTTTTTTTAAATATACACACATTGTTGATGTCAGCGTCTGTGGCTTAGGTGTTGCGAATGTGCTTCGTAATGCCGGGGTGTCGGGTTCGATCCCGGCTATGGGCCTTAAGTTGGTTTTGACAGTGGTATCGAGAAGCCGACTGTCCAGAAAGCAATGAAAAACTACTGAATGTAAATTAGTCTATGAAAAACCACAACAGCCAAGAAATGCTGGAGTTGGTTCTGCAGTGTCCTGTAAAGGATACGCAACTAACTTTTTAAAACATTGTTGATATGGTTACCATGTAGATTCCAATGTCCTATTTTGGAAAGACAAAATAATAGATCCACTGCCTTTAACAAATATGTCGTGTGAGAATGTTTTTTTTAAGTTCATGTTGGGCACCAAATCAAAACAGTATTACTACGTGGCGCTCACCACAGCATACTAGAAGGCCTTGCCAGCTTTCCATACCTCGTCAACCTTTATGACCAGAGCTTCTTTGATATCCTGTGTCTGCCATCTCACTGGTCGACCCCTGCCTTTTCTTTCAGGAACCATACTTTCTATTACTGGCAACTACTTAAGGATTTGCCAAAATCAGATGCGTTTGGGCTGAAAGCACAGATATCGCAGCCTGGTTGTAAACCACGACACAACATGCCAGTTATTATGAATGGGGCTGGGAATGAAGACATTACTTTACAAGGAGAAAAAATGTCTCTGTTTTCTGCTTGATGGCTGCTGCTCTGAGATGTATAGCTTGTTCTAGAAGTGCTGCACCACTTCGTCAATGCCGATATCACAGTTGTTTCCTTCTTTATCAATCAATCAGTCAATTTGTCCGCTCCGGACTGATGTCTAAAGATTTACCATACCATTCTGAGATTAACAGATATCAGTCTGGATGACAGAGCAACAAGGCAGATCCCAGATAGCCTGTTTAATTTCCCAAGAAGTTGTCAATTAGGGCACCAGTAACGGCTGCACCAGCCATGTCGAACCTGCAGCCCTATGTGGGTCAGGTCGCATTTGCCTTTATCAGTAAAAAAAAATTATGTTTTTTATTTTTCAGTTTTTCTTTCCAGGATTGCAATCTGTGGGATGAAGTTCTCAAGGATGAGAATCCAACAGGCACAAATCCTGAAAACCCCAATCAGCTGTATAGCCACATATTAGGGTACTACAAAACGATTACGAAATAATCCAGTGTGGATGGATTTAAGGGTTCGAATGATCAGATATCCAGGAAGGATTTTAAGATTTGAATTGGCGAGTGAGGCTGTTAGTGTATGGAAATGCAACAGGAGAAAGGGGAGGCAATTAGCCAATCAAATGATCACCTATTGCTGGATTTGTGCGTTCCTTACCAACATGTTTACCCAGAATACTTAGATTTAGTCTCACTTACATTGGTTTTGGTCTTTCATTAAATGTCTGAATTTGTGAAGTTTGTTACTGTGTTGTTTCTCTTTAGTCAGTTGTAGTGCATGTATAAGAGGGAGAGGGTTGTGACATTACATTATAATCGTTTTATTTCTTCCTCCTCTTCTTCCTCCACCTCCTTCTTCACCGTTACCAGCTGTAAACTGCGGTGGAAAGTTCTGGTTTTTCGTTCGCTTGTTCCAGAACTTGAGTTTTGCGCGCACATGTTTTACAGACTGGCTTGTTGTTGGTTGCCCGCCTCTCAATGAGATGCTCTCCGACTTCAAAGTTAAAGTTAGTTGTGTATCTTTTACACGACATTGCAGAACCCACCCCAGCATTTTTTGGCTGCAGTGGTTTTTCTAGACAAATTTACGTCCAGTAGTTTGTCATTGCTTTCTGGACGGTTGATTACGTGATATAGCACTGTCGAAACCAACGCAAGGCAAAAGGCTCGCAGCTGGGATCGAACTCCCACCCTGACATTACAACACTTAAGCCACAAACACTGCTCTGACTTTGAAGGAAACATGGAATAGGCCGCCTTTTATGACGTAGTTATTAGGATACAGTGGGTCTATCCACCCACCACCCCCAAATGGGACCACAGAGCCCACATGGGGAGTGTTAGCTCGTATATCCTTCCTTTTCTTCTTCTTCTTCTTCTTCTTCTTTTTCTTCTTCTTTTTCTTCTTTTTCTTCTTCTTCTTCTTCTTTTTCTTTTGTTCTCTTGAAATAAATTATCTATATCTGCAATGTTGTCTCAAGTATAAACTTCATTGTCTTTTGTCTAGTATCCTATCTAAGCACTGTTTATACTCTCCACGTCTGTTTGCGTCAGCTGCACTGACTGACTCCCCTTCCCATCCATTCAAGTGGTGGTTTGCTCTTTAACGAATCCAGTATATTTATCAAACCACACCTGCACCTATACTCAGGTGTGCTCCAACACCTGTATGCAATCCTAAATGGCAACACATAACTGCGGGGACAACTTTACCAGCAGGTACCAGATTTCTGGGGGGGGGGGGGGGGGGGGGGGGGGGGGGAAATGAGCCAACAAAGACGGCAATCGAATATTTTCTACTTCTGTCTTTGACTGACTGACATCCAACCCCACCAGGACCGCACAGCGAGCGATTCACACTCGTTGCCACCATTCGGATGGGAATCGTCCATGTACAAGTCCCAGAAATTCCCTTCAACCCTTAGGTTATGTTAGGACCCCCCCGACAACAGTTGGGATGTTGCTGAATTGAGAACTGACATCACAGCATTCGGGACACCCCACATAAGCGCCCCCTTCCCATCTTCAGCAGCAAGCTAGGAGTTACAATTCTGATGGTAGCAGTAACTGATTATAAATCGTCTCGCCTTTCCCCTGAGCGTCGAACAGACCCCCTTGTAACCCCCCCCCCAATCCCCCCGCAGTGCCATTCTCCTTAGACCGTAATGATCTATCTGTGCCTCGGCACTGTTCACAGTTGGGATGAGGTTTTAAAATATCCACACGCATGCGCACACACACACAAGTGCGCGCACACACACTAAAATGCCTCCTATATTGGGACGGAGTTAATTTTTCAAAACACTTTGTGCCAATAAAACTTTTCAGGTTTCATTTGGTCAAAAACTAGTGGACATGGACCACCACCAACACAATGTAGCGATTTTCTTGTGTGCAGAACTTGGTGTTGACCACAACTAGAAAGCCAGTCGGTCCTTGCCAACTTTCCATACCTCGTCAACCTTTATGACCAGGGCTTTGTTGATATCCTGCGTCCGACATCTCATTGGTCGACCCCTGCCTTTCAGGAACTATACTTCCTTTTACTGTTCTCTCCAAAACATTTTTTTGCTGCGTGGTCTCTAGGCATGGTGTCCACCTTGTGTGCTAGAGGTTCCGGGTTCAATCCCCGGTAAGGGCTGGGATTTTTTCACTTGGACTTCTAGTAATTCCCCCTGGTCTCTGGGTAGAGAGATCTAACGCCCGTGGGCATTGTTGCGCACGTAAAAAAGATCCCTTGGCAGTTGGAAATTCTTCTTCTTCTTCTTCTTTGCGTTCACCAGCTGTTAACTCTGTTGGAAAGTTCTGTTCCAAAACCTGAGTGTTGCGTGTGCATCCGTTTGACAGATCTGACTAATTTGTGTGCAGACTGTTGGTTCCTTGCCTCTCAGGCAGATGCACTCAGACTTCGAAGGAAGCTCCCAATTAGTCGACTCTTACGACCTGCTTTTGAGTAGGCAGTGGGCCTATTCTTGTTTACCCTGTAATAGGGCCCCGGAACCACCACGGGGAAGTTGAAAATTGAAAAGAGTAGCCTTACGGGTAAAAGTATTTCAGGATCCTCGCCGGTGCTACAGAGCTTGTGCACTGTGCTGAGCTTCTTCTGACTTAGAGACTTGAGTTAGAAGAAGAAAGGAGCACTTATGAGTTACTACTACCCGTGTGCCATGATGTTGATCCGTTGTTCAAACCTCAAACCAAAATATTATGGCGGTTTGCATGGTTGAAGTATTTCAATCTCCGAGAAAAGAGAACAGTTTCCGGAAAACGAAAGCAGAGGAGGGATCTCTGTGAAGGTGAATACAAGACAATGAAGCGTTGGCTATGAAAGCACACAGGGCTGAAAAAAATTGCTAAAGAAAGAGAGGCTTTCAGGCGTGCCGGGACGAGAGCGACGTTCTGTGAACGAAATGATGATGATGAGAAAAGTTACTGTCTATGAGCCAGCCCACGTCGATATTCAGATCGTGGACAATATCAGGAGCGCTCACACGGAAAAAAAAACATTGGAAGGCCTCCGGTGGGAGTTGGCTGGTGGAAGGGGGGGGGGGGCTGCAGCCCCTGCACGTTCCTACTAGAGGGTTCGAGGTGGAAGCCTTGTCTTAATGCGTAATAATAATAATAACAAACCTATTAGAAAGCTCTCTTTGTTCACCTCGCTCACGACAAAGCCACTGATGTGAATGACTTCGCAGAGACTCATTACCCCAACAAAACCCAGGCAAGCAGTAATAACATTGTCTGAAGTGACCAGACAATGTCACATGGTTAATATATGCCGGGGAGAAGGTCGATGCAAAGTTCGTTGGGCAGATTATTTAGTAAAAGTCAAACCTAAGGAAAAAACCCCAGAATTTCAGTTTCCTGAAGTTTTTTTTTTTTTTTTTTGAAGAGGACTCTCCTTCCAAACAGTCTGTTCCATCTCCTTTCTCAGTACCATCCTAGGTAAGCACTCGATTCTTCTCAGATTGTGACGGGTACCATCAGTACAGGAACTCTGCGCTGGCTGCTGAAGATGAGGACGGAGCACGCATGCAAATGACCCGAGTGCTGTGATGTCAATTCTTGACTCAATTCAGCTCTACTCGATTCTTCTCAGTGAGATAAGAGGAATTATATTTCCAATTATTTCATCTATTTTATTTTGTATTCATGCATTTTCCTTTTTGAGGTTTTGAAAAACGGTTCAACATCATGGCACACGGGTAGTAACCTATAAGATCTCCGTTCTACTTCTAACTCAAGTCTGAGTCCAAAGTAGCTCAGCGTAATGCATGGGTTCCGTAGCACCGGCGAGGATCCTGAAATATTTAGGTAGACTTTTAACTTCAAATTTTGCCCGGGAGCCACCGTTAAGCTACTCTTTTTCGATTTCCAAACTGGCAAGAGATTTTTTACGTGCGCAAAAATACACACTGGCGTCAGATCTCACTACCCCGAGACCACGGGGAATTACTAGAAGTCCACGTGAACAGAAAAAAATTCCAGCCTTCACCGGGGCTTAAACCCGGGAGCTCTAACACTCGAGGCGAACACCATACCTCGAGACCACGCAGCCCCCTTATTTTCTATTAGGCAGTATATAAATTATTTTATACAACACTCCACCAGGGAATAAATATTCCAGTAACAATATAATTTCATTTTAACGGAAACAGATTAATCATTCTCCCTTTATTTTATATAGGGAAAATCATTTGGAATATATACTGTTTGGTATACATACTGTTTGGTATACGTTCTGTTTGGTATACATACTGTTTGGTATACATACTGTTTGGTATACGTTCTGTTTGGAATACATACTGTTTGGTATACGTTCTGTTTGGTATACATACTGTTTGGTAAACGTTCTGTTTGGTAAACGTTCTGTTTGGTAAACGTTCTGTTTGGTATACATACTGTTTGGTATACATACTGTTTGGTAACATACTGTTTGGTATACAAATTGTTTGGTATACGTTCTGTTTGGTATACATACTGTTTGGTATACATACTGTTTGGTATACGTTCTGTTTGGTATACATACTGTTTGGTATACGTTCTGTTTGGTATACATACTGTTTGGTATACATACTGTTTAGTATACATACTGTTTGGTAACAAACTGTTGGTATACATACTGTTCGGTATAATTCTGATTGGTATACATGCTGTTTGGTATACATACTGTTTGATATACCTTATGTTTGGTATACATACTGTTTGGTATACATACTGTTTAGTATACGTACTGTTTGGTATACGTACTGTTTTCAGAGGCTCAATAGTCTCGAGGCATGGCGTCCGCCTCGAATGTTGGAGGCCCTGGATTCCGGCCTCGGTGAAGGCTTTTTTTTCAGGTGGACTTCTAGTAATTTTCCGTGGCCTCTGGGTAGTGAGATCGGACGCCCTTGTGTATTGGCGCGCACGTCTAAAAAAACCCTTGGCAGTATGAAACTGAAAAGAGTAGCCTAACGGCGCTGAGTTGAAAATCTACTCGAAGTATTTCCGGATCCTCGCTGGTGAAACGGAGTTCGTGCACTGCGCTGTGATTTCTTGATTCCGGTTTGAGTTAGAAGTAGAACGAAGCACTTATGGGTTACTATCCTTGTGCCATGATGTTGATTTGATGTATAAACCATAAAACATACGTCCTGTTTGGTATACGTACTGTTTGTATTCGTACTGTTTGCTATACGTACTGTTTGGTATACGTCCTGTTTGGTATACGTAATGTTTGGTTTACATTATGTTTGCATGGTTTGGTAAACGTACTGTTTAGTAAACGTACTGTTTAGTATATATACTGTTTGATATACGTACTGTTTGGTATAGTTACTGTTTTGTATACGTACTGTTTGGTATAGTTACTGTTTGGTATATATACTGTTTGGTATACGTACTGTTAGGTATACGTACTGTCTGGAATACGTACTGTTTTGGTAAACGAACTGTTAGGTATACGTACTGCTTAGTATATATACTGTTTGATATACGTATTGTTTGGTATACGCCCAATGATCAGGAACTAATTAAGTATATATACTGAGGTACCCCTGTACTTAAAAGATGACAATGTAGGGTAAAGGGCGCCCCTTAAGCCGCTTACAAATTTTCTTGTCTCATAACCTCCTTCCCTTAAAGTTTTTCCGGCTTGGGGTGGGGTGGGGTGGGAGTGCCGGATCTCCTAGGTTCCGTTGACCCCGACTGAACCTAAACTGTTCTCCAATAATGCGTGATGACCTGGACAAGGTCGCCTTGACCCGATATTTTCCCAATGCGCACTCTTGTATTCGTGAAGAGGAAACAAATTGGTCGAGACATTCAAATGGGGGCCTTCAATTAAAATATGGCACGTGGCTTTACTGAGAAAATCTGATTTAGCGATCGATATTTCACGTAATTCTGAAGCAATGACAGGCAACACAAGGATACTGATATATTCAAGTGTTTCTAATGAGAGGTCAGTAACGGACACTAACAATTTTGCAAGCTTTTTGTTTCGTTTCCAGAGGTCGCAGGTGGACAGAGTCACATGGATATTTTGCTTGAGCTATGTTGGCATGTTTGGGAATGAGCAGACACATATATTGGCTTCAAATTCTGCAATCTTGCTTGTATAAACAAAGGTAACAAGTATACTTGGAGATATTGAAAACGCCTACCTGAAGAGTATA
>CAJHNH020000166.1:130000-290000 GCA_905116865.2 Candidula unifasciata
GCACGACTACCAACGCCACAATGTGTGGAAGATCATCTATGTCATAACTGATCAAAAGTACACGAGAGAGAAGGTGGTGGATACACATAACCACCAGCTCCGCACGGCATGGACTATAATAAAAGGGTGTCTTTATTTATTTGAAATCAAGAATTTTCCCTTTGACGGTCAGTGAAATAGACGATTACATCTCTAGGCCTACATGCTGACTAAGAGCTCTAGAGCCATGGCATGTCGCTTAAAGGTTAAATAATAATAAGAAAAGACTTTCCTTCATGTTTCTCAATTAACTCTTTAAATGTGGCAAACCTGCTCTTTAAAAGCCGCTTTAAAAAATGTAAAAAACAAAAAACATTAGGTCCAGGGGCGGCAGAAACTGCGGGCTTTAAGGCGTTAAGATCATGCCTAAGACTTATGGGCGGTGGGGGACTGAGGTCTAAATGGGAGGAGGGGTATGTGTGGTTGGGAGGGGTGTGTTTAGCTTCCCTTTGCTTCTAACTAATGATAGAAGGTCTTTTTTTCAAGTCTTTGTTTATGTGTACTAAGGGGAATGCCTAAGGGGGATGTATTTGAGGAAACGAAAAAAAAAAAAATCTATGAAGGATATTTTGAAATTCTATCTTAAACCGATTTCGACTCCAAGCCTATAAGAGCTCCAGCAAACATTGTCGTGGTGAATGTAAGCGAACCTAAACTCAAGCTGTCTCAGTGACACGAAAACAAAGAAGAAGAAGTTTGTTAGGCGGGGGCTAAGACCAGTTGTGTCTTAACCTAAACAGGAGATATCCTCTATGAAGTCTAATCAGTAGTAACAGTAAAACTAGGCACACTAACTGCAATTCCTAATCCGAATTAAAACAGCTGGAACTAAAATTACCACATTAAATATCTGTTTATTTTACTGAACACAGAACTCACGTGGTTGAGAAGACAGCTTTGATGATCTTCTTTCTATCTTCTTTTTTTCGTTCAACAGCTGTTAACTCCGGCAGAAAGTCATGGTTGTTCGTCCATTTTAGCCTTGTTCCAGAACTTCAGTGTTACGTGCACACCCGTTTTAAAGATTTAGCAGCTTTGATGATGATAATATTAATAATAATTATTATCATCATAACTTTTATGCACTTAAAGAAAGTTTAGGCCAACCCCATAAGCCTCCCCAACCCTCCTTCCTCGCTACCCCCACCCCGGATTTACTTGCGTCGTCGCCCTTGCCGGGCAACTGCCCTGTTGACTGACTTTTTTCCTCATTCCATCAGCTGCGAGTTTCCACTCACTACACCTGGCAGGAACTGAGCCCATAGACAAACACTTGAAAGATCCCTACCCCGCTAACTAGCCTGAGAAAATCCCGTCACCGCCATGTTGAGCAAACTGTGTTTGGCTCCACTCGCTGGCTGGCAATCACTCAGTGATAAAGATGGCAGCTACATCACTGGCCAGTTTGTCATGTGGGATCCTGTATATCGTCTTCCCACTTACATCAGGCAGGTAAATCTAATTGTCAAAACATCCGGGCGCGGAATAATTGCCAAAAACATCCGCAGACGATGTATTTGTGAATATATGCAGAGATAAATACACCCAGCTGGGAGGATGTACTTTCTTTCTGACATCAAGTGGAAGTTGCAATCTACCTTTAACGTCGACTCAGAAATGCGATTTTCTCAATTGGCAGCTGATGATTTTTTTTCCCTTTGAAAACAGAAGCATCTCTGGCTACGCTCTCTTTACAGGAAATCTGCTGCAGGTGTCTGTAATTTGTAAGTTCTGTCTGTCACAGACGTTTATTATGGCAACCCACTCTAACTATTTATTACAGTTTGCTTATATAAAAAAAAAGTAAAGATCCCTTTACACGCCCTAAGGCACATCGGGTATATGGGAAGAGCACCCATATTTTTTACAGACCAATCGGCACTCGGTGGGTAATGTGGTCAGCACTACGCCGGTCGTCTTTACTTTCCCAGGACAGCACACCCTGGTACGCATTTGAGGCTGGGTCGACCTGCGACGTCCCATACCACGATAAAAATCCACGCAGCCCACGCAGGTTTCGATTGCGGTACGTTGGATTACGAGTCAGACTCGCAACGCCTTAGCCACGGACGCCGCAGTTTGTTCATTTACAGACAGACAATGGTCAACACTCAGTGTCATTGACAGACGACAGACAATTGACAACACTCAATGTCCCTTGATATACAGAAAAAAAACAGACAATGACCAACATTCAATGTTGTTGACAAGGAGACAGATAATGGCTAACAATCAGAGTTGCGATACACAGACTGACCATGGCCAACACTCAAAGTTGTTGATATGTAGACAGACAATGGTAAACACTCAATGTTGTTGATATACAAACAGACAGACGATGACCAACACTCAGTGTTATGGATGTACGGACAGACAATGGCCAACACTCAATGTTGTTGACAAGGAGTCAGACAATGGCTAACAGTCAGTGTGGCGATTAACTGACTGACCATGGCCAAGACTAAAAGTTGTTGATATGCAAACAGACAATGGTAAACACTTAATGCTAACAATGAACAGACAATGAACATCACCTAATACTACTGCTGTACAGACAGACAAGAGCCGGTATCCAATACTACTGTTGCACAGACAGACAATGACTATTACTCAATGCTACCGATGTACAGATAATCAACAGAAAAGGGTACAGACATACAACAGAAAAGGGAGACCCAACACTGATAAAAACACTAATGTGAGTGATATGGTAAAATAAAGGACAAATGTGTAATGAGAAAGGCAGAAAATAATGGATGAATACGTAAGTGTTTAACAAAAAACAATACCAGCAACCTAAAAACAGAAGTCTGCAAGATCAGGAATTATGTAAACAAAAAGATGTTTACAGTGAACTGTATGGGGCCTGCTTCCGATTGGTGAATGGTTCCTCATGGCGGCCAGTATCCACGGCAACACGTTCTTGTGCACTATCTACGTTAGAGAATCCAGAGCAGTGGTCTCCAACCCTTTTTTAGGTGGTGCCTCCTTTAGGTATATGGCAAGACCCCCATGCCGCCTTGAGTATATGGCAAGACCCCAATGATCCCTTGAGTATATGGCAAGACCTCCAGGCCCCTTGAGTATATGGCAAGACCCCCAGGCCCCCTTTAAGTATATGACAAGACCCCCATGTCCCCTTGAGTATATGGCAAGACCCCCATGCCCCCTTTAGTATATGGTAAGACCCCCATGCCCCGTTGAGTATTTGGCAAGACCCCCATGTCCCCTTGAGTATATGGTAAGACCCCCATGCCCCCTTGAGTATACGGTAAGACCCCCATGCCCCCTTGAGTATATGGCAAGACCCCCATGCCCCCTTGAGTATATGGCAAGACCCCCATGTCCCCTTGAGTATATGGCAAGACCCCCAGGCCCCCTTGAGTATATGGCAAGACCCCCATGCCCCCTTTAATTATATGGCAAGACCCCCATGCCCCCTTGAGTATATGGCAAGACCCCCAGGCCCCTTGAGTATATGGCAAGACCCCCATGCCCCCTTGAGTATATGGCAAGACCCCCATGCCCCCTGAGTATATGGCAAGACCCTCATGTCCCCTTGAGTATATGGCAAGACCCCTATGCCCCCTTGAGTATATGGCAAGACCCCCAGGCCCCTTGAGTATATGGCAAGACCCCCAGGCCCCCTCTAAGTATATGGCAAGACCCCCATTCCCCCTTGAGTATATGGCAAGACCCCCATGCCCCCTTTAAGTATATGGTAAGACTCCCATGCCCCCTTTAAGTATATGGCAAGACCCCCATGCCCCCTTTAAGTATATGGTAAGACTCCCATGCCCACTTGAGTGTATGGAAAGACCCCCATGCCCCCTTTAAGTATAAGACTCCATGCCCCCTTTAAGTATATGGCCCACATGCCCCCTTTAAGTATATGGTAAGACCCCCATGCCCCCTTTAAGTATATGGTAAGACCCCCATGCCCCCTTTAAGTATATGGCAAGACCCCCATGCCCCCTTTAAGTATATGGCAAGACCCCCATGCCCCCTTTAAGTATATGGCAAGACCCCCATGCCCCCTTTAAGTATATGGCAAGACCCCCATGCCCCCTTTAAGTATATGGCAAGACCCCCTTTAAGTATATGGCAAGACCCCCATGCCCCCTTTAAGTATATGGCAAGACCCCCATGCCCCCTTCAAGTATATGGCAAGACCCCCATGCCCCCTTTAAGTATATGGCAAGACCCCCATGCCCCCTTTAAGTATATGGCAAGACCCCCATGCCCCCTTGAGTGTATGGCAAGACCCCCATGCCCCCTTGAGTAAATGACAAGACCCTCATGACCCCCTTGAATATATGGCAAGACCCCCAGGCCCCCTTTAAGTATATGGCAAGACCCCCATGCCCCCTTGAGTATATGACAAGACCCCCATGCCCCTTTAAGTATATGGCAAGACTCCCATGACCCCTTTAAGTATATGGCAAGACCCCCATGCCCCCTTTAAGTATATGACAAGACCCCCATGCCCCCTTGAGTATATGGCAAGACCCCCATGCCCCCTTTAAGTATATGGCAAGACCCCCATGCCCCCTTTAAGTATATAGCAAGACCTCCATGTCCCCTTTAAGTATATGGCAAGACCCCCATGCCCCCTTTAAGTATATAGCAACACCCCCATGCCCCCTTTAAGTATATGGCAAGACCCCCATGTCCCCTTTAAGTATATGGCAACACCCCCATGTCCCCTTTAAGTATATGGCAACACCCCCAGGCCCCCTTGAGTATATGGCAAGACCCCCATGCCCCCTTGAGTATATGGTAAGACCCTCATGTCCCCTTGAGTATATGGTAAGACCCCCAAGCCCCCTTGAGTATATGGCAAGACTCCCATGCCCCTTGAGTATTTGGCAAGACCCCCATGCCCCCTTGAGTATATGGCAAGACCCCCATGTCCCCTTGAGTATATGGCAAGACCCCCAGGCCCCCTTTAAGTATATGGCAAGACCTCCATGCCCCCTTTAAGTAAATGGCAAGACACCCATGCCCCCTTGAGTATATGGCAAGACCCCCATGCCCCCTTGAGTATATGACAAGACCCCTAGGCCCCTTGAGTATATGGCAAGACCCCCATGTCCCCTTGAGTATATGGAAAGACCTCCATGTCCCCTTGAGTATATGGCAAGACCCCCAGGCCCCTTGAGTATATGGCAAGACCCCCATGCCCCCATGAGTATATGGCAACACCCCATGCCCCCTTTAAGTATATGGCAAGACCCCCATGTCCCCTTTAAGTATATGGCAAGACCTCCAGGCCCCCTTTAAGTATATGGCAAGACCCCTATGCCCCCTTTAAGTATATGGCAAGACCCCCATGTCGCCTCTAAGTATATGGCAAGACCCCCATGTCCCCTTTAAGTATATGGCAAGACCCCCATGTCCCCTTTAAGTATATGGCAAGACCCCTATGCCCCCTTGAGTATATGGCAAGACCCCCATGTCCCATTTAAGTATATGGCAAGACTGCCATGTCCCCTTGAGTATATGGCAAGACCCCCATGTCCCATTTAAGTATATGGCAAGACACCCATGTCCCATTTGAGTATATGGAAACCATCACCACCCCCACCCATTTGAGTATATTTGGCAAGAACCCGCTGTTGACCTTAAGTTTATGGCAAGACCCCCAAGCCCCCTTTGAGTGTATGGCAAGGCACCCTAAATTCCCCCCCCCCCCCCCACCTTCCCCCCAATCAAAGCGAAATTCGATTTAAAATAGAGGATAATAAATTCTGCAACAAGAAAAACAGAAAGTATGAAGATACTTTTTGGTCAGAATGTGTTTTTAATCTATAATTGAATGCATGTGTTATTGTATTAATTAGATTTTTTTTTCTGTAGATACAAATCGTTTACGACAACAAAAACATAGTTGTCAATTTCTTTCATAAATATTGTTTTTTGTTTTTTTAAAGTAATTCACTTGTAACTAAAATGAAACAAAAATGTTTGTATAACTGATTATTACAAGCAAACTATTCACTCACTTTTAAATTTGTTTGACGACCCCTGGACACCTCCTTGCCCCCCCCCCCCTCGCCCACCCCCAACCCAAGGCTGGAGTCCACTAACCTAGTGCAGCGGTTTCCAACCTGCCTGTCGCGACCCATTTTTAGGTCAAATGACTCTTTCCATGGGGTCGCCCATTTTCATTGAGGTATTAAGGAAAATAATTGTTTGGGCGAGGGAGTCGCCACAACGAGAGGAAACTGTATTAAAGGGTCACGGGATTAGGGAGGCTGAGAGTCACTGCTCTAGAGTGCATAGACATTAGGGAAATAGAATAAGCTGAAGGCAAACATGTAATCAGACAGAAGGAAGGCAGAATAATGCTACAACCGATGGCAAATGAAACAAAAGGACAGCATAATCAATGGAACATTGATTAATTGGAAGATACAATGGAGGAAAACACCGCCCAAAGAAACGTTAAACTAAAGGGACAATAAATATGTAAAGGACCCTTTCCACGCCTTCAGGTGTATTAGGCATATAGGGTTAGATCTATTTTTCAGAGACCAGTTCGCATTCGGTGGGTAACGCGGTTATTTCCACTCCGGTCGCCTTTACTTCCTAGTCAAAGCTGGGTCCACCTGGAAGCCAAGATCATTTCTAAAAAAAAAACTCTGGCTCCATCAGAACTCGAATCCACGACCTTCCGATCCACAGGCTTGGATCTAGCCACTACACCATGGCGACTCCCAAATGAAATAAGTAGACAAATAAAAACGAACAGAAGAGTAAAACAAAAAAATAACAAGAGAAAAACTCAAAATAGTAGAGAATAACACAAAATAGTAGAGATAAATCAATCAATCAATCAGGTGCCGTCTCCACAATGAAGGTTGGCTGCAATGGATCTCCAACAAGCCCTGTCTCTTGCCCTTGATGTACACTCACGCATACTGCTGTTCGTACATCTCTTAATGTTATCCTCCCACTTGTAACGCTGTCTGCCTCTTGCTCGCCTAGCTTGAACCTTTCCCTCTAGGATGATCTTTACAATTCTGTTAAATCTTTTAATGTGGCCAAAATATTTCACTTGTCTCTTTTTTTATTTCACTTAGCAACTCTCTTTTCATTCCCAATTTCCTCAGTACCTCTGTATTTGATAGCTTTTGTTTCCATGAAATACGACCTAATCTTCTGTCTATCCACATCTCCAAAGAATTGATACGATTTTCTAGTTGTTTTCCATGAAAATAGTAGAGAGAAAAACACAAAATAGTAGAGAGAAAAACACAAAATAGTAGAGAGAAAAACACAAAATAGTAGAGAGAAAAACACAAAATAGTAGAGAGAAAAACACAAAATAGTAGAGAGAAAAACACAAAATAGTAGAGAGAAAAACACAAAATAGTAGGGAGAAAAACACAAAATAGTAGAGATAAAAACACAAAATAGCGAGAAAAACACAAAATAGTAGAGAGAAAAATTGACCTACAGACCCTTAATAGGTATGTCGTAAACGGCAAGTAATGAAGGATTTTTTGAAGTCGGATGCTTAGCACCGAAAAGGGACAAATATCTCTTCCTTCCTGTAAACAGCATGCCAGCGCAACGATCTTTGAAGGGTGAAAGAAGGAGAAGGAGGAAGAGAAGAAGAAGAAGAAGAAGAAGAGGAAAAATAAGAAGAAAAAGAATAAGAAAGAAAAAGAAGAAGAAGAAGAAGAAGAAGAAGAAGAAGAAGAAGAAGAAGAAGAAGAAGAAGAAGAAGAAGAGGAAGAAGAGGAAGAAGAGGAAGAAGAAAAAGAACAAGAACAAGAACATAAAGATAGAGGAGAAGACATGCATGAAATCTATACTAAGCTCTTCTTCTTCTTCTTCTTCTTCTTCTTCTTCTTCTTCTTCTTCTTCTTCTTCTTCTTCTTCTTCTTCTTCTTCTTCTTCTTCTTCTTCTTCTTCTTCTTCTTCTTCTTCTTCGCTTTCACCAACTATGAATTCTGGTAGAAAGTTTTGGTTGGTCGTCTATTTCTGGACTTAAATCTGGTTCCATAGCTTAAGTTTTTAATTGCACATCCGTTTTACATATTAGACGTACTGGTATGAAAACGTGGTTCCTTGCATCTCAGATTGATGCATTTCGACTTGATGACCGTTCCCAGCCTAACAATTCTTGATGGAGCCTGCCACTTCTGACAGACACTTTCATCAACACTAGACACGAACCAAGGGCAGACAAACAATTGCGATATCGACCTACCGGAAATACAAGTCCCACAGACCAGACAGGGGCCGTAATTTGACCTGCCTCCTTTCTTGTGAACTTGCAGGCGTTGGGATAGACATGGCGCCGATAACATCTACCGGATCAATGGCTTGCCTTTTTTCTTTAGTGACGTGGCACAAAAGAGGTTATTTCAAAAGACAGTTACTCGTTTTTTTTTTTCATTATCGCTCCGTGTATAATTTTTTTTTAAGTTATCGGGAGAAAAAAGGTGGGGGGGGGGGGCGTGGGGAAAGGAGGGGGGGGGGGGGCTCTAGATTTATGCATATTTAGATAATTGCCAGGAGCCGGCAATGGGTACGTTTTTATACGACAAGGCATTCTTCAAAGGGACAGAGGATTAGTAATGTTCAACCAAAGACATGTCAAAAACCTGCTGGAAAACATACCCAAGACTAGGGTAAGAGACCTTTTTCTTCGTCTTCTTCTTCTTCTTTAGCATTCCGAGCCCTTGAGGTTCATTGCTGCAGATATCACCCTCCTCCATTCATCTCTCTGGTGGGTCGTCTTTTTTTTTTTTTAGTTAGTGACACCAAGTGTTTGCAGGTCTGTCTGGACATTATTTCTCGGTCGTCTTCTTGGTCTGCCTAGTGGTCTACGACGATTCATCTCCCTCGTGTATACAGCTTTTCACTTCTCTGACATTCTCTCAGTATGCTCCAACCATTTCGGTCTATTAGCTTTCATGATGCCAGCAAGGTAAGAGAACGATGTTTATTATTTTCGTTTTCTGTGGTGTCTGTTTTGTGTTACCGCCTGACAGTCTTTACAATTTGGTTGTCCACTGAACACATTTAAAGGATCTACTTCGTTCTTCCTACTGACATTGCTTCTGCCTTTTTAGTGTTTATTCTCATACTATTTGTGTTACATTCTTCATTCATGGACGTCAGATGTTGCTGCAGTTTTAAATCTGATATCAATTACTGGTCATCGGCAAAGATTGATTCGTTGATTTTACCAACATTTTGCGTACTGTCGACAAAGATGACTTTTTTTTTTTTAAAAATATCCAGAAACCATAAATTGTTAACCCTTTGGCTCGGTAGTATGAAAATCGCAACCATTCGGCGTTGATTTCATGACAGATACCGTAAATCTGGGTGAAACGGGCTTTTCCGCCTACACCCGGAAGTAAAACCGGACTGCAAGAAGTTCGTCACCCGGTCGCCGCGAAGTCAGTTTTAACCAACTATGCTAGCGAGCCGGGCGAGGTAGGTGATAAACAGCAGTGGCGATAAGACACATTTCTGTCTTACTGCAGCAGTTTCTTTAAATGGTTAAATATTCCCTTGTTTATTCTAACAACGCTTTTACAATCCTTTTATAAACTTGTGCACACTTCAATATCGAGCATTCATCGGTGGCAAAAGAGAAACAACGTAGATGTGGACGCACGCACGCGTGAGCGCGCACACACGCGCGCAATAAATAATACCCTCAAGCTTACATGTGACACGAATTAAGTCCATTATTGATTAATGAATTTTTGCAGAAACGACGCCCATATTTTCAAACGCAGACGAGCTCTTCCATGGCCAGATTGGACCCAGCTCACACTGGAGTTGTCTGGCCACCACGACATTTTGCCCTCTTCCCAAACCTACAATCATTTTCCTTACAGCTGAACTCAAATATACACTAGCCGGGGGGGGGGGGGGGGGGGGGGGGGGGGGGGTTGGGGGGGGGGGGGGGGGGGGGGGGGGGGGGGGGGGGGGGAATCAGAGAAATTACCCGATTAGCGAATAATGTGGTTCGTTTCTGGACAGAAAAAAACAATTATTTTTGGGCGGGAACGATCACATCTGCACCACTTACTTCGCGTCCGCCATTAGTTTTACGTACCAATAAAACTGGAAATTTCCAATTTGTTTGTGTTAGGGGCGCCGACGCAGTCAACACTGGGAAAGGGAAGGGGCCTCAGTCCCATATATATTTTACCGGCATTTGGGCCTCAAAGGGCCTAAGCCTTATTTTAACGCGCAATAATAATTTTTTAATATTATTTTTTATATAACAATATATTTGAAATAATATAATGAGAATATACTAGTACTTCAACAGAGAGCTTCTCTACATGTTAAGGGATGGGGAGAATTCATGAGGAATGGAGAGCGAGAGGAAAAAAGGAGTTGGGGGGGGGGGGGTTCAAATTTTCTAAAAATTGTAAAAACATTGGTTGGGGAGGGGGTATTTCAGAGGAATGGGGGGGGGGGGAGAGAAAGAGAGAGAGAGAGAGAGAGAGAGAGAGAGAGAGAGAGAGAGAGAGAGAGAGAGAGAGAGAGCGTTGAATTTTCTAAAAATTCTAAAACATTGGGGGGGGGGGGGGAGGTGTAGTTCAAAGTGCGTGAGCGCCCAAGTTCTAGCACTTTTGGTTAATGCTTGCGCGCGTGTATGTGTGTGGCTGAGAGAGAGAGAGAGAGAGAGAGAGAGAGAGAGAGAGAGAGAGAGAGAGAGAGAGAGCGTGTGCGCATGTCTGTGTAAGCGTTTGGCTGTGTGTCTGGAAACGTTATTTGAACGGCGGCTGCTTTTCCCGATTGATGGGAAGACGCAATTACCGTTAGCAAGAGATGAAATGATCCTCCATTGGTGGAAACTAATCTTCGGTACAACTGTAGCGAACATTTGAAGAGAATTAGTCGCCGAAGAGCCGGCGAGGCGCGATGTGCAGTCGATTCATGAGCTTTCCCCTCCACGCCAACGGTGAGCCAACACAGACAACTCACTGTATGATGTTTAAACTCACGAATGTTCAACAGGTGCGACATTTTTCAAGTGCTTTTCTCACTTATTTCTCTCTTTTCTTCGTTTTCATTTATCGTTTTTTTTTTTTTAAAGGCAATGCAGCGAGACTTAAGCATTTTCAAATGCACAATATTTTTACTGGGTGTTTAGAAAGAAGCGTTTTGTTTTATAAAGCCAGCTTGCGAGCAGGGAAGATTACTTTAAAAGTTGTAATTTTCTGCGTTAGTTTTTCTCATTTAAAATAGCAGCAGGGATTTTGTGAGTTCATTGTGTTGCCAGTTTGGTTGCGGTAGATTGCGAGGCGACGCCAGTGTGTACTAAATACTCTCCGAGTTTTATGGATTTCACGCGAAGCATTCGTGTAGCTGAGTTTGTATGTTGAAGGACTAGGGTTGTTGTTGGAGCTGCGGTCACCTGTAGCTGGTGTTTCTGCGGGATGTGGACAGGTAAGTCCGTGACTTTCTCTGTTGCATTGCGATTACACACAACAATTGTCCCACTTTAAACGTGTTTAGCGATAACTGTAGAGATAAAACTGCTGAGCCCGTCGACACAAAGTGGAAAGTGTCACTATTCGCATTAAAATCCTCCAGGTATAAATCCCAAATTAATTTGTAACGTTTAAGTAAGAAGCAACATCACATCACAGGGACATTTTCCATAAGCGCTCCGTCCCTATCTTCAGCAGCAAGCACAGAGTTTCAGTTTACAATAGTCTGATTCTATATCCGTCTCGCCATCCCCTTGATTGCTGATGGTAGACCAGAACCCCCTGGTTACTCCTCACGTGCCATTTTCTTCAGACCAGGATGATCCATCTGTGCTTCAACACTCTTCACCCCCCCCCCTCTTCCTGGGGGCCCTTACAACATGTGGCTGTCATTCATCATTTCACCACCAAATGATGCATAACTGGCCAGTTTACCTGTCTTTTTATTTCCTAATTCGCCGGTAAACCCGAGGGAAAATTATTAAAATGACGCTAACTACCCGGGACCTCTGAAGCGATCTTGCCACTCTTCACGGGGCATATCTGTATCCGCCTTTCTCGTAGATAAGCAACAGTCTTCTTGTTGTCCTTTTTATGACATTATTTTTCGTTATTTGAAGCCCTACTCTGACTTTTGCCAGGGGCCGCAATATAGCTTGGCCATAAATATGACCTAAAGGCTGAACACAGTTTCTGGGATCTCTCCACGGTAATCCTCACCCTCATAGTGGCAAATTGTGTCATCGGGTGTTTATCGCTTGTGTGATGTCCTGGTGGAGTAGAAAGTAGGTCAGTCAGTCGTAGATAAATCCTAGAAACTCAGTTCAGCCGTGAGGTTATATCAATGTCCCAGCTGAATGCGATGTCATTATCATCATCATCATCATCAGGTGCCTTGTCGACTGGCGTGGGCGATCATGCCTCTTCATAATCTGCGATCTCCTGCAGCATGTATCAGTTCGTGTGCCGACACCCCTCCATGCCATGCAACAAGACTGTCAAGCATCTTGTCTTGTTGTCTTCCTCTATCTCTCCTTCCACATATCTTTCCAGTGGTCACACCATGTTCTATTTTCCCTCTTCTCATAACATGGCCGAACAATGATGACTGTCTCCTTCTGATGTCTGTGATAAGTTGTCTTCGGGCTCCCGCCCGATGTACAAGAGCAAAATCAGCATAGCAGTCAACTGTATTAAAGGGTCGCGGCATTAGACAGATTGAGAGCCATGGCTATAGATGAATGTTACGAATGAGCTATTTAGATTGCAAAACTAACAAATATGTGAGAGGCAAAATGAATAAATTTTCGTGACAGCGGTGAATCGACACAAACTAGTTGATTTGGGGCACATGAGGAGACATGATTCAATGGGAAAGAACATTCTTCAATGAACATTTGGGTAAAAGTAACGTTAGTCTTCCCAGGCCCCGCTCATATACACACTAGATTACTTCTGATTGATAGTTCCCTTCGCACTAGGTTACAGGGGTTTCCTCAGTGCCGTTGATGTCGTGTGTTGTATATTTCAGCACCCTAGCGCTTTTAACACTCCAAAAACTGGTTCTAACACAACACTTCCCCCCGTTCCCAAAGAGTACTGAAACCTATGTCACAGGCATTCGCTTTCTCGGAATGAAAACGTAAATGCAAGACAATGCAGAAAGCAAATAACAGAGCGAGACACACCCGTTACCTTTAGCAAAGTTTACGAGCGGAAGATAGAGAAAAATGGCGGCTTTTGTGTGCTAGTGCTTTCATCGATATAACTCTACAACTGGCCAAGGGTTATGTATGTCTTTACTGGGGCCGCCAACGGTTAGGACATAACATGTAGTTTAGACAGGGTAGGCTGTAGCGGCGATATCAGTGCAGGTTATGTGTTGCTATATATTTGTATAGGTGCTGCTGTATGTAGCTCTATAGAGTTGCTAACGATAAGTACAGGGGTATTAATGCTGGTCTATGTAACGATATAGTATACATACAGCTGTGTGCCTGTAGAGATGTATATTTAGTTTGTGTAAATGTTGAGGTATAAATACTGTTCTTTGTGGTTATAAAAGGAACCATTTTCACACCTTCAGGCGAATTGGACATATGGGGCGAGACCTTTATTGTATAAACGAGCTGACCGTGCGGTACGAGTCGCGGATGGAAGAAAATCACCTGTACAAGCTCGAAAAGTACGGTCAGCTGGTGGCAGGTCTAAGGAGAGATGACGCGTAGACAGTAAAAATCTTCGTCGTCGAGGTAGGTGCAAGAGGACTCATCTCCACTTCCACATACAATGTACTAAAGTACATGGGCTTGCAAGGAAATAAACGGAAACGGGGACTAAAACATCTGGGGAAGCAGCAGAAAGGTCTTCGAGCTTTTTTTTTAGACGCAGCGGAACGTTGTGAGGGATGAGCGTCTATAGACTGGTCTGGGCTCCTAGTGGAAAAGAACCTTGCATCTCCTTTAAAGCCAAAGTGTCCGACAAACGTCTGCCGTGTCTCTCTGCCATTTGCCAAAGTCTAACATCTGTCCGATGATCCAAGCGTAAGCTCTTTACTCTGGTAGTGAAGGTAGGTGGTTAAGTTGCTACAGCAGTGACACGACACACATATAACACCAAAATCACACAAAACCTATTGCAAAGACACCATTTCGTCTTGTCCCTGTCGTAAAGTCCGATAAAGTGCAGGGAACCAGCAATCTGCATACAAATAAGCAAGATCTTTAAAACGGATGCACATGTAAAGCTCAAGTTCTGGAACTAAGCCGAAGTCTAGAAATGGACCAACAACCAGGCCTTTCAGCCGGGGTTAACAGCCGGCGAAAGCAAACAAACAACAACAACTGGTGCTGTTTGTGGCTGTAGAGATATACATTGCGTAAGCATAAATGTTAAGGTATGTGTGCTGTTCTTCGTGGCTGTAGAGATATGAATGCTTTGGTGTAAAGCTACAGTTGTTTATGACTATAGATGTATGTATGGTCCAGAACCTGAGTGTTGCTTGCACATCCGTTTTACAGATCTGAATCATCCGTGTGCCGACTGTAGGTTCTTTACTTCTCAGGCAAATGCATTCCGACGTCGACGGAAGCTTCCAATTAGTCGACTATTACGGAGTGATTTTGGGTAGGCAGTGGGTCTGTTCTTGTTTTCCCCCAATTGGGCCCCGGAACCCACACGTTGATTTAAGGAAAGTGACTTATTCCAAAATATTCCCATCGTGCAGATCAGCGGTTGTCAACCTTCCTAATGCTGCAACCCTTTAATTCAGTTCCTTCATTTTGTGGCCACCATAAACAGTTATTTTCCTTCATAACTTCAATTAGTATGTGTTTTCAGATTGTCTTAGGCGAACCTTGGGAAAGGGTTCGTTTGACCCCAAAGGTTGAGAACAGCTGGTGTAGATGATAGCCATCTCTTTGTTAAACGGATGCGTTTTTAATGATTTTCGTACGTTATTTTGGCTCAGATGCAATTAGAACATCTGGTTGTGATGTCCAGACTATATCTTTGGCCAATTTGTCAGCCCTCTAATTTCCAGATATGTAAGTAAGTTGCGTATCCTTTGCGGACGTTGCAGAACCAACCCCAGCATTGTTTGGTTGTTGTGGTTTTTCTAAGAAAATTTACGTCTAGTAGTTTGCCATTGGGTGGTCGGCTCTCAATACCACTGTCGAAACCAGCGCAAGGCGCAAAGCCTGCAGCTGGGATCGAACCCAGCACTTCGGTATTACGAAGTGCGTTCGCACGCCTAAGCCACATAACGCCAACGATTTCCAAATATACATCCATGAAATGGGATGAACTGTTTAGCAGTTCTGTTTTGTCTTGCATTATCATGACAGGAAAATATCTCTGCAACGGACCCTTCTGGTCGCTTTGTAAATATAACTTTTCAGTCTCTACTATAGTTCAGTGGCCAATCTTCTGCGTACTCGACCTCTGGCTCTGTCATCGCTGTATCTGCATAACACTGCTCTATGTGGGTCCCTGTCTCCTGCCAATCTTGTTACATGACCGAACCATTTAATCTATTTTCTACCAATAAAGTTCAGTATTGATTCTGTGCCGACTCTTTTACAGTTGCAATTGTTCCTACGTCGATCTTTCCTTTTTATTGGCACCTTTCCAGACGATAGTGTTATATATCATATTGTGCTATGAGCAGGCATGCGACTCACAGCCTATGGCGATGGCGACTGTGACTGTGACTAGCAAGACTTCCCGCGTCTTTTCTGATGACACCAAGAATAATTCGTAAACATGTCATTTCTATCATGACTATTTTCCTTCTGTCTTCCGAAGACAGTGTCAATGATTGACATTGATAGCATAGCGATGTTATGAATATTGTGGTCAACAGTGTTCTTTTAGTGTTTATATTCACATGCTTATGTTTCAATATTAGGGCCAATTGTCGTATAACTTGGCAGGCTTTAATTGCCCCTTTGTTGTATTTCTTTATTCATTCTTGCGTCAGTTCTACGCCCCTGACATAAGTGAGATCTTCTGGTTTGTACGCTAGGTAGATGTATGAGTACTTGGACAACAGTGTATTAGTAAGATTCATCATCATCATTTTTTCACTGTTGTGCCATTATAAATCACACAGGGCTCACACTCTATTTCTCCCTTCTGTTTTAACCAGGGCAATCTCCTCTATATTATGAATGTAAACCAGACCAGCCTCTTTAGCTTCTCCCAGGACCAATTTTGTTGCCGGCACCATGGTCGTAACATTGCAAAATCATATTTTAGTATATCTAGTTCCACGACAGTCTCCCCAAACAAACTAGGTCACGTTCCAGTGATAACTTTTTTTTTAGACTAGTCTGCTGACCGGGGCGTTACGGATGTGCTGCTCTGTTGTTTGCTTTATGGCTTGTCTTGCATTTACTTTTTTCTTCCGAGAAAGAATGCGTGTGACATAGGTTGCAGCACTATCTAGAGAAGTTGTGTGTTAGACAAAGTTTCTAAAGGTTTTTGTAGTGTTAAGAGCTCTGGCATGCTGAAACATACAACACGCTATATCAACAGCATTGATGAACACCCTCGTAGCAGTGTGCGAAGATCCAGTGACTCATAAAGGTCGACAAATCAGAAGTGAGCTTGTGTGTATCTGGGCGGTCTCGGGGGTGGGGGGGGGGGTATTATAGTGGAACTAACCTTTAGTGTTTATTCTTGAGCCAGGTAGTGTGCATTTGTGGCTATTGACTTCCACATAGGGGTGTGCACCACGCACGACTTGCCTCATTTGTTTACCAGAATGGTATTCTTTCCTGCACGTTTCTAAAGCAGAAAACCCCAACCTTATTTTTTCCCCCCACATCCGGCCTAAGGAACAATCCGTAAGAATTGCCATTGGATATATTCTGTCATCCGGTAATTTCGTGCAGCAGGGAAACCAACCCTGAGCTTCATGAACTCAGGTGGGCCCACTCTCTGAAAACGTCTAGGAGCTCGTGGGCCGAAAAGTTTGTCGACGAGAGATTACTTCTACTGACGATTGGTAGATCCCTGCTGTACTTGCTCCCCTGTGGAGTTTATTCTTACTTTTTGTCATCTCAGTTTGTGAGCACTTCCGTTGCAGCGAATTTTTCACGGATTTCCTAATCATAGTTACCAAAGGGAGCTGTGTGGTCTCTAGGCATGGTGTCCACCCGGAGTGCTAGAGGTTCCGGGTTCAATCCTCAGTAAGGGCTGGGATTTTTTCACATGGACTTGGACTTCTAGTAATTCTCCCTGGTTTCTGGGTAGTCAGATCGGACGCCTGTGTGCATTGTTGTGCACGTAAAAAAAATTCCTTGACAGCTGGATATCTAAAAGAGTGGCCTAACGGCGCTGCCCAGGTTAAAATTTTGAGTTTAAAATCTACCTAAAGTATTTCAGGGTCTTCGCCGGTGCTACAGAGCCTGTGCACTGTACTGAGCTTCTTCGGACTCAGACTTGAGTAAGAAAAAGAGCGGAGCACTTATGGGTTACTACCCGTGTGCCATGATGTTGATCCGTTGTTCAAACCTCAAACCAAAAGTTACCAAAGCACTTCCCTGTTTCTATGCTAGCCGTTGTACTGTATTGTAAGCACTTTCCTGTTTCTATGCTAGCCGTTGTACTGTATTGTAAGCACTTTCCTGTTTCTATGCTAGCCGTTGTACTGTATTGTTTTGATTTTCTAAATACACACACACATAGGCGCCTGAAACTGGGAGCCAGTAACCCTGACCTCCCCCCCCCACCCCATTTGCATGGGGGAGGGGGAGAGGGGGTGAGGGTAAGTTGCGCCCCAATACAGTTTGCAGAGGGCTGTGGGCCACTTAAGCATGTTTCTATTTTTGAATTCGTGTCTTTACATTTTATGTTACTTCAAAAATATTATATTATATTTGTAATACAGTGCATAATAATAAAAATAAAGTTAAATTTTCCACGCCCTTAGGTATATTGGGTAAACAGTGCTAGTCCTATATTTTATAATGCTCGATTGCGGATTCAAAGGTCCTGAGTTGAATGGGTACCCGGTCCTGGGAAGTAAAATCAGCCGGTGTGATGTTGGCCACTTAACCCAGGGAATGCCGACTGGTCTGTAAAATACAGGTCTAGTCCTGTTTGTTCAGTACGCCTGAAGACGTGGAAAAGGGACCATTACTGTATTTTGTAGACCAATCATTGTATTTTGTAGACCAATCATTGTATATTGTAGACCAATCATTGTATTTTGTAGACCAATCATTGTATTTTGTATACCAATCATTGTATTTTGTAGACCAATCATTGTATTTTGTATACCAATCATTGTATTTTGTAGACCAATCATTGTATTTTGTAGACCAATCATTGTATTTTGTAGACCAATCATTGTATTTTGTAGACCAATCATTTTCTTTGTAGACCAATCATTTTATTTTGTAGAATAATCAGCGTTCGACAGGTGATATGGTCAATATCATGCCGGCAGATATTATTTAAACAATTTAAAGCCATTTATACCCACGATGTTGGAGTCCGCGGGCGAAGGTCTAACAGCTACAGATCTTAATAAGAATAATAATAACTATTATGCACTTAAATAAGGTTGAAGCCATTTGACCCACGCTCGCTAGAAAATTGTTACTGGGGCCACAGCTGTATACACACCGGCCTCTTATTTATTTCTGCAATCTGTGCCGATAGATCAGTTGATACAGAAAGCAAGTGAAAGATATCTTTCCCGCCCTTGAGGCCTACATGGTAGATGATGTCTGATCCATATTTGAAGACCAGCCAAAACTCTTAAGACGTTGTAATCGATTTAAAAAGATACCTGTGTGGGCTCTAGGGCTCTGTTTTGGACACGCCCATCTTCATGCTATTTATAGGTCCTTCCAACTAATCACATGACATTACGGAAAGGAGTCCCTACTTCCTTCCTTCTTCGACAGATGTGTTCTTTGTTTGGATGTTTTGCCTGTTGAGGATACATACTTCATTAACTATATTTAACTGTTTTGCGTGTGATTATATAAATAAAAATGCCTAGGAAATGTAGTATTCCTTTATGTAAATCTAATTATAGATCGACGAGTGAATATGCAACTGTATTCAAATTCCCAAGGGATTCTGAAATTAGAGATAAATGGAAGAAGTGCATACCACGTAAAGATTGGTCGCCTAGTAAATACAGCGTGGTGTGTCGTCATCATTTTCTTCCCCGTGATATTATTGTATCGAACAAATTTACAGATAAATCTGGTGTTGAACATGAGGTACCCAGAAGGTATCCTGGTTTAAAATCAAATGCATATCCATCTCATCTGTGTTTCCAGAACTGCCAGCCTACTTTTCAATTGAAGTACCACAAGCTCGCAAATGTCCTAAAAAACGAGCATCAGAAATTGTCAGCAGATATGAAAATAATAACAGCGAGTGGCTATCAATGGATATTGTAGAGGATTTTGAAACGCTGCAGTGTCAGATTACCACCAAATTAAAAGACTTGTTAGATACGAACTGGAAAATGTATTCTGTCACCGAGGGTACATCATGTTGTCTTGTATTGTACAGTCAGTGTGAAAGCAGACACTGCACCATCAATATCAGTAAGTGTAAAGATCTTACCAGATTTGTGTGTAGAAGTGTATCTGGAAAGTAAACAGGTTGTTTGTCAAGATCTTGACTGGATTATTACTAAAGGTAAATTGGAAAGATGGTCGACTCTAGAAAATCTACTGATTCGTTACAAGGAGACTGACTCCGCAACATCTCCGAAGAATTTCAATGATTTATTGGAAGAAGCTTGCAGTAACTTAGATATTGCTAGAGAACTACTGTAATCATCTGATGACACTAATGTACAGACAACTGAAAAGCAATTAATGTTTATGACAGAACAGATTCAACTGATTAATAAGAGCAAATATGCCAGCAGTTGTACATTGTGTTTTTCCTATATGATTTTCATCAGATCTCCGGCATGCTACAGATTTATCAGAAAATCTATGTTATTGTGTCTCCCACATCCAAACACATTAACAAGTTTAACTTCACCTTGCGCACTGTCTAACAGTGATGGGAGCATTTCTGGATACTTAAAATTTAAAGAGTGCAGGCTTTCTGATTTGGAAAAGATTGTAGCGGTGCAAATGGATGAAGTCCATGTGAAATCAGCTAAATTACTCGAGGTCGGTGACTTGGTAGAGCTGAAAACTCAACACATTCAGCAACAACAATACAAGCTTTTATGATTTCTTCTGTATTTGGTAGTTACCATGAAGTTGTAGAGTTGGCACCAATGCACAGAATGACATCAAAGGATCTAAGTGCAAAATTGCTTCAGATAATCAAAACTGTTCAAGAATGTGGTTTTACAGTTTTGGCAGTTATTGCAGACAACTACTCTGTTAACCGCAAAGTGTACAACAATCTTCTCAAGTCTAGCAATACATGCATAGAGAATCCAGGCATTCCAGGCATCAAAATCTTCGTTCTGTATGACTCTGTTCACCTGCTTAAATGTATATGGAGAAATTGGATAAATCAGAAAGACACAGAGCAGACATTTTCATATCCTTCCACAGCTGGGTTAATGCTGAATGCAGCATCTACCTCAAATTATACCAGCAAAGCAGCAAGTGCTTCTTGTTCACATCTGAAGGATCTGTACCAGACCGAGCGCCTCAACATTGTGAAGTTAGCACCAACTTTAAGATACAAAGCTCTTTACCCTTCCAGTATAGAAAGGCAGAATGTTTCACTAGCTCTTGCTATTTTCAGTGAGTTCAAAATTGCTACTCTAAAGTTTGTAAGAAATCAAGAAACAGCAGATTTTTATTCAAGCCATTTGGAGGTGGTGGCATGTTATGAATGTTAAAAGTAGATTCTCAGGTAGAAATACTGGTAACATATTTGCCAGTCCACTCACTTCAGTTAATGATAAATCACTTTATTATTTGAAAAACTTTCTTGTTTGGTTGACTGAATGGACTAAGGTGCCTGCTTTGAAGGGAAAACTAACAAGAGAGAAACATACTGCTTTTGGAGAACCACGGCAAGCTCCAGGTATAAGGCCGTACACCTAAAACGGGAATTCCTGTTTTTGTAAGGCTTTAGTGGACGGTCGGTGGTAACAATTGTTATTGATTGAGTAGATTGATACGCAATTTGAACTACAGTTTAATTAATTCGCAACATGTGTTATTGAATAAATTTATCATTTTTACGATAAATATTTTCTAATAGCCCATTTATTTATCTACTCGATAACAATTGTTACCACCGACCGGCCACTCCAGCTTCACAAAAACGGAAATTTCCGTTTGAGTTGTACGGCCCACGGCCAACTCTGGATATAAATATACAGCCGGTCGTGTACGTCCTTATATCTGGAGCTGGCCGCGTAGAGAACAAAGAATGAACCCACTGTCCGCTAACAAGGATATCATAGCAAAGTAAAATGAAAGGTCCCTTTTTTATGCAGATTGGGTATATAGGAATAGATCTATAGTTTTATAGACCAATTGACACTTCATGGGTGATGTAAACAGCGGCCGCCTTTACTTCAAGGACTGCACCTGGTACCCAATCAAGGCTGGGTCGGCCTGGGAATCAATGTCATTTTTTAAAAACAGTCCAGCTCGGTTTGGACGCGAACCCACAGGCGAGGTCCAGCCGCCAGCGCTACGGAAGGATGCCGTAGGAGGCGAATAATTATAGGTATTTCCTTCAAAGTGGGAATAGATCTACCTGAGAGGTTGGGAACCAACATTCTGCATAGAAATAATCAAGATTTTCAAACCTGATGATTACGAAAAACTCAAGTTATGGATCAAAGCCCAGGAGTGGATGATCAACCAGAACAAGAACTACCAGCCGGAGCATACAACCGGTGAATGCTAAGGAAAAAAAATTTAAAAAAAAACAACAACAATCAAAAATGGAAATATCGAAGTCTGTGCTGGAAGAAATGGCTTTGAAATGCGTCAAACGAAGTAGTAAATTAAACATATGAAAACACACAGCACACGAATACTCGATAAATACACAATACAAAGACAGAGAAGTCGCTGCAAATATCCACGAAGATCGCGAGCACAGCTTAGACCGAATAAAACCAGTGGCAAAGCGTGATCGGTTAGCATATGTAAGTTTTAGCAGTTAGCGATCACACTAGAGAGGTTATCAAGTGATATTTTTTCTCCTCATAGTTTTGTTGCTGAGAATATGGGGGCGCATCTAGCATCGTAGTACTAGTAACTGGTGGCTTTCACACGTTACAGTTTCTGTATGCAGTGAGCTTGTTTTCATTATGATCGAAGCGTTAACCTAGTGGCTTATTTGTAATAAATAGTAAACACAAATAATAAGTAATAAACTAATTTTTCTTTGGCAGTGGAACGTGTAAGCGCCGACTACAGCCGTGACGTGAACATTTCGCTTGTGAATAAAACAGTATACCAGCCACTTGAAGTGGCTAACGAATCTAAAAGTGGATAGGACTGGTCAGTAGCGTTTGAAGAGTTAAATAATTGACAAGCAATCGTCTGGCGGGAAGTGAGAACTGGCGTGTGTGTTGTTTCGCTAGAAATTGCTTGATTGAAGTTTACACAACTGGTGTGCTCATTCTAGCTGTTTGATTACTTTCTGCTGTCATTATTTTTTGTATTTTCATTACAGTCGCTTTTAAAAAAAAAATAGCCTTCCTTATGCTTTTTTCCCCTTTCTCTTCTCTCTCTCTCTCTCTCTCTCTCTCTCTCTCTCTCTCTCTCTCTCTCTCTCTCTCTCTCTCTCTTTCTGCCTCTTTTGTCGCTTGCTGTATAGCAACGTCTTTATCTCAGCCACACACAAAAACTCACACACACACACACACACAATTCCTCTCTTTCGGTCTCTAATTTTTCTCTCTGGTTCTCTTTCTCTCGATATCCACTGTACCCTTCTCTATGTATCTCTCTCTATATATATATCTCTCTCTGTCTCTCTTTCTCTCTGTGTGTGTGAATCTCTATGTCAGTCTGTCTCTCTCACTTGCTATCTCTCTTTCTGTCTCACACACACTCTCACTCTTTCCCTCTGTCTCTCATTCCCTCCATCTACCGCTGACATACTCGCTGATTTTCCTGCCAAGAGAAACATGTTGTTCTGACATAAATCCACCCCCCTACCCCAACTTTACCAACAAAACCTGCCAGGACATAGTCCACACAGTCAAGTTATCTCTCAACAATGAAAACCCTACTAATACAAACTCGCTTTAGATGAACACTCAGTTAATTCGCAGCAATTCCTGAGGGAATCAATGACCCCTGCAAAAAGCCATAAATGCGTAACTTTCAAACAGGCAAATTAAAGAGCGGAAGTAGCCAATAGGAAAGCCAGATTTCGGTTCTTAATTTATAACGTACCCCAAACACGAAATCCCCGTGGGAAATCCACAGCTGACCTGACAGTCCATTATTTCAAGGGGTGCAAGTGTGTGTAAGACGAGCCTGGGTACAACACTTTTTGGGGAAAAAAGTTGGTTCTCATGTCTGTCTGTCTGTCTGTCTGTCTGTCTGTCTGTCTGTCTGTCTGTCTGTCTGTCTGTCTGTCTGTCTGTCTGTCTGTCTGTCTGTCTGTCTGTCTGTCGTAGGTCTATGGCTATGAAACTAGGAGACTTTAGTAAAACACAACGAACTGGCACATCCAACCATCGCAATAAACTATCACAAACAGCCACCACAACGAACTGGCACATCCAACCATCTTAACGAACTATCACAAACATCCATCATATCGAAACATCAATTCCAACCGCCACAGCAAACTATCACAAACATCCATCACAACGAACTATAACAAACAGCCATCGTATTGAAACATCACATCCCGCCGTCACAGCAAACTATCACAAACATTCATCACAACAAACTATCACAAACATCCATCACAGCAAACTATCACAAACATCGATCACATCGAACTATCACAACTATCACACACAGCCACCACGACGAACGGTCACATCCAACCATCACAACAAACTATCACAACGAAACATCACATCCAACCATCACAACAAACTATCACAACGAAACATCACATCCCATCCTAAAACATCTACACCAGACATCAGCCGCCAGTGTTAAGTGACAAGATATTTGTTGTGATCAACTTTCACAAGTTGAAAAATGTAACTACAGCCAATCGTAAGGCTCTGATTCATTTATCTCGCACCTGCTGTAGTCTGTCACAAGCGCTTGATATGAAGATCTTTTGCTTTGTTCCAGTGTTCCCATTTATATCCTCTATAAACTGAATGTTTCATTGAAAAAAAAAGAAAAAGAGATACTGGTAAAAAAAAAAAAAAAAGTGCCGGCGCTTAAAAAAGGGTGCCCAAGTTCTTTCACTGTTTGCTAACAAAGTTAGTTCTTTCCCTGTTTGCTAGAAACTAGTTCTTTCACCGTTTGTAAAGAAAGTTAGTTCTTTCACGTTTGCTAGAAACTAGTTATTTCACGTTTGCTAAAAACTAGTTCTTTCACTGTTTGGAAACAAAGTTAGTTCTTTCACCGTTTGCTAAAAACTAGTTCTTTTACGTTTGCCAGAAACTAGTTCTTTCACTGTTTGTAAACAAAGTTAGTTCTTTCACCTTTTGCTAGAAACTAGTTCTTTCACGTGTGTTAGAAACTAGTTCTCTCACGTTTGCTAGAAACTAGTTCTTTCACTGTTTGTAAACAAAGTTAATTTTTTCACCGTTTGCTAGAAACTAGTTCTTTCACGATTGCTAGAAACTAGTTCTTTCCCTGTTTGTAAACAAAGTTAGTTCTTTCACTGTTTGCTAGAAACTAGTTCTTTCACGTTTTCTAGAAACTATTTCTTTCACTGTTTGTAAACAAATTTTGTTCTTTCACTGTTTGCTAGGAACTTAGCTCTTTTACTTCTACTAAAAACCTTTTTTTTTTTCTTTTACTGTCTGCTAAAAACCTAATTCTTTTACTGTTTGCTGTAAAAGTTATTTCTTTGACTGTTTGGCAGAAATTGTATTCTTTCACTTTGTTTAGCAGAAACCGTATTCTTCCACGGTTTGGTAGAAACTTTATTATTGCACTGTTGGCAGAAACTTAATTATTGCACTGTTGGCTGAAACTTAATTATTGCACTGTTGGCAGAAACTTAATTATATGACTTTTGGAAAAGGTGGGTGGCCCACTTCAAAACTTAGTTCTGTTTGAATATGCAGCTTATTTAGCCCATACCTAAGCACAATACAAAGTACACCACTCCACCGGCAGCTCGACAACTGACGCCACGATATCAGTACACGCATTTGCTTTTAGACTGCCTATTGAATCAGCCTCAGAACTAACATCTAGTTCCACTTGGTTGGCGCCCCCAAGTAACCAGATGTCAACATTCTGGCATTATTCCGGCCCAGACGAGTCGTCTGATTACAAGAGAACCCACAATCGGCCGCTGTTTCAATCACTACTCAATCAATTCTGATTGCGTTTAACCACTTGGTTGCAGTTCTATTCAACGCGGTATTGATTTATCATCGAACTGTTTGTTCTCTTTGATTGAATTTGTTTTCGTGTATTTGTTTGCGGAGCCGTGCTTTGTGAGTTCTCCTGCGGATGCCGACAAGACGGGGAAAACAAATCCAACACTGACTGGAGCGAGCCGCCGTGGTCTACCTACTAGATCGGGAGGTCGTGGGTTCGATTCCCGATGGTGATCGGACTTTTTTTTCTTAAAAAATGGCTTTGGTTCCCATGTCGGCCCAGCCTTAAAGACAACCGGCTCAATGTTGACCACATAACCCACCTAGTGCCGATTGGTCTGTAAAAATATGGGTGCTCTTCCCATGTGTCCTTAAGACGTGAAAAGTGATCTTTAATTTACTTTACTTATGCTACACCTCCAGCATAAACTACAAGTTTAGGAACAAAAAAACCAAGAATGTGGGAAAAAAAAAAATGGCTAAGCAGTTTCACGAATGCAAGAAAAAAAATTCAGATTCTAAGATTTGAACCCCAGCAAAGACAGGTACTAGATGACAGTGTTGATAATACGCCAGCCTCGCTAAAATCAGACAGATTTGAACAATCGTCGCTCAGTGTTACTACCAGGGTTTAGACATCTTAAGTTCCACCCCCCCCCCTCCCCAGTCTTTTGGCCCAAGACAAAAAAATACCCCCCCCCCCCACCCCCCTTTTCCAGTTTGTTACAAGGTTAACCCGCTCCCGCAGCCAGATATAGAAGTTATCTTCTAGTATTTTGTTTATACATGTCATGTTCTCTCAGATAATTTTATAGAATTCTGCATTTAGCATAAGTCAGTCAGTCAGTTGCATGTCCCTTGCAGAACCTTGATCCCATAACAACCCTCAGGAAAACTTCTCGATCACAAGCAAGTTGTTCCGCGTTCGATGCACCCATCTGGAGATCATCCGCCACATCCTGCACCCATCTTCTCTTTGGCCTTCCTCTTCCTCTCTTCCCAGGCATACACCCCTGCATTATTGTTCTCTCTAAGCTTTCGTGACGTTTTAAGTGACCAAAATGTTTCTTCAATATTCAGTTCTTGAAGTATGGATGCATTTAGCATAAGTCCTGTTATTATTATCATAATTTGATTTTTAGGGAGTCGCCATCGTGTAGCGGCCAGACGCTCGCCTGTGGATCGCAAGGTCGTGGGTTCGGGTCTTGTCGCAGCCGGACTTTATTCGAAATGACCTTGACTCAAAGATCACACCAGCATTAAATGGCTACCAGGTACAGTCCTGGGAAGTAAAGACGGCCGGCGTGAAGCTGATGTCGTGCAATGCGACTAATTGTTGCTTTAAAACAAATCAGATGTGATGGACCAAAAGACTCAAATGTCACAACCTAGCTGTCAACCACAACACAACGTGCTAACTGTTCTAGCATTGGTAGAGGCAGAAGAAGGAGGAGAAGAAGAAGAAGATGACGAAGAAGAAGAAGGGGAAAGAAGAAGAAGAAGAAGAAGAAGAAGAAGAAGAAGAAGAAGAAGAAGAAGAAGAAGAAGAAGAAAAAGAAGAAGAAGAAGAAGAAGAAAAATGATGAAGATGATGAAGAACAAGACTAAGAAGAAGAAGAAAAAAATGATGAAGATGATGAAGAACAAGACTAAGAAGAAGAAGAAGAACTTAAAAAAGGCTACGCTTCCTGAGCGGCACGTCTCCACCTCCCCACCCCCTCTATAACACACACACACACACACACACACACACACACTCATGTTTTCTTTTTATCGGTGTCATGACCTCGTCTGTACCCACCTCAACCTATAGCTTTATCTACGACAGTTACACGCCACACTTGGTCCCAGAATGAATTGTAGATCTATTTGTTCTCAGATCCAGTTTGTAGATTTGTTAAAACTGGGTGGACAGAAACAACTGATGTTTTTGAACGCTCCGAGCGTGGCTGGTTCATTTTTCAATTTGTGGAAATTCCGTGTACAGGAAAGGGAGATAACATGTTGTTGTTGTTTGATAACAGTTTTTGAATGAGGGATGGATGGGGGGGGGGGGGTGGGTGGAGGGGGTGTGTGGGTTGGGTGGGGGGGGGGGGAGTGGAGGTGTGAGAAGAAATGGCAGGAGGGAATGTGGATTAAGGAACGGAGAAATGTGGGATAAAGGGTTTGTTATCATTTGCTGATTGTGGGCGAGGAAAACAAATGGTAGATGGTTGAATGATTCATTCACTGCAGGTAGGTGAGATGACGTGGGGGGAAAGGGGGAAATTACAAGTAGGAAGACGCGGTTACTGAAATGTGTGTGGAGAGGAGAGAAGAGGCAGAACGAGAGAGGAGGCGTTTGATAGAGAGAGGGGGAGAAATAAACAGAAATGAATGAAAGAAAAAGAAAGAGAGAGAGAGAGGGGGAGGGGATAGAGAGAGGGAGGGAGAAAAAGAAGGACTTATAGAAAGAAAGAAAGGAAGAAAGAGAGAGAGAGAGAGAGACTGAGAAAGAAAGAGGGGGAGAGAAAGAAAGAGACAGAGAGAGGGAAAAACGAAGGAGAGAAAGAAGGAAAAAAAACAGTTAGTAAGAAGGAGAGAAAGAAAGAATACGAACGTACGAATTTTCATTTCGAAAGGTCACAAACTGGGTTGCAGGCAAGTCTTACATTCTGCGCTTCCAAACACTCCTCTTTCAGAGCGCAGTTCTATTTTTTTTTTTTTTAGTAAGAGAAAGAAAGTAAGAAATAAAGAAAGCAAGAAGAGAGAGAGAGAGAGAGAGAGAGAGAGAGAGAGAGAGAGAGAGAGAGAGAGAGAGAGAGAGACAGAGACAGACAGACAGACAGACAGACAGACAGACAGACAGACAGACAAGCAGGCAGGCAGGCCTCACCCACCCACTCACTAACTACCCAGCCAATCAACCATCCATTTCACCCACCCACTAACCAACCAGCCAATCAACCACCCATTTCACCCACCCACCCGCTAACTACCCAGCCAATCAACCACCCATTTCACCCACTCACCCATTGACCAGCAAGCCAGTCAACCATCCATTTCACTCACTCACCCACTAACCACCTAGCCAATCAACCGTCAATTTCACCCACTCACCCAATGACCACCCAGCCAATCAACCGTCAATTTCACCCACTCACCCAATGACCACCCAGCCAATCAACCATTCATTTCACCCACTCACTCACTAACCACCTAGCCAATCAACCACCCATTTCACCCATTCACCCAATGAACACCCAGCTAATCAACCATCCATTCCAACTAACCAACCATCCAAAGCAGTGGTTTTCAACCCGTGGGTCGCTACCCTTTTGTGGGTTGAACTACTCTTTCAAAAGGGTCGCCTAAGACCATCAAAAAACACATATTGACTGAAGATATGAAGAAGCAACGAATATAATTGTAGGGTTGGGGGTCGCCGCAACACGAGGAACTGTATTAAAGTGTCGCGGCATTAGAAAGGTTGAGAAGCACTAATCTAAAGCCTATGAACATTGAGCATACAAGATGTACAATGCAAGTACTCCAGATCACGAACTACACAATCCGACCCCCAGTGATAGATACATTTTCTTTTTCTGTGTGTGCCTCCCATAGCCGCATGAGTCTAACTCCTTGATGCTGAAAATAATGGAAAATTAGGCCTGGGAAATTAACACGCAGGTCTGGGGTTGCGAAGAGAGGCAACCCATGGGGTTTGCTCCAGAAAATTGATGTTGGCAATGCATGTGTGTATTCGTTCCATTAAGAATATTTATTGGATAGAACTGCAGCGAAGCGCGGGACTTGACAAGCTTCACGTCTGCTGCTACCTTTCTACTGTAGGCACTTATTTTACAACAGTCTTTGCACCCGCTCATTTCTGAGAGCCAATATCGGGTGGTGAACAATGATAGAAAACTGGATGAATGAATCGGGGTTATGATTGATGATAAGAAACTAGATGAAAGAATCAGGGTTGTGACTGATGATAACAAACTGGATACATGAATCGGGGTTACGATTAATGATAACAAACTGGATGAATTAATCGAAGTTATGATAAATGAGTAGTAAATCAAAGTTGTGACCAGTGGCAGTAGAGTAAACTATAGGGGTTTTGAAGGAGAAAAAAAAAAGGAGAGAAAAAAATTCTCCACTTCCCTTCACCCCCTCTCATCAAGCATGTTATTACATGAGATTAGTTAGGCGGTTGCTGAAATCGGACGTGTGTGGGCCAAAGGCGCAGATATCGCAGTCTAGCTATAAACCACAACACAATTTACCAAAAGCACTTTTCTGGGTGAAAGCAGAAGGAATGTCAGATAATGGTCCCCACCCCCCCCCCACCCCCCACTCCTCCAAGGATTGCTCTTGGTTAGTTAGCTAGTTAGTTAGTTGACAGATTATCCTTTCATGTTTATACTGATGGATCTGCATTTAAAGCTACCATTAAAGCAGGTTACGGAATCTACGTAGGTTATCCCTATGGATCTGTTGAAGAGATTTTTGATGCATGTGGGGAATTCTGTTCAAACTATGAAGCCGAAATAATTGCACTGGAAACAGCAGTATACCACCTAAAGACTGTAATGGATGTTGACTCTTCAAAGGTCCAAAATATTGTCATCTTCACAGATTCAATGTCTGCCCTTCAAGCTCTGGAGGGCAGTTAGCGCTGCAGAACTGATATAGCCAAGATAATCCTGGATGCTGATCAGCTTATTACCTCATACAACATCAGAATAGTGATGCAGTGGATTCCAGGCCACTCCGGCACACCAGGTAATGACAGAGCTGACAGATTGGCAAAGAAAGGAGCGACACAAGAACAACCACCTGCACCGACAACCCTACAGACAGCAAAAACACTTAAGAGCTATAAACAAAGAAACTTGGTTGAACAGTTGGGCCATGGGAGACACTGGAAGAGACGTTTATAGACACATGGCTGGCCCTGATCCTAATGACAGCATAACCCATCTAACAAGAAGGGACCAGGCCACCATCTTCATACTTAGAACGCAACATACTCCACTCAATGGACATCTAAACAGAATACAGACACAACACTCCCCAGAGTGCCAGCTATGTAACTACCCCTGCGAAACTGTTTAAACACCATCTCTTTGAGTGATCAAAACTCAGCGAGACTAGAAGAATGCTACTCCCTCCGAGACCAGACAAGTGGAACACCTTGTACGGAGGAAAAGAACAGCTTGTGAAAACATGCAAATTCCACTACATGGCATTGGGCCAAAGGGCGAAAGCTCATGCGCCGCCGGATCGATAACAACAACAACAACAACAACAGATTATCCTCATTGCACAACCAACCATTTAGTCCATAAGTTCTCGGATCCCTTTCTTAGGAAATGAGGCACTGTTGAGCGGTTGGTCACATTCCTTTTAACATGCAGTTCTTGTAGTCTAGTCCTGCTTGCAGATTAACAGTAATCACTTGGTTCTCGCAAAAGTCTTACCTCTCGTAGGGCATTTAAAATATCTTGCCTGGTACATTGCTCTCCTGCCATCCACAATAGCTTTACCTGTAACCCAATCAGCTTGCTTATTTCCTTGCACGACTGCGTGCGCTGGCACAAATATGAAACTGATATGTGTCAGCGCTGACCGCTTTAGGGACTCCAAACACTCTCATCTGACCCAGCCTGATTCTATGTTCCCGAACATATCCACTGAATCACTGAGAAAGCATGCGCGGAAAAAGTTCTGTGTCTCCAGCCATGTTATTGCTTTGCTCACTACCTCGATAGTTCAGACTATTTGTGGTCAAGGCAACAGCACCAGTATCTAGCTTCACAATTCTAACTTCAACCTGAGCCGTAAAACCCCACGAGCTTTTCACATGGCGAATCACATACCATCTTTGTAAATGTCAGCATTCCCCCATGTAGAGAATTCTCGAAAATCAAAGCCTGCATTTCTGCCACAGCAGCTGGACTTTTTTTCTGCATTTTCTGTCTAGACCGATGCAAACAGAGAAGCTTTGTTGGTAGTTGCACCCATTCCTCACCAGGTTCTATGTCCTCAAGTGAACACACCTGCTGAATAATGTCCTCGGCCTGGCCTGTCTACGATTTTCCTCTTTTTAACCTGCTGCCCGTATTCTTCTTAATTTCACCATGCACAGGGTGTCGTGTGTCTGCTTTGACTCTGAGGTAAGCACCTGTTCGGCAAATTAAATTTTGTCCTCCATGGTTGAAAAGCCGAGAACGTAGCGCATCGCCCTGCAATCTGAACCTCTTTAACATCCAAGTATAATGCGCATAGCCTCGTTCTGTATCCTTTCAATCCTCTCCATCTGCGTATGGCCGAGAGTCAGGATCGCCATCGCCTACTCAGAGACAGAAAGGATAAGATCCTAGTAAAGAAGATTGCGGTCTGTAGGATTCACACCACAAGGATGAGAATCTTCTTCTTCTTCTTAGCATTCACCGGATGCAAAGTCCGGTGAAGAGTTCTTGTTGTTCGTCCACTTCTGGTCTTTGGTCTTATTTTAGAACTTGATTTTTATGTGCACAATCGTTTTACAGATATGGTCTAATTGTATGCAGACTGCTGGTTCCTTGCACCTCAGCTGGCAGATGCGCTCCGGCTTCGAAAGAAACGCCTCTAATTAGTCAGCTGTTACGACATTCTTGTTTGGGGCTGGGGGGGGGGGGGGGGGGAGGGAGTGGGTCTATTCTTTGTTCCCTCAGAATGGGGCCAAAGAACTCACACAGGAGGATTCGAGCCCGCGATCAACTGGACTGTAAGCTGGTAAGCTAGCCACGTGAAAACATAAATACACAGGGACTCAGACTATGCGCTCTGATGTCCCGATAGAAAATTTGCCTGCACATTAAATCTATCTGTAATCGTCAGACTTGTGACTAACACCCTTTACCCCTTTCCCCAGACCAACTCTCTCCTCCACAAACACCAACTCACATACACATACACATAGGTGTAAACACACACGAGCATGTTTATGTCCTGGAAGCAATTTAAAGGAAAACCTGCGAATGTAAGCGCCAGTGAGTTCAGAGAACATAGAACATACACGTCTGGTGAAATAGAACACAGCTGTATGGTGTAAAATAACATAAAAGATTGCTATCTGGTTAAATAGAACATATGGCATTACTATCTGGTGCATCAGAACATAGAGCATTCATGTTTGATGTAATAGAACAAAGAGCATCTATTTCTGGTGTAATAGAACATATAGCATTCATATCTGCTGCAGCAGAATAAGAGTATTCATCTATGGTGTAATAGAACATAGAGCATTCATATCAGGTGCAGGAGGACATAGAGCATTCTTATTTGATATAAAAAGCATAGAACGCACACGCTTGATGCTATTTATGCAGGTGGTTAAAAAACCCAGATAATGCTGACAGACAGACATGTTTACGAACAGATATGCAAATATAATTATTTGCACAAAGAAGACACAAACAATAGATTACACAATTCATTGCCTGGCATATTTCGCTATATCTAGTCAGGCGCATACTACAGTAACAATTGATTAAAGGAAGCAAATAAATGAGCCCTTCCAGTCCAGAAGTGGATGAGGAACGAAAGTCCGAAAGTCCACGAGGGACCAAAGTCCGGAAGTGCACGCGGAACCAAAGTCCAGAAGTGCACGAGGAACCAAAGTCCGGAAGTCCACGAGGAACCAAAATCCGGAAGTGAACGAGGAACCAAAATCCGGAAGTGAACGAGGAACCAAAGTCCGGAAGTGCACGAGAAACCAAAGTCCGGAAGTGCACGAGGAACCAAAATCAGGAAGTGCACGAGGAACCAAAGTCCGGAAGGGCACGAGGAACCAAAATCCGGAAGTGCACGAGGAACCAAAGTCCGGAACTGCACGAGGAACCAAAATCCGGAAGTGCATGAGCAGCCAAAGCTTTCTTCCAGAGTTTACAGCCCGTGAACGCGATAATAAAGTGTTAGGGAAGAGGCTAAGGCTCCCAACATTTCTTCGTGTCGGTGCGCAGATGAGACAAACAGATATACAGGCAGGCAGGCAAACGCAAAGTTAGGCAGACATACATAAGAAGAGAAACACAGCAAGACAAACAGGCAGACATACAAATCGACTGCTCTTTGCCACAGATAAAAGAAATGTGTGGAAGCGCACTGGTCATTTAATCTCATGACATTGTGGCAAAATATTTGTATATTAAACCCTTCTCCTGTGTGTAATCATCTACTGCTTTCAGTAAGTGATTACTATTATTATTATTATGTAATAGGGGATATTTTCACCCTGATTAGGAAGGTTTTTTTTTGGGGGGGGGGGCAAGCTAACAATAATACCGAGAGAAGCCAGATACTCGGATTAACCGAGGTTTTCAAGATAGGGGACGACCACGAGTTATCACGTGGAACCCAATGATAGCGACCACTGGTCGCCACATGGAACCGAAGAACAACCATGTGTTGCCACGTGGAACGAACACTGGGTATAAAATCATACCCCAGTCTGGTTAGGTTAGTATGTGTTGATCGTCAGAGCGAGAGGACGTGAGAGTGTTTCGTGAGAAGGACAACGTGAAACTGAGTGTTGTGAAAGGAAGACCAGACGACAACATCCATCGAAGCCAAGTCCAGCCAAGCCGAGGTGTGTAGAGCTTGAGGAAATGACCAGTTATGTCTATGCGGCGATATGGAAGTGAAGGCGCCGAACTTTGGTCGATGAATGTGTGAAAAGTCAGCTTGTTGGCGTCGGAACCACGTGGTGCGTGTAAGCTGTGAATTAGGACACGGACAGAACATTTGATGTAAGTAATGAGATGTCAATAAACTGTATCGTACTTTGAAGTCGGTGTCGGCTTGTCCCAGTTATGTCATCGTAAGAATGTGTGCTAAGATCATTTACTAGACACATCATCTCATAGACAACTAGCCCAAGGTCATTAACTACTTATTGCAAGTAGAAGACGACTTATTGCAATTATTATTATTATTATTATTATTATTATTATTTGGGATCCAGAAACCACGAGTTGTAAATCCTTTGGAAGGGTACTATAGATATTGCAAACCTTTGGCCTTGATTCCACGACAGATACCGTACATCTTGGAGATATGAGCCTTTTCTGTCCACCCTGTGCGTGAACTCGGACTACAACGAGTTTGTTACCCGGTCAAAGGGCAGCTGGTTTAACCAACTTAGCTAGCGCGCTGGGCGAATGATTCTTAAAATTCGTAGGGCCAAGTGGCGTTGATAGTGAAATGTTTTCGCAGTCCAGTCCTCGACGTACCAGGGTTTGTTTCCGCGACAGGCAGTCAGGGAAAAACCCACCTTGTTCTTGTGGTTTTCAGGCAGATTGTTGCACGAGAGTCGCACATTAGAAGAAATCAGGGCGTCAATACGTAATATATCAATTGACAGGAGTGGGTGCATTGCAACCGACCTTCGGTGTAGAGAGGACACATACAACTGTTTTTTTAAATTGCACTTCTTTGACAACCACGTCTGTAATGATAATGATTGCGAAAAGGAAAATCATTCACTGTTTATCACCATTATCATCATATTGACCACAGATACCACCATTATCATCTTCGTCATCCTTGTCATTATTACCTTCGTTATCCTTGTCATTATTATCCTCGTTATCCTTGTCATTATTATCCTCGTTATCCTTGTCATTATTATCTTCGTTATCCTTGTCATTATTATCCTCGTTATCCTTGTCATTATTATCTTCGTTATCCTTGTCCTTATTATCCTCGTTATCCTTGTCATTATTATCCTCGTTATCCTTGTCCTTATTATCCTCCTTATCCTTGTCATTATCATCTTCGTTAGCCTTATCATTATTATCCTTGTTATCCTTGTCATTATTATCCTTGTTATCCTTGTCATTATTATCCTCGTTATCCTTGTCATTATTATCTTCGTTATCCGTGTCCTTATTATCCTCGTTATCCTTGTCATTATCATCTTCATAATCACCGCTACCACTCCTACTAACATCATCATCACCATTTTCGCCATCATCATCATCCCCACCAACACCACTCCCAAAGGATCTGTTTTCTGCGCACATCAGAAAACATCCACCAATCCTAAGCGCTACAACCGGACCACACTGCGACAAATGACGTTTAGAACCATTGTGAGCCTTTATCAACTATGTCATTCACATCCCTGTGACATGTCTAACCAGATCTTATTACTGGAACACATCTATAAAACCGCTACGGTCACATGAGAATTATTTTTACAATTTCGGATCTATCCAAAACAAAAACAAACAAAAACAAAAAAATATTTTCGGCACATTTGGCAAAGTAAAACAATCACAATTTTTAAAATTATAAATGGTGGACTGAAAGGACGTTATGTAGAGAATAGTTGCGAACTAACTCGGTCTCTTCCGAGATATGCCTGACCAGAGTAGAAAGGATACACAGTAGAGGACTCAAGGTCAAGATAATGAGGAGACGGAAGCGGACGGATGATGACCCGGGAGGAAAAATATCAGGAAGATAAGGACAAAAGGAACACATGCGGACCAAGACAGGAAGGAGTAGTCTAGCTGTTAGGATAGGCACATAAAGCCAAAGAGCTGGCACACATACTATTATCTTAACCACGCAAGCAGTGCAACTAAACCAGACCACAAATATAACCGGAGACCGATGGCAACAAGCAGCGGGTTCAACGTGGTCAAGAGTTTTTTTTTTCTAGAAATGTAACTACAACCAAATGATATTATCAACATCGTCATGCGCATTTTTTATGTTGAAAATTTGAATACATCTCCCATATTATTGCTGTGAAAAAGGCCGAAAAGTAACATGCTAACCACATTTGAATATAGAGAACAACGTTGCTGCTTTAATTTGGCTTGAGTGATGGTAAAAATCTGGAATTCAGATTTGCTACTGCGATGTCTGTATTAGATCAAATGGTTGTAAATTGAACTAGTGACTGTAGTTGGCGAGTACGCGTTTATTTTACGGCTTCTAGCCAAATCACTTATTCTGTTTTAGTCCGAGTGAAGGGCGATGTACAAACCGCAGTGAGAGACCGAGTGAGATTATGTAGGAAACCAAATGTGAGCTTTTACCAGAAATTGTTTAGGTTTATGGTTTTGCACAACATATCAACATCATGGCACACGGGTAGTAACCCATAAGTGCTCCGTTCTTCTTCTAACTCAAATCTGAGTCCGAAGTAGCTCAGCACAGTAAAGGATCCGTAGCACGGGCGAGGATCTTGAAATACTTTGGGAAGATTTTAAGCACTAAATTTTGACCAGGCAGCGCCGTAGGGCTACTTTTTTCGATTTTCAACTGCCAAGGAATTTTCTTTACGTGCGCAGCAATGCACACGGGCGTCCAATCTCACTACACAGAGACCAGAGGGAATTACTAGAAGTCCAAGTCCACTTGAAAAAAATCCCAGCTCTTACCAGGGATTGAACCCGGAACCTCTAGCACTCGATGCGGACACCATGCCTCGAGACGACTCAGCCTCCGGAAATTGTTTAATAAATGCATGGACTTACGCAGTGACGTAGGAAAGGGCGGGAAGCACGGGTTGTCATCGTTGAAAGGGGCGCGGCCAGGGACCGGGACACAAATATGTGTTTTAACATAATAAATGCATGCGTGTGTGTGTGTGTGTGTGTGTGTGTGTGTGTGTGTGTGTAGGTGACAGGAAATATTTCCGTACCGGGTACCACCTGACCTTTTAACGCCACTGGACGTGTAAAATTGTAGTGGTGACACTGATAAAATGGGAATTAGATTTGATAGCTTTTTATGATAAAAACTAGAGCAGATTTGCGAACTAATCGCACGAAAATGAACATAATTGAAAAGAAGAATTAAAGTAATTGAGAGTGTACAGACTTATTTGCTCGACGGGCGCCTCCTAGACGAAAAAAAAAAAAAACCTGATATAAAGTAAATAATAGAAGTGTAACCAAAAAAACCGTCTAAGGACAGCATACTGTCCAATGAACCCAAAGTTATAGTTCGGGATCTGGTCATTTCAGATAATCTGTCACTACTGTCTGTTTTACCACCTTTTTTAGGGCGGTTTAGACAGGGGGTTTTGAGCCAGGGGATTTAGGGCCTCATGGCTGGTGCTGTCGCCACGGACTGTGCGGATTAGGATGTTTAATTTTAGCTCCCCGACAGAAAAACTTCATCACCTTACAGAGGGTCGAACCCGGGTATCCAGGTGAAAGCGGGACGTAACCACTCGGCAAAACGCTACTCATAGATGGTAAGTTGCGTATCCTTTACAGAACGTTGTAGAACCAACCCCAACAGCCCCTGGCTGTTTTGTGGTTTTTCTAGGCAATTTTACGTCCAGTAGTTTGCCATTGCTCCCTGGACGGTCGGCTTTCTTAATACCACTGTCGAAACCCACGCTAGGCGCATGGCCCGCAGCTGGCATCGAACCACTCATAGATAGGGGGGGGGGGGGTACATTGAAGCACATTTCTTAGCAGTTGCAAGACAAGGAAAAGAAACGTTAAGGTATATTGCGCATTCTTGCTCCTGGTTTATGTTTATGTCTATTCAATGGATCAACATCATGGCCCACGGGTGTAACCCGTAAGTGCTCCGTTTGTCTTCTAACTCAAGTAAGTCCAAAGAATCTCAACGCAGTGCACGAACTATGTATTACCGGCGAGGATCATGAAATACTTTGGGTAGATTTTTAGCTCCAAATTTTTAGCGCCGTTAGGCTACTCCTTTCGATATTTAACTGCCACGGGATTTTTTACGTATGCAACAATATACACTGGAGTCCGTTCTCACTATACAGAGACCGGGGGGAATTATACTAGAAATCTATGTGAAAAAAAAAATCCTAGCCTTCACCAGGGTTTGAACCTGGGACCTCTAGCACTCGTGGTGGACTCCATGCCTCGAGACCACGCAGATAACCCAGGGACCCAGTTGTAAACAACACAGCTACATCTAGTGATCATCTAAATTCTAAAGAGCTTCCTAAACCCAGTTTCGAAGAGTCATAATCGCCACGGCCAGGACATTACAAGAAGCCAGCCGCAGCACTTACACAATACTAAAACTGCGTCTGCATGCTACATCAAACAGTGGAAATTTAGACAAGCCAAACAGGCAAACAGACAAAAAACAATGACAAGACACGCCAGATCTCAGTGAAAAGTTAGGCCAACCAAAATAGACTTGTACTTTCCTTGGAAATCACATTTGTCTATGTTTTGTTTCAAACTGGGTGAGGTTAAGAAGTGTCTGCGTGAAACCTTGCTTTCTAGTTTGTAAAACCCATTAATCATTTGTCTGTCTTCCGTTTTAAGGTTTCGGGTGAAAAAAATCTTTCGGGTCTTCTTTCAACATTTTGTTATGCAATTTTTGTTGGTCTCTCTAAAGCTGGTATCTGTTATTTATTTCATATTTATTTTTACTACAAATAGGATGGTTATTCTACACAATTTATGTGTATTTTTTTTAAATTTGTGTGTGTGTGTTTTTTTTCTTTTGGAAAATACAGATGTAGAAACAGCGTGAGATAGAAAGACAGACATTGTAGAAGACTTGATAAGATGCGGAGAGAGGAAGAATTCGACTGATGTAAAGACAGACATAGAGGCATACATAGAGACAGACATAGAGGCAGACATAGAGGCATGCATAGAGACAGGCATAGAGGCAAACATAGAGACAGACATAGAGACAGACATAACGACAGACATAGAGACAGACATAGAGACAGACATAACGACAGACATAGAGACAGACATAGAGACAGACATAACGACAGACATAGAGACAGACATAGAGACAGACATAGAGACAGACATAGAGACAGACATAGAGACAGACATAACGACAGACATAGAGACAGACATAGAGACAGACATAACGACAGACATAGAGATAAACATATAGACAAATTGAGATGAGAGAGATATACTTAGATGCAGAATGGGAAGGAGAGAAAGTGATACTAGAGAGAGAGAGAGAGAGAGAGAGAGAGAGAGAGATAGATAGAGAGAGAGAGAGAGAGAGAGAGAGAGAGAGATAGAGAGAGAATTAGAGTGCTAATTGTAGACCGACATAGAAACATAACTAGAAATTCTTGACGTATGTTCTAGATAACAGTTTTCACACGACGTCTGTGTCATTAAAGTTCACACTTGTTTGTTTGTGTACTGAATTCACAGCACCTCGCTTGTTTATGCACATTCATTCCAGTCATCATCATCATGTAGCAGGCCCTTTGTAAAACGTCGCTCTCATCACGGTCTGCCTGAAAGAAACTCGGTCTCTCGCCGACTCTCCCGTCTTGTGTACCTTCCACCCAGTGTGTCATTTATATCCTCTGCCCGTCTTCATTCTGGTCGGCCGCTTCCTCTCTCTTCTGCTACCATGCCTTCTGCTATTATCTTTTTCCCAATTACGGCTGTGGCGCTTAATATGGCCAAAATATTTCAGTTTCCGAGACAAGACCATGTTTACTAGACAATTTTCCTTGATTTTCAAATCTTTTAGTATGTCAATATTTCTTTTTCTTGTTGTTTTGTCCACGGTATTATAAAAATGTTTCTATAGCACTTCAGCTCAAAAGCCCCTTTTTTTCTTCCTTAACGACTGCGAGATAGTCCATGACTCGCATACGTATGTTGCTACAGGAAAGTTGCCTGCTTTCAATTTTTTGACTTTGATTTCCTTGTCGGTGCTCACCATATACTTTCAAATACTGTGTAACACTTGTATTGCTACGGCTATTACAATTTTACCACCTCTGTACAACTATATCTTGGAGATAACACAATCGTATCGAATCGTATTAATCAAACAAAAATTCCAAACTTAGTCCTTTTTTAGCCGCCCGAAGGCCTGCTTTTATCAAGGACGGTTCCTTTGCTTTCTTATTTAGTTCTGTTCCTTTGTGGTGAGCAATTACACCTGAGATTGTTCTTTTGTTGCCTAAGTTTGAAGTGGGTTTTAAGGGTCCTGGTTCCTGTCTTTAGCTGGTTGTCCACTGGCCGTTGCACTGATCATCTGTGCGAGCACCGAGGCAGTCCTCAGTCACAACACCGCGAAGCAAACAGTTCTGCAGATTGAGCACAATGGCTCACAATCCAGGCTCCCATCAAGACGACTGTCACAATCTACTTGTGAGCAGCCGTGCTTTTTTTTTTTTTTTTTTTTTTAAATAGGTAGAGGAGGTAGAGATGACACAAACTGTATCGACACATTTTAAGCAAGCCGTAAGAGGTCAGTAGGAATATTTGGCGTGGGACCAACTGCTCTGTTCCAAATCAGCATGTAGAACCCATACAACCGACCACGAGTGTGTCTTGAGAAGTAAATAATTGATTATTCCACGAGCCGTTCAAAATGCAATGGCAAACTACTAAACGTGAAATTTGCTTAGATAAACTACAGCAGCTGGGGTTGGTAACGTCCGTAAAGGATATGCAACTAACTAGCGAGCCTAGTTTAAATAATGTCCACAGATAACACTGGCTGTCACCCAAAAATAACAATAAATGATGAAGAAATTAAAAATGTCACAAACTTTGAATATCTAGGCTCTATAATAAACACCACTGGAGACTGTTCGACAGAAATTAAAAGGAGGATGGCCATAGCAATGCAAAAATTGAACAGCCTTAAAAGTCTATGGTTAAAATCACCAGCAAGGAGATCAAAATTAGAATTTTGAGAGCATGCCTCTTCCCTGTGGTTACATACGTATGTGAGTCGTGGACTATCTCTCAGTCCTTAAGAAATAGAATAGGGGCTTTTGAGCTGAAATGCTATAAAAAGATTCTCAGAATATCTTTGACAAAGAAGATGAGAAATATTGACACCTTAAAAGATCTGAATATCAAGGAAGATTGATTAATAAACAGCATCCTTTCTCGAAAGCTGAAATATTTTGGTCATATCAAGCGCCACGACGGATTGGAAAAAAATTATAGCAGAAGGCATGGTACCAGGAAGGAGGGGGCAGGGGCCGACCGACACGAAGATGGGCACAGGATATAAGTGACTCCTTGAATGGGAAAGTGCGTAAGGCGAGAGAACTGGCGAGAGACCGAGTGTCTGTCTTTCAGGCATATTGTGATGAGAGCGACGTTCTGCAAAGGACCTGCTACAAGATGATGATCATGAGCGAGCCTACCGACAACGGCATGACCAGCCAATGGTAAAGTCCCTTTTTACCTCTGTGGCGAAACGGGCACACGATGCTGGACTCACATATTTGTTAGATCAGTCGACACTCGATGGGTGTTGTGGTCAGTATGACGCCAGCCGCCTTTATTTCTCACGACTTTACCTGGTGCCAATTTTAGGCTGGTATTGTGTTGATACAAAGTTCCTTGGTCATATAATGAGAAAATGAGAACTGGGAAATATGGTGATGACTGGAAAGATCACTGGTAGAAGAAGTAGAGGCAGACCAAAAGAAATGAAGGTGGATGGCTTCAGATAGTAGTATAGTGGAAGATCATCAGCGGACTTGATCTAGAACAGCAAAGACCGAGATCAGTGGAGAAGCATGAACGCCTATGCCAGCTGGCAAAGGCACTTAATGATGATAAATGTATTGATAGCTGATCAAAGATGTATAGGAAGTAGTGATAGAGATCGTCCCTGGTGTTGTAACCATAGCTGTCAATCACTTTTACTGCTACCACCACCACCACCACCAAAACTATCATCATCATCATTATCAACGCTAGGTTTGGTTCTGCGATCTCTTGTAAAGGACACGAAAGTAACTTCGTCATAATTCTTCTTTGTTCACCGGCTGTAAGCTATGGTGAAAACTCCTGGCTGTTCGTCCATTTTGGAGTTTGGCTTTGTGCCCTTGCATGAGTTTTGCGCGTACATCCGTTTTACTGGCTAATGTATGATTTGTGGTTGTTCCTTGCCGCTCGGGCAGATGCACTCTGACTTCGAAAAAGCTTCTAATTTCTTTTTACTCCTACGACATGCTTGTTTAGAAGGCAGTAGGTCTATTCTTGATTTCCCCGTAACGCGGACCCGGAATCCACAGGGAGCCTCTAGTATACATTTCATATTATTTGAAGTAAATTAATTTTAAGTGGGCTGCGTGGTCTCGAGGCATGGTGTCTGCCTCGACTGCTAGAGGTTCCGGGTTCAATCCCCAGTAAGGGATGGGATTTTTTCACGTGGACTAGGACTTCTAGTAATTCCCTCTGGTCTCTGGGTAGTGAGATCGGACGCCCGTGTGCATTGTTGCACACATAACAAATCGTTTGACAGTTGGAAATCGAATAGAGTAGCCTAAAGGCGCTGCCCGGGGAAGATTTGGAGTTAAAAATCTACCCAAATATTTCAGAATTCTCGCCGGTGCTACAGAGCCTGTGCACTGTGTTGACCTTCTTCGAACTCAGACTTGAGTTAGAAGAAGAACGGAGGACTTGTTGGTTACTACCTGTGTGCCATGATGTTGATCCGTTGTTCAAACCTCAGACTTGAAGTAAATTATTTATTGTTTGTCTTTCAGCACATAATAATAATTTTTATTCTTATTATTGCTCACTTAAACATACTGCGCCTACCGCACCATCACAATATATCTAGCTGCTCCTAGCTGACAGTATTGATAACATCATCGAACGGCAGTAGAGGACAACAATGTATTGTAACTAAATATTAACTGCATATCTTGTTTCTCCTTACAGGTAAACACAGCAACCGAAGTCCAAGATCCATCTTGGATTAGCCAACCGGAAACAGAAATCTCTGCAGCGCCATGAAGCGGACAGAACACCCCACGTGACCTCACCACGTGACCTTACCACATGTAGCAGAAAGTGTCGTCCTTAAACCGAAGGCACAATAAACATGAATCCGTTAACATTGCCAACTTCTTCCATTGCTGTCATCTGTATTCTCATCTTCTGTGTGCTTGCTGCCAGTCAGTCCACCAACACCGAACCCTGCGAATACGACCTGGACCTCACCAAAAACACGGTGAAGATCACATGTCAAGGGTCACCATCTGTGGTGAACGTGTACGCGGAGAAGGCGCTGCTTCAGGCTGACGAAAGCATGATGAACCGCTTCGCAGAGAACCCCCTGGCCAATTCAATGATGGGTGGAGGATCAGGCACCGACAGCCAATCAACTGGAGCCAAACAACCAACGGAGGGTAGCTCTTCTAACAAACCTGGTGCCTCAAGTGGCGGAGAACAAGGCACTTATCAAAGGGACCGACAAGACATGGCGTCCAAGCATGTCGGATCCTTCTCTGACGTTGTATGGAACGCTACATTAAAGCTGGACAAGGCGAAGCAGACGCTTCTCACCTACTCGCATTCCATTAGGAACATCTCGATGAAGCTGAGCGAGGGGGATCTGTTGCTGAGAGCAGATATGGAGAAACTAAGAAGAACCAGCAACTCTGCCACTGGTAGGTCAAAGGTCACCTTGTGTCACTCTTCATGTTTGGCCTTTGTGGTTATGTGATATGGCTTGATGTCACTCTTTATTTTTTATTTTTTTTGTCCTATCTTTTCTTAGGTTAGACTCTCACATGTGGATCCGACTGTCGTGAACTGAAATCCAAAAGTAGCGTGATTCTTGTAGCTTCCAGGTTGACCCAGCTTTGAATGGGTACCTTGGTAAAGTCATGGGAAGTAAAGGTTGCCGGCGTGATGTTGACCCCATCCGCCACCGAGTGCTGATTGGTCTATACAATTTAGGTCGAGCACTCTAAGCCCAGTACGCATGAAGATGCGGAAAAGAGTAATGTATCTTCTTCTATCCTAACGTATCTTATTATCATGTCACCATACACTACCTTATTTTATTTTGTATCAATTAATCTTATCTTTTTCTATCCAGTATCATCTAACTTCATCTTGTCTTATCCCATTATGTCTTGTACCATCCACCTTATCTAAAGTATCATAGTATATGCTGTATCATCGAAAAATATTTTGCTTTATCATATTCTATCCTTTTTTTTTTTTAAAAATCTTATCTTGTCGTTTCTAAACGTAGTAATGTTTGTAGTTTAACATTTTCTTGTCTAATCTTATTGTATTTGTTTATGCGGGAAAGCTAACCCGGTCAACAAATGTCTGCAGAAGTAAGATGTGTCCCCCGAAAGGCGCAAATTTCGCAGCCATGCTGTAAACGGTCACAGCGCAGTTACATATCTGGATGCAGAAGAAGAAGAAGAAGAAGAAGAAAAAAGAATGAGATTTTTGTATAATCCCATCTTCTCCTATCTTATTATATTCTGGTTGTTTTCACCCTAATTTTCTTGTTTTATCATATACCTTTACAATATTACCTTTTCTTGTCTTGTTAATATATTCTAATTTCCCTTGCATCACCTCATCTTATCTTGTCTTATCGTTTCACCATATCTGGCCTTGTCTTGGTCGACATCTTCTCATAACATGGCACAATAGATGGCCCTTTTTTAATACACATTTATTACCTTTGAAATTGTTTGTTTGTCTAGATCGCCGTTTACGTTCGACCCCCCGACATGTTTGTGATTACGATAGCTTGTGAAGGTGTCCACCATTGATCGCTGGTCTTTTCTTTTTGATGTTTAAATAAATAGTCGTCTCCTTGTGAGATGCAATTTTTTGTTTTTTGAAGCCCTACTCTGGCTCTTGCCAGGGGCCACAATATAGCCCGGCCATAAATATGGTCTAGTGGCTGAACGCGGTTTCTGGGACCTCTCCACGGGTGATCCTCATCCACATGGTGGCACTTTGTGTCATCGGATGTTTATCGCTTATGTGGTGTCCTGGTGGGGTAAAAGTATATAGATAGATAGAGATTTGGCGTTTACCGACTGTAGACTCTGTGTAAATTCTAGCTGTTCGTCCACTTCTTGGCTTTGGTCTTCTTCTAGAATTTGAGTTGTGCAGACACATCCATTTGAGAGATCTGGCTTATTTGTATGCAGATTGTTGGTTCCCCACCTCTGAGGCTGATGCAGGCCGACTTCGAAGGAAACACCGATAATTACTTGCCCCTTACGACATGCTTTCTTTCTCCCCCTCCGAAGTTTATAAAAGTAATCACCATTTAGTATTTGGGGATCACGAAAGTATAGTTTCACGAATGGATTAATAGAACAGTTAGCAACTTGGCTTATAATTACAATGCAAGAAAACAGAAATTACGGTCGTCACCAAGAAAAAAAGAAATACCAAAGTGTGAAATACACACGCAAATGGAAAACAAACTCTTAAACAAGTGAATCCGTACAACTTTCTTGGAACAATCTTAACATCTGACGCAAGATTCCTTACAGAGGTTGGAACAAAATCATCATCATCATCATCGATTCCCACTTCTGCCGTAACGTTGTGGGAGGGGCGGGGGGGGACATTTGTGTCCATTGCTTGATGGGCAGCAATGACTTTTTGCCATTCCGTGTCAATTTAGAAGCTCTTTAATGTCATCACTGCATATACTCATAGGGCGGCCTCTTGCTTTCACTTCAGATCTTTTTATGCTTTGGTAGTTATTCTGATTGCATTATTACCAGATAACCAAACCATCGGATCTTCTGTTTCTCGACGAATTTGCTGCATGGCGTTGTTCGTACAGTCTGCTTACTAATGTCGTTTCTAACTTTGTCTCGGATGGTTGAGATGGTGACTTTTCTTAGGCCTCTCATTTCACAGGTGTTAATTTGTACGTAGGTTAGCCTTTGATAATGCCCAAGTCTAGTACTGTTAGCGCAGTGTTGGTATGCATGAGCTGTTTATAATCTATTTCTTGGCGCTCATACTTTTGTTTAGATGACTTAATAACGGTGTCAGTTGGTATATAAGCACACTGGTGGCTTACTTATGTTTAGATGACTTAATAACGGTGTCAGTTGGTATATAAGCACACTGATGGCTTACTTATGTTTAGATGACTTAATAACGGTGTCAGTTGGTATATAAGCACACTGGTGGCTTACTTATGTTTAGATGACTTAATAACGGTGTCAGTTGGTATATAAGCACACTGGTGGCTTACTTATGTTTAGATGACTTAATAACGGTGTCAGTTGGTATATAAGCACACTGGTGGCTTACTTATGTTTAGATGACTTAATAACGGTGTCAGTTGGTATATAAGCACACTGGTGGCTTACTTATGTTTAGATGACTTAATAACGGTGTCAGCTGGTATATAAGCACACTGGTGGCTTACTTATGTTTAGATGACTTAATAACGGTGTCAGCTGGTATATAAGCACACTGGTGGCTTACTTATGTTTAGATGACTTAGTAACGGTGTCAGCTGGTATATAAGCACACTGGTGGCTTACTTATGTTTAGATGACTTAATAACGGTGTCAGTTGGTATATAAGCACACTGTTGGCTTACTTATGTTTAGATGACTTAATAACGGTGTCAGCTGGTATATAAGCACACTGGTGGCTTACTTATGTTTAGATGACTTAATAACGGTGTCAGCTGGTATATAAGCACACTGGTTGCTTACTTATGTTTAGATGACTTAATAACGGTGTCAGCTGGTATATAAGCACACTGGTGGCTTACTTATGTTTAGATGACTTAATAACGGTGTCAGCTGGTATATAAGCACACTGGTGGCTTACTTATGTTTAGATGACTTAATAACGGTGTCAGTTGGTATATAAGCACACTGGTTGCTTACTTATGTTTAGATGACTTAATAACGGTGTCAGCTGGTATATAAGCACACTGGTTGCTTACTTATGTTTAGATGACTTAATAACGGTGTCAGCTGGTATATAAGCACACTGGTTGCTTACTTATGTTTAGATGACTTAATAACGGTGTCAGCTGGTATATAAGCACACTGGTGGCTTACTTATGTTTAGATGACTTAATAACGGTGTCAGCTGGTATATAAGCACACTGGTGGCTTACTTATGTTTAGATGACTTAATAACGGTGTCAGCTGGTATATAAGCACACTGGTGGCTTACTTATGTTTAGATGACTTAATAACGGTGTTAGTTGGTATATAAGCACACTGGTGGCTTACTTATGTTTAGATGACTTAATAACGGTGTCAGCTGGTATATAAACACACTGGTGGCTTACTTATGTTTAGATGACTTAATAACGGTGTCAGCTGGTATATAAGCACACTGGTGGCTTACTTATGTTTAGATGACTTAATAACGGTGTCAGCTGGTATATAAGCACACTGGTGGCTTACTTATGTTTAGATGACTTAATAACGGTGTCAGATGGTATGTAAGCATACTGGTGGCTTACTTATGTTTAGATGACTTAATAACGGTGTCAGCTGGTATATAAGCACACTGGTGGCTTACTTATGTTTAGATGACTTAATAACGGTGTCAGCTGGTATATAAGCACACTGGTGGCTTACTTATGTTTAGATGACTTAATAACGGTGTCAGTTGGTATATAAGCACACTGGTGGCTTACTTATGTTTAGATGACTTAATAACGGTGTCAGCTGGTATATAAGCACACTGGTGGCTTACTTATGTTTAGATGACTTAATAACGGTGTCAGCTGGTATATAAGCACACTGGTGGCTTACTTATGTTTAGATGACTTAATAACGGTGTCAGATGGTATATAAGCACACTAGTGGCTTACTTATGTTTAGATGACTTAATAACGGTGTCAGCTGGTATATAAGCACACTGATGGCTTACTTATGTTTAGATGACTTAATAACGGTGTCAGCTGGTATATAAGCACACTGATGGCTTACTTATGTTTAGATGACTTAGTAACGGTGTCAGCTGGTATATAAGCACACTGATGGCTTACTTATGTTTAGATGACTTAATAACGGTGTCAGCTGGTATATAAGCACACTGATGGCTTACTTATGTTTAGATGACTTAATAACGGTGTCAGCTGGTATATAAGCACACTGATGGCTTACTTATGTTTAGATGACTTAATAACGGTGTCAGCTGGTATATAAGCACACTGATGGCTTACTTATGTTTAGATGACTTAATAACGGTGTCAGCTGGTATATAAGCACACTGATGGCTTACTTATGTTTAGATGACTTAATAACGGTGTCAGCTGGTATATAAGCACACTGATGGCTTACTTATGTTTAGATGACCTAATAACGGTGTCAGCTGGTATATAAGCACACTGGTTGCTTACTTATGTTTAGATGACTTAATAACGGTGTCAGCTGGTATATAAGCACACTGATGGCTTACTTATGTTTAGATGACTTAATAACGGTGTCAGCTGGTATATAAGCACACTGGTTGCTTACTTATGTTTAGATGACTTAATAACGGTGTCAGCTGGTATATAAGCACACTGATGGCTTACTTATGTTTAGATGACTTAATAACGGTGTCAGCTGGTATATAAGCACACTGGTTGCTTACTTATGTTTAGATGACTTAATAACGGTGTCAGCTGGTATATAAGCACACTGGTGGCTTACTTATGTTTAGATGACTTAATAACGGTGTCAGCTGGTATATAAGCACACTGGTGGCTTGACATGGTAAAAGTAACTTTCTGCAAGATGCGAAAGATAAGCACTAACAAGAAGATGTCAGTTGCACTGAGAGGGAAGAAAGAGTGTTAAAGTGTTATGTAGAACCTGTGTTGTTTTATGCATGTCAGACATGGACAGTAAGTAGACAAGATGAAAAACATTTACTGGTGGCTTACTTATGTTTAGATGACTGAGAGGGAAGAAAGAGTGTTAAAGTGTTATGTAGAACCTGTGTTGTTTTATGCATGTCAGACATGGACAGTAAGTAGACAAGATGAAAAACATTTACTGGTGGCTTACTTATGTTTAGATGACTGAGAGGGAAGAAAGAGTGTTAAAGTGTTATGTAGAACCTGTGTTGTTTTATGCATGTCAGACATGGACAGTAAGTAGACAAGATGAAAAACATTTACTCGCAGCGGAGATGTGGTTTTTGACACGAATACAACAAATATAGAGTGAGAAGAACAGACGAGGCAGTTCCCTCGCGACAGATGAAAGTGGTAAACTAGTCAGAGAGAGAGAGAGAGAGAGAGAGAGAGAGAGAGAGAGAGAGAGAGAGAGAGAGAGAGAGAGAGAGAGAGAGAAGGGGGGGGGAAAGAGAGGCAAAATTGATTAGGCGAGAAAAGAACAATGACCTAATCCGTGATGGTATGAGATGGCAAAACATGACAGCCTACGCTTACCAGCACGGCACAAGATGACGAGTTCAATCAAGTGTCGAATAACAGTGTCTGGTATTTTACGTTTATGCTGCATAAAGATAAATTCTAAAAATAGTGTCTTGGTGTTTGATGTTTAAGAATTGATATCCCAGCATTCTAGACATTCCCACCAACGCCCCGCCCCCATTTTCAGCAACAAGCGCAGAGTTACAATTCTAATGGTGCCAGTAACTGATTGTTGATCCGTCTCAAATTTCCATTGGGTTTTGATGTGCTATTCACACGCTCCCTTACAACAGCCAGCTTGAGCGTCAGCCAGTTCACCGAACTGGGCAGAACTAACCAGTATATCTACTGTTTATTTCCTAATACACCTGCATATCCTGGAGAAAATATACAAAGGGCGCTAACTAGCCGGCACTGTGAAGCGATGCTTGCCAGCCACTGTTCACGGAGCATTCCCGTCTGCACCTTTCTCAACATGTCATGTGACTAACTATAGTGTCTTATGTCTAGTTAAACAATAGTCTGTAAGCTGTAATTCCAAGTACCTGGATGACCTATTTACCTAGCATGAACAACAGTTATCGCCCCCTGATGCCAACCATTTACCCCATTGTCTCGTTCTGCCAAAACTTTCAAACTGACAAAAAACTAATCTGTGAATACTTGAAGCGAGGTGATCGTGGAGGTGGCGGTTTGCGATATTGAAGTTATTTGTGAGTGCAAAATGGCGGAGTGATGTGTGTTGTAAGAGGATATGAGAATAAATATAGCAGACTAGGCCTTGGCGAAAGTGGGACTTGGCAGCAGGGCTGCCAATGCTGGGTTTTTACCTCCAGATCTGGGTTTTTATTTGACGCCTTGGGATTACATTTTGAAATCTGGGTTTTTTTTTTTTTTTTTTTTTTTAAATCCTTAATTTAAAGTTGGTAAATGTTTCATTTCGCAACTATACAATTTGTACTTTTTAACAGTCTTGGTTTTTATTTTGGTTTTTTGTTTTTCAGTTATGAACTGCTTGGGTTTTTGTTCAGCTTAGCTGGGTTAAAAAAAAAAAATCCCATTGGCAGCCCTGCTTGGCAGACAGATGTGTCGACAGATTATCAAACAGATGACGCAACAGAGAGAAATACTGGCATCCTAAAAGATTTGAAAATCAAAGAAGACTGGCTAATAAAGAGCTTCATGTCTCGTAACAAAGATATTGTGGCCATGTCAAGTGCCACGGAGGACTGGACAAAATAATAGCAGAAGACATGGTACCAGGAAATAGAGGCAGAGGTCGACTAGCATGAAGACGGGCACAGGATTATAAGTGAGACTTCTCCTTCTTCTTCTCATGTCTTTATGATCTCCATTGCAGCATAGGCCTTCCTTCACCTCTTGGTCCACTGGAACTTATTTAGTTCTTTCCCAAAGCTCTACATTATTGATTTTATCATACAATTTAATTCCCTCTATTCTGCGCAGGCACCAGTTAATGAATCTTGCAGTCTATTGTTAATTGCCTTAGTTGTTCTCCATGTTTCCGCCCCATACAACAGTACACAATACTGATATGACATTAGAATTAAAAAAAATGTATAAGTAACACACTGGGTATGAAAGTTCAGGGGACGGGGAAGCCGGGGAGAGACAAAGTTTCGCTCAGGCAGACTGTGATGAGAGCGACGTTCTGCAAAGATTCTCCTACATGATGTTGATTTATGTAATATTGAGATATTGCTAATATATTTTCAAATAGCGTGCGTGCTGTCTTTTGTTTTTGGCCATTGTCTGAGACAACTCAGGGTTCGCTACATCTAAAAGAAATGAAGTTTAACACACACTGATTCTCTAGTTAAAGTTAGTTGCGTATCTTTTACTTACAAGACGCTGCAGAACCAAACCCAGTATTTTTTGGCTGTTGTGGTTTTTCTAGGCAGGTTTACGTCCAGTAGTTTGCCATTTGCTTTCTGGACGGTCAACTTCTTGATACTACTGTCGAAACCAACGCAAACCACAAGGCTCGCAGCTGGGATCGAACCCGGCACCCGGGCATTACGAAACGAGTTTGCAACGCCTAAGCCACAGACGCCAACGATTCTCTAGTATCAACCGTTATAAAACAGAGAAGATGACACTACATTAAACACACCCTGAGAAGAAACCAGCAAAAAAAATCACCAGAAGAGTAAAATGGGAAATAAAGGGATTAAGGAGGCGAGGACACCCAACAGAAATCCTAACACGAACGTTGATGAGAGAGGCAAGAGCTGTTGGCCAGGATTCTATCCATGATATTGAGCTGATTGCACAGGATCGAAAGGAAAGGAGGAACAGACTGCGAGCCCTACATGACATAATGATTCAACAGGATAATGGAAGAATAAATAAAATATACCTAAAGTATTTCAGGATCTTCACCGGTGCTTCGGAGTTCATTCAATGCTCTGAGAATCTTCGGACTCAGGCTTGAGTTAGAGGTAGAAGGGGCACCTATGGGTTCTAACCTTTTACGATGATGTTGATCCGAGCCCTGCGTGACATATAATGGCACATCAAGACAATGAATACACTGATACTCCATTCTGTAAACACCAAAAAAAATGCTAACTACTCGTCTTTTCGCACCACAAGCAGACCAATGTATTATAGAACTCGAAAGGTTCCTCGGGTGATACTAGTCTTTAGTTGCAACCAGGAAATGTAACGTGAAAGTTTAATAATATGGCAGGACAGACCAGGCTCTTTGCTTTGGTTGACAGTTGGTAGCAACCGAGATGAGATGTCTTAGGAAAGCTGTCGGTGTGATAAAAAGAGATAACATCAGGAGTGAAGACATTAGAAGAAAGCTAGGACTGAAACCACATGGTCTCTACGGTGCTGCCCAGTTGTGCGCTGTGGGGAGGAAGAACTTCATCCCTGGTCATAACTCACCGTGGACGGTGATTCCCTTGCCTCTTTTTAGCCCACTGTAACAACACCATTTTCTGAACAGACCGAAAGAAGTCAACAAACTCAGAATGTTCAAACTGTTTACAACGTTTTTGCAAGATTATCCTAGGTAAGCTGCACCATACCAGGACATCACATAAGAGATAAATACCTGGGTAGTGAGATCGGACGCCCGTGTGCATTGTTGCGCACGTAAAAATCACGTGGCAGTTGGAAATCGAAAAGAGTAGCCCTACGGCGCTGCCCGGGCGAAATTTGGAGTTAAAAATCTACTCAAAGTATTTCGGGATCCTCGCCGGTGCTACAGAGCCTGTGCACTGTGCTGAGCTTTTTCAGACTCAAACTTGAGTTAGAAGAAAGAACGGGGCACTTATGTGTTACAACCCGTGTGATATGATGTTGATCCGTTGTTCAAACTTCAAACTTCTTCTTTTATTCTCATTCCCTTCCTGATGTGCCTCTTCCTTCTTCAAATAATTATCTCGAAATTGACACTACAATAAATCTCGCTGTTGCTGAGATAAGAGGATGAATCATTACAATAATTGAACTTAACATCTTCGAGTAGGGAGTCACCTTGGCCGTGCGGCTAGACGCTCGCTGTGCATCGGAAGGTCGTGGGTTCGCTTCCTAGCGGAGCCGGACTTTTTCCAAAAATGACCTTGACTCCCAGGTCGACCCAGCCTTGATTGGTTACCAGGTGCAGTCCTGGGAAGTAAAGGTGGCCGGCGTGATGCTGACCACATCACCCACCAGGTGCCGATTGGTCTATAAAAATATAGGTCCAGCCCTATATGCCCCATACGCCTAAAGGCGTGGAAAAGGGTCCTTTACTTACTTTTTGACATCTTCGAGTTTTACTACACATTGTTTTTATAACATTTCTGAGAATTTTTAATGTATTAACTGCTTTTCCTAATTTGTGAAGTCGAACTGTTTCTGCTTGAAATTCCAAATTAAATTTGTTGACTTCTAAGAAAAGTTACGCTGGTACTGACTGACTGACTTTCTACCTCACTAGGACATCACACAAGCGACAAACACCCGATGACACAAAGTGCCACCATGTGGATGAGGATCGCCGTGGAGAGGTCCCAGAAACCGCGTTCAGACAATTGGCCATATTTATGGCCTGCCTATATTGACAAAAAAATTGTCATCCTAAAAAGGACGAATACAGCTTTTACACTGGTAAAGCAAATTACGTTTTTATAATACTATTTCGTAGGTCCTCTAAAATTATTGATGCCAGGGGATTACGTCCCTCTAATGCAGTAGATGTAAAGAATAACACTAAAACTAGCTGACTGACTGACTGACTTTCTACCCCACCAGGACATCACACAAGCGATAAACACCCGATGACACAATGGGCCACCATGTGGATGAGGATCACCGTGGAGAGGTCACAGAAACCGCGTTCAGACATTTGGCCATTGTTATGGCCTGCCTATATTGCGGCCCCTGGCAAAAGCCAGAGTGGGGCTTCAAATAACAAAAAATTACGTCCTGAGAAGGACGTAAGGACTTGAAGCTATATCACAAAACTAGCTATAATTCCAAAATTCTCATAACAACGTTGTGCAAAAGTTTGTGAAGAATAGTATTTGCAATTATTTGAAATTATAAATATGAATTTAAACGCTTAGAACTGTTTTATAAATAAAAGGAAATCTGTCTTGCTCCAGCTGCTTGCTTGCCTGCTTGTTATACCCCACCAGGACATCACACAAGCGATAAACACCCGGTGACACAAAGTGCAACCATGTGGAGAGGTCCTAGGAACTTCTTTCAGTGGTTGTTGCCACATTTATGGCTTGGGTATATTCAGTAGGGCTGTACCGAATAGGGTTTTTCACCATTCGGCCGAATACGAATAGGGGGACCAACTATTCGGCCGAATACATATACGAATAGTGTATAGTCTATAAAATATATCTTAAAAAAATAAAAACTAATTCATAATGTCAAATGTACGCTGAACTTTTACTTCACATAAAGTAGCACAGAATAGTCATCTTCTTCTTTAGCATTTTGAGCCCTTGAGGTTTACTGCTGCAGATATCACTCGTCTCCATTAATCTCTCTGGCTGGCTTTCTCTTCACAATTTGTGACACCAGTTGTTTGCAGGTCTGACTGGACATTATCTCTCGAACGTATTTTTTGTCTGCCTCGTGGTCTACGCCCCTTCCTCTCTCAGGTGTATACAGTTTTACTTCTCTGTCATCTGACATTCTTTCAAAATGCCCCAACCATTTTAGTCTGTTAGCTCTCATGATGCCAGTGATCAATGGTGGTTTAAACAGATTATGTGTTACGTTGTTGCTTCTCACTCTCCATTCCCCGCTGTTAGCATCTTTGATGGGTATAAATATTTATCGTAAGACTGTTTTCGAAAACCTCTAATAAGGCCTCATCTCTTTTTTTTTTCTGCTTCAAGTTTCATAGCCACATAAAACGGCTAGTCATATCAACATTTTATATATTTTGATCTTGATGTTGCGAGACAGCACTTTGACTTTAGCAAATGTTGAAGGGCATAGTATACTTTATTTCTAAATTGTTTTATAGATTGTATTTCTTCTCTCAGCATGTTGGAGCAGTTGAAGTTTGCATCCAAATACTTGTATGTTTCCATTCTTTTGATTTTCATATTATCGATTTGGATGTGGCCAGAGTTTATATTCTTTCCATGTCTGGTTAGTATTCGTACAGAATAGTAAACATTTAAAAACATTTTATGTTTTGCATCCTTCAGTCAGTCTGTGGTAACTAAAAACTAGGAATGAAAGAATCCTAAGTATTATAACAAGTAACTAAACTTGGAAATTATCACTGACAGCTTAGTTAATGCATGAAAGCTACATTAGCTTTCAACAAAACCAATTGTTCCATGTTGTCAGTATTAAGGCCGTGTATGCAGAAGCGGGTGTAAGGTAACCACTATTCGTATTCGACCCGACCGCAACTATTCGGCCGAATAACAAATAGTCAATAGGTCTACTATTCGGCCCTGAAGCGAATACGAAGCGAATATTCGGTACAGTCCTAATATTCAGGACCCCCGGCAAAAGGCAGGGTGCGGCTTCAATTAGCGAAAAATTGCTTCCACATAGAACGACCGATTAGTTGAGTTCTTCTTTCAAAAGCTTCCAATTGATGCAGCAGATTTTTTGCAGGTTTTATGAAAACACACTGCCAAAATTTGAAACATTTATTTAAAATTTCCACAGCGTACCAAAACATTAAGCGTGGTACCAACTTCGGCAGCCCTGCTGCGATAGGTTCAGAAGGCTGAAAGGTTGTTCCCGACTTGCAGGTAGAATCCTACCTAGGAATAGAGCCATGTACAAATTAATTTTCTCACCTGGGGCCGTTTGAGTGACGTCAATAAATATAGCTGATAATAGAAACGGGTTGAATAGCACGTTTGTGTTACACCTGTCAGGTGTTGTTACTGCACGTCTGTGGTGTTCGTTTGATTGTTCTCTTTTCACCTTTATTAGTTTCTAAACTTTGCTTTTAATTATCTTGTTCTAGTTAGGTGAACATTCTTAAATATTTCCACGTCTAACTTAATTCGTTTAAACATCTAATCGTTTGAAAATTCGTTTCCATGTGTGAGTTAAGAAGCTGCATTTCGGGGTAAAAAGAACAGACCCACTTTACCCTCACAAACATGTCGTAAGAGTCGACTAATAAATGTTTTTTTTTTTCTAAGTCGGATTGCATCTGCCTAAGAGGCTAGCAAACAACAGGCTGGATACATATTGCAAGATTTGTTGAATGTTGAATTAAGAATCGACATCACAGCACTTGGGACACTCCCAAAAATGCTCCGTCCCCATCTTTAGCAGCAAGCGAAGAGTTCCAATTCAGTAAAAGTCTGACTGTATATCAGTCTCCTTCTTCCCCTGAGTGTTGAGCGTCGGCCAGATTCCCTGGTAACTCCTCGCAGCGCTATTGTATAAGCAAGATTTGTGAAACGGATGTGCACACATATCTCAGTTTCTGGAATAAGACAATGTCCACCTCGCTGTTTTATGTCTTCAGAAACCCCCCAAGGGTATACGCGCTGCCTCATGCGTACTCCCACAAACACAGTCACAAACACACACACACTGTCAAGCCCCACACACACTGTCAAGCCACACGCACACACACACTGTCAAGCCACACACACTCTGTCAAGCCACACACAAACACACTGTCAAGCCACACACACACACACGCGCACTGTCAAGCCGCAAACACACACATACACACACACACACCTTTCAAAGTACATACACAAACAGGTTTTCTCTCTTTATCTTTCTTCCACAAACACACAAATACACACACAAATACACACACAAACACACACACAAATACACGCACTCTGTCAAGGCTCTCTCTCTCTCTCTCTCTCCCTCACCCATTTCTACTTTTCCACGAACACTTTTCCACACACAGTTTTCCACAGACTCTCTTTCTCTCTGTCTCTCTCTCTCTGTCTCTCTCTCTCTCTCTCTCTCTCTCTCTCTCTCTCTCTCTCTCTGTCTGTCTTTCACACACACTTCCACACACGTGTCCATATCCCTTCTATTACCAACAAACCTTCCTACTCCCTCCTCCTCAAGACACAATCTTTCTGGTCCTTAAATGACATCATTTTACAACCTTTCTCTGGCATTATATCATGTTCTTTTCCTGTTTTAATTCCATGTTCTTTTCCTGAAATCATGTCACAATCTCTCACTCACATTGTTCTCATTAGTTGTTAATGACATCATTGTGTGTTATGTTTCGTGACACTTTTATCACTGATATCATTGTGTGTTATGTTTAGTGACACTTTTATCACTGATATCATTGTGTGTTATGTTTAGTGACACTTTTATCACTGATATCATTGTCTGTTATGTTTAGTGACACTTTTATCACTGATATCATTGTCTGTTATGTTTAGTGACACTTTTATCACTGATATCATTGTGTGTTATGTTTAGTGACACTTTTATCACTGATATCATTGTGTGTTATGTTTAGTGACACTTTTATCACTGATATCATTGTCTGTTATGTTTAGTGACACTTTTATCACTGATATCATTGTGTGTTATGTTTAGTGACACTTTTATCACTGATATCATTGTCTGTTATGTTTAGTGACACTTTTATCACTGATATCATTGTCTGTTATGTTTAGTGACACTTTTATCACTGATATCTATTGTGTGTTATGTTTACTGATATTTGTTGTCACTGACATCATTGTTTGTTCTGCTTACCGTCATTGTTGTCACTGATAACATTGATTATTATGTTTACAATCATTGTTGTCACTGGCATTGTTGTCTGTTATATTTACTGACATTGTCGTAACTGATATCATTGTCTATTATGTTTACTAATTTTGTTGTCATTTGTTGTTACTGACATTATTGTCTAATATGTTTACTGACATTACCCAGGGTCCTTATCCTGTCATTATTCCGTCTTTTTTATTTTAACCATTTCGCGACCTCTCACTGATACCATTCTACTTCTTTTTACTGACAATATTTTTCATGTTCTTTTCCTGATGTCCTCCCTTGTTCTTTTCCTGACATCCTTCCAGGACTGACACCATTTCATGCCTTTTTATTGATATAGTTCTATTTCCTTTATGGACACCAATCCATGTCTGTCCCTTTATTGACACCATTCCATGTCCCTTTATTGACATCATCCCATGTCCCTTTATTGACATCATTCCATGTCTCTTTATTGACACCATTCCATGTCCCTTTATTGACACCATTCCGCGGACTTCCGTTTTCAAAATGGCGGACAGCAGCTGTGTTTATTTTCGCTGGCTGTCAATTCTCTCGGATTATTCTGTTCTATAATCATGGACTGCTATTTTATGCGGATTTCCAACACAGGATATTATGTGTTTTTCGTGGGAACAGCGTGTATTGTGGTTGTGCTGTGTCGGGGCGGGATAATGACTGATAGTTTTGGCAGCCTCGGCCACGCTGTCTTCGCAATGTTTTGATCGCGGCGGTCCGCTCGGGAAGACAGAATCTCGTTAGCAGGGGACTGCAACTGTCTAGAGAGCAAACTCGATAAAAGCTGTCCCCAGAAACGGAATGTGTCAACCATATATTTGGTGGGGGGGAATCGACACATACGGTTAACTCAATGGCCATGACACCATTCCATGTCCCTTTCTGGACACCATTTCATGTCCCTTTATTGCCATCGTTCCATGTCCTTCATTGACACTATTATATGACATCTTACTGAAATTCCATGACCTTTTACGGTCATAATTGCCTGTTATTAGTACTGACCAACGTTTCAGATCTGAAAGGCGGAATCATCGCGGCCATGACCAACCAGTACAACTTCATGAGGAGCGCTTTGTTGGCCAGGAACTACGAGCTGGAGAAGTTGGTCTCCTCGTTAACGGTTCTGGTTGAGGTTACATCTGATGGACTCCATTCAGCCCTGATGGCGCATAGGATGACCATGGATGAGGTAAGTATTATCTAGCGACCTCAGTGTGTGTGTGTTTTCGGTGCATCATTTTGAGTAAAATAGAATAGACACACTATTCGCTGGAATGTCGGTGTAAAAGATGGGTAGGTAGGTGGTTGTACCCCACTATGACATTGCACAAGCGATAAACACCCGGTGACACAAAGTGCCATCATGCGGATGAGGATCACCAGTGGAGAGGTCACAAAAACCGCTTTCAGTCGTTAGGCCATAACTGTGGCTATGCCATATCTATGCCCCTATTATAGTCAGGGCCCCTGGCAAAAAAATAAGAGACACAAAATCGACAAATATTGTAGAAAGCGACCTAGCAGTGCTTTCTTCAAAGTCAGTGTGCATATGAATGAGAGGAGAGGAACCAACAGTCTGCATGCAGATAAGTCAAATCGGTATAACTTAAGTTCTGTAGCAAGGTTAAAATCTAAGGCGGTCGAAAAACTAAATCTTTCCGCCGGAGTTTATATCTAGTGAACGCAAAGAAGAAGGTGGATGGGATTGTTGTGGGCTAGTTAGTTTATATTTTAGCTCTGTTTTTCACTCTCCGGGCTGCTCCTGTCAGCTTGATAACTCTGTGATTACAACATCTCATCCGGATGGCAGACCAACAGGGAAAGTTCCGGATACCCTGTGTAGTCTCCAACGATATTATAATTGAGGAACCCACAACGGTTACACAGGCCGGCTGTAACTTTCAGTCCTGCAGGGATATACCTAAATGTTTTGGTTAGTATGTGTGAGCACTTTAAGTAACACGTGTCCTAGGAGTTTCTGCTGTCCAGACCTGTTATGGATATTTCTTGAAGAGACCTCAGATAAATGATTTTGTGTGTGTATATATATATATATATAGAAGTGTATCTTCTTGTAACATGCTGGTGAAGAGTTTCTAGCCGAAACGTTAATTGTTCGTTTGTGATTGCAGTATGGTGAGTGAGTTAAGGTGAACCCCACGAGGACTGCACAGTAAGCAGTCAACACTCTGCGGAGCAAAGATCCACTATTCGAAGGGCAATTACCCCAGGTGGAAATCCCTGAAACCCCGTTCAAACAGAAAGTTTTTGTGGGATCTCTGAGGGTTACATAACAATCTAAGTCCAGACAGGGTAGGACTGAATAATGTCCAACCCCATCAGAACCTCACAACGAGCTACAAACACCCGGTGGCACAAGCTGCCACCATTCCGATGAGAATCCCCCAGGTGCAAGTCCCAGAAACCCCGTTCAACCGTTAGGTATATCGGGTGTTTCACTCTCTGCGGAACCTAGTATTTCGATCATAACTCGGACACTAATAAATGTATGGCAATGAAATTTGGAGTAGACTTACCTCCTTTCATGCGAAGTCGGGTGACATCATAACAAATGCTGGAAATGGCCAACAAACCGCGAACCATAGAGGCATTGTAAGCAAACATGCCAGCAGTAACACCTCACGCAGTGAGACGAACTTTGCACAACATGAAACGCCGCGTCCAATGCTGCCTGTACGCGAATGGTGACTATTTCCAGACAAAACCTACACCCCCCCCCCCCCCTTTTTCCATAGACTATAGGACTGTTCCAAAGAAATTTTCAACGAAATCTCGCACCAGACAAGATGAGGTGGGGGGAAAAAAACGAATAGTACCCTGGTTTGGTTTGATATATTTTTACGGTACTTTTTTACAGTACGGTATCTTCAATGTTATATTATCCTTTGTGAATTTATGTCCTTACTTGTGGCCTTTACCGCTGTCCTTACTTGTGACCTCGTACCGTTGTCCTTACTTGTGACCTTGTACCGCTGCCCTTGACCAGGTGTCGAAGGTCAACCTAACCCTACTGGCAGTGAGGAGGTTGGTGTCCAGGGAGCTCATGAAACGAGAACCAGTGAAAGACAGCAAGGGACAAAACTACGGTAAACGATGTGCTATCTTCATTTGAATTGTTTCCCTTATTTAATGACGTTAATTGAAGTCTCAACTGTTGTATCTCTGTGCTGTCAATGCTACATTCCTTTACTTGCTCTTATTGCTACATTCCTGAACACGCCCATGTTGTTTTTACTACAATCATTAATTGTTCGAAGGGCTGTCAATAAAACAGTTATAAGATAAAATCGGAAATTATGAAACCCGAAGAAAAATGGGGGTACGACAGTTCTGGATTTCATTAGAAGACTACAAGTGAAATGGTTTGGCCATAGCACGCGGATGTTAGCAGACTGTATTCCACAGCAAGCAGTGATGTACAGATCAGATAGCAAGCGGAGAAGAGGCCTACCATGCAAACTATAAACAGAGAGAATTACATTTATGTGTTTCTATATATGTTTCCACACCGCAAGTCCAAGTTATAAGTAACCGTTTCGTAGTGCCCTCTGGATAACTGCTACGTAGGTTGAACAGGGTTTCTAAGATGTTTTAAAATTCTCGTCCTTGAAATGTTTTGCTTCAGACTACAATCCTCGAAGGGGAAAATAAAAAGAAGAAGAAGAAGAAGAAGAAGAAGAAGAAGAAGAAGAACAAGAAGAAGAAGAAGAAGAAGAAGAAGAAGAAGAAGAAGAAGAAGAAGAAGAAGAAGAAGAAGAAAGAAGAAGAAGAAGAAGAAGAAGAAGAAGAAGAAGAAGAAGGAAGAAGAAGAAGAAGAAGAAGAAGAAGAAGAAGAAGAAGAATAAGAAGAAGAAGAAGAAGAAGAAATAAAGAGAGAGAGAGAGAGGAGGGAGAGAGGGAGAGAGAGAGAGAGAGAGAGAGAGAGAGAGAGAGAGACAGAGGAGGGGGGAGGGAAGGTGAGGGAACAAAGGAAAACGTCAAACAAAAAAGATAAGAATATTCTTCACCAAGCGTAAAACAATACCATAGATCAGCGGTTTATTTGACAGGATGCGAACCATAATTTGGTTGTTAGATGTTCGCATTTCACCACGTCCTGGCCTCCAATTTGATGAAAGTTCGTCCTCATGTGGGCTTCTGTGGGGGCCCTTTATTTAGATTGTTCAATCTCGCATTTTTCCTTACACTGTGATCACCATTCAGCTTCACTCTTGATTTAATTTTGCTCTTCTTTAAGATAACCTTTTAGCGTTTTCTTTCTGGTATTAATCCCCCCTCTGTGATCACCATTCAAATTCTCCTGGTCCATCTATATATATATGTATATATATATATATATATATATATATATATATATATATATATATATATATATATATATATATATATATATATATATATATATACCCTCTTCTGTCATCACCTTTCAACTTCTCACAGCTTGTATTTATCCCATCTCTGTGATTATCTGTTATATCACTTATTTATCCTTTCCCTGGGGCCACCATTGAACTTCTCCCCCTCCCATATACCTGTTTCTGTTATTATTATCTAGTTTTTCCAATCTCGTATTTATCCTTTATTTTTGATCACCATTTAGCTTCTATAATCTTGTATGTATCATGGCCACAGTTAGCTTACACAGTCTCGCATTCATCACTTCTCTCTGATCACAATTCAGCTTTTATGGACTTGTAGTTATTCTTTCTCTGTGATCCACTTTTAGCTTTTCCATCTTCTTTGTGATCTCTATTTAGTTTTTTTTTTTTTTTTAACCTATCTCGTATTTATCCTCTGTCTATTAACCCCATTAAGCTTCTCCCGGTTCGCATTTATAATTTTTTCATTCACGTGATCACCATTGAACACTGCAGTCGACAGGAGGCTCGCTTTCAAATCCAGCTGCAACTCGTACAGCCCGGTCGGTGTTCGAAACCGGGCGGTTCCCGGGGTTCACCCAGCCCCTAGGAAATGGGTACCAGAGTGACAATCTGGGGTAAACTGAGAAACGTCACTGTAGCTATGGACGGCGACACAGGCGTACAGTTTCCTATCAGCTTTACGTTTTGTTGTCAGAGCACATATGGTTTATAACCGTGTGCAATGACGCTGGTTCACATCTCCCGACTTTACCTTTACCCTTTTTAACACCTTGATCAATCTCTCAACAGATCAGTGTCCGAAAGAAATCTCGGCCATTGGGTCTGGAAGCTACCGGAGTGTCAAGTGGTCGGTAGGAGCGTACATGGTGCAGTCTGTCCACCCCAGCGAGTTCAGGTCCGTCTACGTTCTGGAGAACATGCACTCTCCGGACCAGATTATGGAATACCACTCTCCAGATGACGTAGCGTGGGATGTACCTGCGGCCTACATTTTACTTCCTACAGCTTGTTCTGGAACGGGACACGTCGTGTACAGGTAAGTGTATGGGAAGGTAATTTCGTTTCTCTGAAGGGGGAGCGGTATTGCTATCTAGGGTGATTTTGGGAGGAGGTTCTCTTTAGGGTGAGGTTAAGAGTGTTCTCCCTCGGGTGACCTGGGGTGTTGCTCTCTAGAGTGACCTGGGGGAGGAGGAGGGGGCGGGGGTTATTATCTCTAAGGTGACCTGGTGTAAGGGGAGGGGCAGGGGTTATTATCTCTAGGGTGACCTGGTGTAAGGGGAGGGGGAGGGGCAGGGGTTATTATCTCTAGGGTGACCTGGTGTAAGAGGAGGGGGGGGGGTTATTATCTCTAGGGTGACCTGGTGTAAGGGGAGGGGGGAGCGGGGGTTATTATCTCTAGGGTGACCTGGTGTAAGGGGGAGGGGGGGGGGGGGGTTCTCTCTAGGGTAACCTGTGGCGGGGGTTCTCTCTAGGGTGACCTGGGGTGTTGCTCTCTAGGGTGACCTGAGGTGTTGCTCTCTAGGGTGACCCGAGGTGTTGCTCTCTAGGGTGACCCGACGTGTTGCTCTCTAGGGTGACCCGAGGTGTTGCTCTCTAGGGTGACCCGATGTGTTGCTCTCTAGGGTGACCCGAGGTGTTGCTCTCTAGGGTGACCCGAGGTGTTGCTCTCTAGGGTGACCCGAGGTGTTGCTCTCTAGGGTGACCCGAGGTGTTGCTCTCTAGGGTGACCCGAGGTGTTGCTCTCTAGGGTGACCCGAGGTGTTGCTCTCTAGGGTGACCCGAGGTGTTGCTCTCTAGGGTGACCCGAGGTGTTGCTCTCTAGGGTGACCTGGTGGAAAATGGGGGGGGGGGGTGGTTCTCTCTAGGGTAACCTGTGGTGGGGGTTCTCTCTAGGGTGAGTGTGGGTAGGAGTGGGCCTCAAACTAACCATAGTAACATATTTAAAAACAGTAAGAGATAAATGAACAAACACTCATTAGGTAGGATAACTTTTCTTCATTGTTACGTTGGAAAGGGACGAATGGGAGTGCACGTAATTCCCTTAAACATTTTCTACTGGATGGTTATGGGTATCAGCTCCTTATCGTTGGGGGACGGAGCACAAGAGGCTTTGCCCATAAGTTCCGGCTCCCAAGACCAGAATTGCAATACTGATCGATGCATGTTCTGTTTGCAGGCGACACTTCTACTGCCACAAGAACGACACGAACATGATCATGAAGTTCCACCTGAAGAAGAAAGACGTCGTCGAGGAACTGGCCCTTCCTGGCGCCAAGTTCGGTAACACTGCCCCCTATAGTTCAGGGGAGTTCACTGATATTGATCTCGCTGTCGATGAGTTCGGTGAGTTGTCTTTTCCTCATTTATTTCGAACACATTACTATCTACTTCAGAGGTCCTAGATTTGCAGTTCCCAACCTGGCAGTCGCGACCCTTTTTGGGATCGAACAACCCTTTCACAGGGGTCGCCTGAGACCATCGGAAAGCACATGTTCATTGAAGTTATCTTCGTCTTCTTCTTCGTGTTCACCAGCTGTACACTCTGGTGGAAAGTTCTGGTTGTTCGTCCACTTCTGAACTGCAGTCCTGCTCCAGAACCTGAGTGTTGCGTGTGCATCAGTTTTACAGATCTGATTCACTTGAATGCAGACTGTTGGTTCCTTGCCTCTCAGGCAGATGCACTCCGACTTCAAAGGAAACTCCCCAATTAGTCGACTCTTACGACATGCTTTTGGGTAAGCAGAGTATCTATTCTTGTTTTCCCCACGATGGGGCCCCGGAACCCACACGGGGAATTGAAGTTATGCAGGAGAGTAATTGTCTGGGGGTCGCCACAACATGAGGGAACTATTCAAGGGTCGCGGCATTAGGTAGGTTGAGAGACACTCTCGTAAGTAGTTAGCATTCCTTAAAGATTTTTACCCCCAGGTTATGCTGGTGTGTTGGAAAACGAACGTGCAGACAGAATGGTTGGTTCTGCACCAATTGGTAGTGAATTCATGCATTACGATGTAGATTTTGCAAGGGTCCAATGCGAGCGAGTGAACAGTGCAGAGACACAAACAGATCATCACAGTCTGAGGAAAATGGCACTGCGAGGAGTTACCAGGGAATCTGGCGGACGCTCAACACTCAAGGGAAAGGCGAGACCGATATACAGTCAGACTGTTACTGATGCCATCATAATTAGAACTCCTGGCTTGTTCCTTACGATGGGGACTTACCACTTATGGGGATGTCAAGAGTGTTACGATGTCGATACCTAATTTATCATTCATTTGTCTGCTTTATATGAGTTGCTGGGGATGGGGAGGTGCTGAACCCCACGCGGTGTTGCATCAGCCCAGGGCCCATACTGTTCAACACCTGCCTCCACTTCTTCATGGTCATCATAGACACAGGTTCCCAATCGGGAGCCTGACCCGGAATAATAGATAAGGTTGACGTTTCCCTTGCGGTCAGAGACCATCTGCTAGAGAAATCAATCCTCTGAAAAAGGACCAAAAAGTTTAAAGAAGTAATTGAAAAGGGGGGAGAGGGGGGGGGGGGGCACGCACACAGACAAGAAACACTGGACGTTTCCACTGATGCCTTTCGCACCCAAACTGCAACAACAGCACGAAGGGGCAGAGTATCCTGAACATCATTTTCCACATTAGGTGGGATGGGTTGGGTGGGGGGGGGGGAGGGGGGGGGGTCACTATTATATTAGCTTATTTTTAATCATCCTTGTTTTCATTACTTTTTGCATCTGTTGGAGAGGCAAGGAACCAGCAGTTTGTACACAAATAAGCCCGATCTGTTAGACGGATGTACACGCAACACTCAAGTTCTGGAACAGGACTAAAATCCAGAAATGTGTGAACAACCAGGACTTTCCTTTTCAGCGTACAGCTGATGAACACTAAGTGGAAGAAAAGGGAGTCACAAAAAAGTTGCTAGGTAGCTTTTCTCCCAATTTGTTTGTAATTTTTTCGAGTCTCCATAGCTAATCAGGTATTAGTGAGGAAATTTCTCCCTACTAAGATATAACTGCCAAACCTAGGCAATGAGCAGTGCACAAGTGTTATGTATGAAAGTTACAGTGAGGTATAAAGAGTTAACGAAGCCAGAGCTTTGTAGAGCATGGATACACACGGACATTCCTTTTGTGCTGAAGTAGATGTCGGTTAGCACTGTGTGGTGGCGTCGGCAACGTTGCAGCTATGTGGCAAGCTGGTTGACAGGGTGATTTTAAGGGCTTCAAAAGCTTCTGTATTGAGTTTGTGTGTGTAGACCAACGCGGAGTTGTGATGGGGAGGTATCGGTGAAGCTGTTTAACGGGATGTTAATCACTGCTACTTCAGTAAGTGACTAGACAGCAGACGGGAGATCTTTCCACCAAATTGTGCATTTACACTGGGTCCTCGGGTAGCGGGGTCTCTTAGAGGGAGAACTGTCAGAGGACTGTCACTGTACATCACGTGGGTGTATCTGTGCGATCCGGCGTGAGTCACCCATACATCTTGTACATCGTTTGCTGGAGTGTATTGCCCATGTCTGGAGACACTGCCAAGATAAGTGGATTTGGTAGGAATAGTAGATTTAGCAGTGAGTCATTGATTGCCAATTCATCTTCCTCGTAAAGTGTACGCCCATAACAAAGAGACTTATTGGAGTATAATATCATAATTGTTAAAGCGTTTTGTGTTACATTACTCAGTACAGACAATGTTAGCGATTTTGATAGGATATCTCTATTTGTTACGTGTGTCTGGCTTATATTAATGCTCTTCTTTTGGGATGGTCTCTCCTTGCTCTCCTATAGGAATCTGTCGTTTTTGTCGATAGATGGAGCTTTTGTATGTGACTGGAGTAAGTTATACATCCTGGGCACTTAGTACGAAGCGTTTCCATCTAAGAACACATGTGACAACTAGAACAGAAAATAACTACGGTGAAACCGACTACTTAGTTATTATCCTCTTCGTCGTTATCATCATCATCATCATCATCATCATCATCATCATCATCATCATCATCATCATCATCATCATCATCATCATCATCACTGCAACCATAATTATCATCATCCCTACAAACATATTCATCATCATCTTCAACATTACTATTCTCTATTTCATCATCATCACGAGTACCACCACCACCGTCAACATTCCCTTCCTTACCATCACCATCACTACCATCTCCTCCCTCTCCTCATCATCATCACCACCACCTTCGTCATTTTCAGTATTATAATCCTTCTAATCACAGTCTTCCCCGATGTTTTCCCGACCACCATCCCCAATACGACACCACAATCTCAACTCCTCTTGATCGTCTTTCTCCAGGTCTATGGGCCATCTATGCCACCAGGGACTCTGCAGGCAAAATGGTCCTCAGCAAAATCGACCACAAGAAAATGGAGATCGAGAGAACGTGGATGACCAGCTACCCCAAGAAGCAAATCGGGAACGCCTTCATGATCTGCGGGGTCCTGTATGCCACCAACTCTCACAAGGACACGCCCACATTCATTCGTTACATCTACAACACTGAGACCAACAAGGAGCAGATTCTGGAGAAAGGGGAGTTGCCCTTTCCTAACTCCGCCCTTTTGGGCTTGAATGATGGGACTCAGAAGCCAGTGGAGGAAAAATCAGCCAATTGTGTCATGCTGAGCTACGATTATAGAACTTCAGCTTTGTATTCGTGGAACAATAAGCGAGTAGAAACGTTTCCAGTTTATTTCAAAACCAGAAAGTAGGCAGGAGATTGGGACTTACGTTCAGTACAGGAACCAACAGTTGTTTCACGTTTGTTTTATTGATACCTCGTTTTGTTTGGTAAACGTGAGCTAAATGACATCATCATCATCATCATCATCATCATCTTCATTATCATCACCATGTGATCTTTTTCAGTTCGGTTCTTATCACAATCTCGAGCCCTGGCTCTGCCCATATGCACACTTATGAATGACGGAGGCAGGACAGGACACTGTGAATGGACGACCAGAATTCGCTTTAAGCTGTCACACGGTCAAGTGTAAGATTCAGGGTCTCAGTTGTCTCTCTTGTGTATATGTTGGAGTGCGGAGAGGTACACAGTGGCTTTTCTGGGCGACTTAGTATATTAGTGTTTGTTTGTGGGTACATGACAGCCGTCTAGGATTGTGCTCAAGTAATAAGTTTATTGCAGAGGGAATGTTCCTTGTCTGCAGTGACACGTAGAATGCACTGTCTCGTGGGACCTAGGTTCAGTTTTTCACAAATAGGGTTGGGGTTGCAGATTTTATGGGGTCCTTAAAGTCGCTAACTTGCTGTAGTATAGAGGTCGCCTTACGGGAGAGTGTGTTCTCGATGTCATGAAGTCGTAACATAAAATAAAGCCGATCGGACACAGCCACGGCGACACCTCTCTAACATTTGCAGAAGTCGACTCAGCTGATCAAGTATGAATTAAAGGTTGCGTAGTGTGTAAATGGGCAGGACAGGGCCTGGAATAGTGATAAGGACCTTCAGTTCTTGTTTGACACACACACACAACTAAATGGAGCTGACAGAAATATGCACGACAGATCAAGATAAAATTCATCCTTTCAGCTTTTCCTTAGCACATACAAAAACATTTTCAAGTTTATGAACTTGGACATACGTCAGATCACAGTGTAATCGCATCTTTACCAGTTAAGGTTCAGTAAAATGAAAATTTTCTGAAGAAGAAAAACGTAAATACATATCAGTCCACAATATGATCTCATCGTTTCCAACTGTTTTTAATAAAAACTAAATCTTTTTGAAACTGATGAACTTAGACGCACATCATATAAACCATATGATCTCATCTTTTCCAGTTCGTCTTGAGTACATAGACAAACTGTTTTCAGTTGACGACTTGGACACACGTCAGATCACCATAAAGTCTCATCTTTAGCAGCTAAAGTTTGTATAAAATGAAAACTTCCTGAAGCAGAAGAACTTAAACACAGATTATACCACCATCTGATCTCATCTTCTCCAGCGTTTCTTTAATAAACATGAGTTCTTTCTGAGGCTGACGAACTTTCACGCACGTCGGACCATCACATGATGTCTTCTTTTCCAGCTCTAGCTTTATACATATGACACTTTTTTCCCCAGCAGATGAACATGGACGCATCTGAGATCCATACACGATCTCATCTTTTTTCAGTTATATTTTTATACACATGAATGACACCTTTTTCCAACAGATGAACATGGACGCATCTGAGATCCATACACGATCTCATCTTTTTTCAGTTATATTTTTATACACATGAATGACACCTTTTTCCAACAGATGAACATGGACGCATCTGAGATCCATACACGATCTCATCTTTTTTCAGTTATATTTTTATACACATGAATGACACCTTTTTCCAACAGATGAACATGGACGCATCTGAGATCCATACACGATCTCATCTTTTTTCAGTTATATTTTTATACACATGAATGACACCTTTTTCCAACAGATGAGCATGGACGCATCTGAGATTCATACACGATTTCATCTTTTTTTTTTAGTTATAGTTTTATACACATGAATGACACCTTTTTCCAACAGATGAGCATGGACGCATCTGAGATCCATACACGATCCCATCTTTTTTCAGTTATATTTTTATACACATGAATGACACATTTTTCCAACAGATGAACATGGACGCATCTGAGATCCATACACGATCTCATCTTGTTTCAGTTATATTAATATATACATGAATGACACATTTTTCAAACAGATGAACATGGACGCATCTGAGATCCATACACGATCTCATCTTTTTTCAGTTATATTTTTATACACATGAATGACACCTTTTTCCAACAGATGAGCATGGACGCATCTGAGATTCATACACGATTTCATCTTTTTTTTTTAGTTATAGTTTTATACACATGAATGACACCTTTTTCCAACAGATGAGCATGGACGCATCTGAGATCCATACACGATCCCATCTTTTTTCAGTTATATTTTTATACACATGAATGACACATTTTTCCAACAGATGAACATGGACGCATCTGAGATCCATACACGATCTCATCTTGTTTCAGTTATATTAATATATACATGAATGACACATTTTTCAAACAGATGAACATGGACGCATCTGAGATCCATACACGATCTCATCTTTTTTCAGTTATATTTTTATACACATGAATGACACCTTTTTCCAACAGATGAACATGGACGCATCTGAGATCCATACACGATTTCATCTTTTTTTTTTAGTTATAGTTTTATACACATGAATGACACCTTTTTCCAACAGATGAGCATGGACGCATGTGAGATCCATACAGGATCTCATCTTTTCCAGCTCTAGTTTATACACATGAAACCCGGTTCAAACTGATAAAGTTGGGCGCATGTGAGATCCCCAGATGGTCTGTTCTTTTCCAGCTCATGACTGGTAGGCTCAAAGACATCGTTCATGATCTGAGCATTGAGGAGAATTGGCTCGTAAACAGCATCCTGTCCCCAAAAGCTGGTATATTTATTCCATGTTAAACGTCACAGTGGCCTGGAGAGAACGGCGACTGGGGGTACAGTTTCCAGGAAACGACCCAGAGCCAAACCTCCACAAGCACATAGGGCTGGATAATTGGCTATAGAAGAAAGAGATACTTTCAGGTTTCCCATGCCAGGAGTGACGTTCTCAGCAGGACCTGCTGATTGAGGATGATGATGGATAGGCAAGAAAACGTTTCTCCAGCTGAAAAATTCCGACTTACGTTAGACGAATGTTGGGACACTCAACGAACCAGCTGAAACATATCTCGTTGATGGTTGCCTATACATTTGTGTTCAGGGTTGTAATTTAGAACTACCGTATTAACATATAAAAATAAAAGGACAGTAGTTTCAGTGTTTTCAATTGATACATTAGACATCACAGGTTTAAGAGAGAGAGAGAGAGAGAGAGAGAGAGAGAGAGAGAGAGAGAGAGAGAGAGAGAGAGAGAGAGAGAGAGAGAGAGAGATAGAGAGAGAGAAAGGTTGAAATCATTGTCCTCGTGTCGGTTCTTGGGGGAGAGGATGGCGATAAACTAACTACATGCTATCAAGCAGTTCGTAAAGGGCGTCTGAGTAAGAATTTAGTAAAATCGCATTCGTTGGGACAAAAGATATCACAGCAAAGCTGTGAACTACAACGTACCAGTTGGCGAATGCAGAAGATAAAGAGAAAAAAGAGAAAAAAAAAGAAAAAGAGGAAAATGAAGAAGAACAAGAAGAAGAACAAGAAGAAGAAGAAGAACAAGAACAAGAAGAAGCAGCAATAGCTGCATCAACAGCGCATCATATTACATCCGTGGTTAAGGCAGACTTTTTTTGCTTTCTATTTTGTTAGTATTTATATTTTTCTGTAAAACTCTAACCTTCACAGTCCGTGGTGACTGCACTAGCTATCTGGCCCTATATCCGAGACTGAACAATTAAAACAGTTACTGATAAACTACAAACATTCATGAAGTGGTGCCTGCACAGAAAAGAAGAAACTAAATAGTACAAAGCCAGAATCAAAATGGACTAGCAACCAAGACTTTCCGCCGGAGCTTACAGAAAGTGAGCATAGAAGAAGAAATTGTATGACATAATTTCTAATGTTAAGCTTTGACAGAGAACTAGACAAGTTACAATGAATTAACAGGTAAAGGAGAGAAGCCGGAATTGGATAGGACACACGTTGAGAAAAAATTAAAACAGTATGCCTAGAAAAGATTTGCAAGAGAACCTAAAGGGAAATAGAAATGAAAGCAAAGCTAGAGAGTGAAGTTAAAAAGATAAAGAGGGGAGATGGGGTGAGCTGCACACGATAGCACACGTTATGGTGACTTGGCGTCAATTGATTGAGGGCCTATGCTCCATTAGGAGATAATAGGCAGAAGGAGACGATGAAGAAGACGTAAAATACACAATTTTAACTTCAAAAATGTTTAAAATGTCCACCCATTTAACGGCTACAATTGAAACTAAACGAATAAATCGAATTTATGTTGTTTGCAGAGCTTTATCTCTAAAAAACAACGCTCCAGTCCCGATTGTTAGAGTGTCTAACCTTGAAGGAGCAGATGTTGCATTAGTTGAACATTGCAATTATAAAACATTGTATTAACTAAATAAAATGCTGTCGACATTTGTTTTGTTTTATCTCTTAGCTTCAGTCAATCCGTAAAATATACTGTTTACAAATATAAAAAAAATACAAACAATTAAAAATAACTAAATTAAAAACTAAATAAAAGCACATGGCTACCAAAAGGAACATAATTGTGTCATAATTTTAACATTCAGAGTCTTTGTAATTTACTGAATTTAATTGTTCAAATTGCACACAAGAAAACCTTAGATGTCACCCAATCTATTGATACTTTTTTTCACAGCTGGGTCATCGATAGTTTTTAGGCGTATCCTTCCAGCATGTGAACCACGGACCATTGACCAGCACCACGCTATGAGGTTCAATCACTTCCACGCTATCTGTATTAGAAAGTTGTTAAACATCAAATGAGAAGCAGTAAATCCCTAATCCTGTTGTCCTTGATAGAGCTATCCTGTCCAGCATCTCATTATCATCAAGTGCCTTATCTACTGGCGTAGCCAATCTCGCCTCTGCACAATCTGCTATCTACCAGCACTTAATCATCTCAGTGATTTATTATTGATCGGGGTTACTTATTGTCTTGAAGAGTCAGCCAGAGAAACTTGAGCGCATATAGAATGAAGTTATACCGCTGATCCTTGGTTGTACAAGAGACACCCCGATTGTGTGTACTCGGTACATCCTTGCATTGCCGACTTTTGCAGATAGGCTAAAGGCGCTACAGGCTAAGTCATACCTCAGAGTAGCTGCACCCTCTGTATGAAGGTTTGCCTGCAGGCAAGGGTCAGAGGCTGAAAATGGGACAATCGTGAATGGCTCAAGCAGAAGACACAATACGACAAGTATGCATGCTAGAGAACATTGGGCTAGGAGAGGAGTAGGTCAGAGTACCAGCGAAAAAGTCTGACCTGTATAGAGTTATGATCAAATTAGGCCGGGTATGCAGAGAGTGGCCAGCGGGTGCTATGGGGGTTGAAGTCCAACAGTTGATTCACTACAATTCACGCCCAAGTGGTTAGATTATCTATGCGGGTGGTTCGGTGTTGAAAGGAAAGAGATGTGCCTGGGAGTTCGTAGCGAAAGCCAATGGAAAATCTTTAGTGCACGGCAGCCTAGCATATGACACCACAACATCTGGCATGAGAATGGAGATGGAGGCGGTAACTGCAGCTCTCTGATAGCTAGGGAACAAGATGAATACACATGTCATAATTGTAACAGACTCTGAAAGCATGATGAAAAAGGTGAAGACAGGGGTGCTTCGAGCAGAGTGGCAAGCTTCACTAAAAAAAGGTCACAGATAGTGAGCACACTTTGGATCTTTTCTCCAGGCGATGCCGGCGTGGTGGGTAATGAACAGGCAGACAGACTGGCTGTATCTGCACCACTGGATGGTGAATTGATACATAACAAGGCCCTATGGGAACAAGCAACGGAATCAGTAGAGAAAGAAGATTATTATGGCCTGGAGAGAATGAGGCACCTGGGTGTAACCAGAGGGTCTGGCCGGCTGACTACACTCAGAGGAAAGGCAAGACGGACATTTAACCTAATTGTGACCGGTACCATCGTTATTGGAACTCTGCGCTGGCTGCTGAAGATGAGGATGGAGCATGCATGGGAATGCCCCGAGTGCGGTGATGTCAATTTGTAACCCAACTCAACTCAATCTGCGATCTGCAACTGCGTGTATCAGTTCGAGTGTTGACACCCCTCCATGCCATGATTAAAGGCTGCCAAGAATCTTCTCATTCTGTCTCTCTTTCCACAGACCTTTCTAGTGGTCACAACATATTCTTCTCATAACATTGTCAAAAAAAAAAAAAAAAAAAAAAATGATGTCTCTGATGTTCGTAATAAGTTGTCTTTGAGCCCTCGCCTCTTATAACAAACGATTTTATCTTAATATACACTTGCAAGGCTTCTTAACTTCTCTTCGTGACAGTTATCTTGCTATCTTAAAAATGGCGATTGGACAAAATGTTGGCTCTTGTTTCCTAAAAGTCACCTTATGTTTTTTAAAAGTCGCCTTGTATTTTCTAAAAGTCACCCTGAGTCTGAATCACCAGGGACAGCCATCGAAAAACGTGTGCCATACATTGAATTGGTTAAGGTGTCCTAAAGGAAGAAGATATAATAGAGTAACTTGATGTGTCACAAGGACAGTCGACGACTAACTAAGAAACTTAAGTGACCGACTTGTAAAGACTAGTGACAGATTCAAGTCGTACATTGAGTGATTTAAGGTGTTGCAAAGAAGCATTGCGATGTCCCCAAGAGAAATGACATCTTAGTGACTTGAATAGTACCAATACTAACTAATGACTAACCACGAAACATCAGTAAACGAGTGACTTAATGTGTTACAAAGGAGAAAGACATCATGTGACTTAAGGTTGTCATAATGACAGTACCCAGGAACATCGATTAAGACCTACTAAGGAAAGTAAAATTTTGCTACGTTCACTGAGCGACTTAAGATGTCTCAAAAAAGAAAGACGTCGAACGACTTAAGGTGTGTGTTTCAGGGCTAATGTCTGACCAAGATCAGTGAGCGATGTGAAAAGTGTCTTAAGTGACTAAAGGTGTCCTAAATGAGAAAGACATCAAACGATTTAATATGTCCCAAGACAGTGAACACTTTACGAAAGACATAACCAGCTTTTATTTGTCCCGATGCTAGTCGTTGACTTACTAAGAAACTTCAGTGAAAGACTTACGAAAACCCGTGACCAACAAGAAAAGAAAAAGTACACCGAGCAACTTATCAAGGAACGCTGGTGAACCACTTAGAAAGACCGGTGACCAAGATAAACGGTACACTGGCGACTTATTGTGTCCTTTAGGCCATAAATCACTCCTTTAACTAGTCGACAAGACGACTTGACCCTCTCACAGAACATCAGCATCTAACATTGTGACTGGACATCAACCCAATTTACTCAGTTGTCATATTTTGTTACACAAATTGTCATGGCACCATATGCCATAGTGGTCCTTAGACTCCACATTTTACTAGCCGCTACATGAAACGCCCGCTCACTGATCATACGCACCCAATGATGAGAAACGACACTAACCAATTTGTCATAACTTCACTTTTTACTCTATATAAAGCACTATACCCCGTGACCCCCATTGACCCCTAAGACCCCTCATGCAACTAGCTGACACGACAACTTGACCCCCTTACGTAGCCACCGGCACCTAGCATGTCAACACATCACCCACCTCATTTACTCTAATTTTCAATTTTTCCTCTATATAAAGTCACAACACAGTAGCCACAGAGGGCCATATAATCCATAAAACCCCTTATGTAACTAGCTGACAAAACAACTTGACCCCTCAGTGATCCACCGGTACCTAACACTATAACAGAACACAAACCAATTTGCCATAATTTTTAATTTTCACTCTGTATGGCTAGGGGTCGGCTCTGTGGCTAAGTCGATGCGAACGCTTCGCTTCGAAATGCCGGGATGCCGGGTTCGATCCCAGTTGCGGGCAATGCGCCTTGCGTTGGTTTCGACAGTGGTATCAAGAAAGCCGACCGTCCAGGAAGCAATGGCAAACTACTGGACGTAAATTTGCCAAGAGAAACCACACAACAGCCAGGGGCTGTTAGGGTTGGTTCTGCAACGTCCTGTAAAGGATACGCAACTAACAATGGCTAGGGGATCCTGACGACGCCTGTTCTTGTCTAGTTTTTTGCATAAATGGTGGTAAACTAAGGGATGCTATATTTTAGACTTGCTATCACATTCTTGTTTACTTCCCTCAGCTTCCTGCCTATTTGCTATCTAAATCCTACAACTACAATGTTCCCTTTAAGTCCTTTAATTTTCAACATTTTAAACGTTTTTAACTTTTCCACTTTTGAAATTTTTCAATCTTTTTAAAAACTGTTTAACTTTTTTCAAGTTGTTGCTTAAATTTTTGAATAGTACATAATAATATTTAATAAATACCTGGTTTATCCAGTTTCGTCCTTTTCAGGACGAAATTTTTTGTTATTTGAAGCCCCACCTTGGCTTTTGCCAGGGGCCGCAATATAGGCAGGCCATAAATATGGCCAACTGTCTGTACGCGGTTTCTGGGACCTCTCCACGGTGATCCTCACCCACATGGTGGCACATTGTGTCATCGGGTGTTTATCGCGTGTGTGACGTTCTAGTGGGGTAGAAAGTCAGTCAGTCATACAGCATACAAAAATTGCAATATACCTAGTAAAATACACTTCAGCTAACAAACTGACATTCCGCCATCTTGGACCAGAACCGCTACTGCAAGCCTCCTGAACCACCTATTAAAACGCGATCTTGAACAGACTGAATATTGAAGAATGTTGGCTATTAAAGACGATTAAACACAGAGAATTGAAATATTTTGGTCACTTGAAACGTAACGAAAGTTTAGAGAGAACAATAATGGAGGGGTATATGCCTGGGAAGAGAGGAAGAGGAAAGCCAAAGAGAAGAGATGGGCGCAGGATGTGGCGGATGATTTCCAGATAGGTTTATCGGGAGCGGTACATCTTGCTTGTGATCAAGAAGTTTTCTGGAGACTTGTTGTAGGAACAAAGTTCTGCAAAGGACATGCTACTGACTGCATGATAATGGCTAATGTTTGAACTGCAATGGTTGGGGCTTGTAGAAAGAATGACAAACAATAGAAAAACACACCAGGTACACAAAAGATCTGAATAGGACTAGAACAGGAGGCAAAGCAAGAAGAATATGGAGAGATAATATACCTACAAAACTACAAAACACTTGGACTCACCAACTGGAAAGAGTTGGAGAAAACACAGAGATAAATGAAAGCGGATGATATTTGCAGCAATGAACCACAAGGTATATCAAAGCTGGAAAAAAAAAAGAAGCAAAAGAATATGCTTTGTGAGGATTAATTGCCACAACTTTAGCCACGACAGTGGCAGAAAGGTTTTAACTTTGGGTTGTTCATACAATTGTCCTGACCTCTGTACATGTTCAGGCGAATAACATCGCCGACCACCGTAATAATTTTGGTACTGTTGTCAAAGACCAGTTTAGCCTCATAGAGAGCATCGTTCGGGGTGGTTGATATTATAATCTGGTACATAGACTTTCCTCTGGTGTTCTCTTCATGGTCAAGGTGTATTTCCCAGACACTGTGTACATATTTTAACGTAAGACGGTTACAGATATTGACATGTCTATCGTAATAATACCATAACCTATTGGTAACTTCTGTTGCTAAGCTGACTGTCAAATCTGCACTGACATTTGCTTTCACCAGCTTGTTACAGACACAGAACTCAAAGGGTATCCCAGCATCGTCACATGTCCTCTCACGTGGGATTTCGTTGAATAAACTTATCCCTTTTTGTTTGATGTTGCCAATCCCAGGCTTGCCCTGAAAGTTGAGAACAACCTGAAGTGTCATGTACAAGTCTTTGTTCGTGGTCAGACGCTCTTGGTTCAATTCCAGCACTCTATAGACGTCTGGATATTTCCGACGGAACCAGGGTGGAAGAATCAGAAACACGTGAGGCATCATAGATTCTATCACTCCGTTGTAGGTGTGTCTGAAATGACAATGATAGACACATGTTGCAGAATTATTTAGATAAATGACGGTAGTCGGTTTCTTGGTTATTTCATATCTTTTTAACAGGAACCAGTTTAGAAAAGAAAGAAAAAATATGCCAAGAACTGAATAAAAAACACCAATCACAGCTAAAAAATAAATGTTTACGGAGGTTTAAACATGAAACACACGCGAGCATTGGTCAGTGCACTATCCATCATCATCTATACACATACCTTTGAAACGTGGACTTTGTATGTTCGCGCCTGGAAAAAAAATCAAGCACCCGAAGTGAAAATAACTTACAAGATTATTAGTGTATTATACAAAGATCAGCGGCGTCCGTGGCTTAGGCGTTGCGAGTCCGACTCGTAATTCCAACGTACCGCGATCTAAACCCTCTGCTGGCTGCGTTAATTTTCATCATGGTATCGTTGCAGGTCGACCCAGCCTAAAATGGGTACCAGGATGGCGGTCCTTGGGAAATAAAGACGACCGGCGTAATGATGACCACATTACCCACCTAGTGCCGATGGTCTGTAAACTTTTGGGCGCCCTTGATACGCATAAAGGCCTGAAAGGGGATCTTTACTTTACTTTTCACTTTATACAGAGATCACAGCACAAATGACGAAGTTTGTCAAATCAGTACTCAATACATTGGAGTCTGCGAGTTCATTTTAACAATATAATAACACGCAGTGTGGGTAGGTCGTAAATATTACTAACCTTCCCAAAACTATATTGCAGGAAACTTAAAACAGTCAAACCAAGAAAGACCTGGACCCAAAACTTTGGCCAATTTGATGGGCCTTAAAAATGAAAACATCAAATGCAGATGATAGATCATCAGAAATGGAAGGACAGATCAAAGAAGCCGTAACTTGGGCGAACAAAACGACAGCGTTATAAGATCTCCCGCCTAGGTGGCTAAAGTTGGTACTGTAGTACACATCTTGTACTATTTGACGCTTGTCGAGCAGAACTGTACTTTTTGTACCGCGCCCCATGTTTTGGTACGTTTTAGTTTTCTCTCTAGTTAACAGTATTAAGATCTTTTTTTTTTTTCAAAAATCACTTTTGTTTAAATACTGAAAAATGAATGCATTCATGAGACTAAAATTATTGCTCCAGGACATTCAGCCTTAAACACAGAAAACGCAGTTGTAAAAAAAAAAAAAGTAAAGATCCCTTTTCACGTCTTAGGCTAATCGGGTATATGGGAAGAGCGTCCCCTATTTTTACAGACCAATGAGCACTGGATGATTAATGTGGTCAGTATTACGCCGGCCGTCTTTACTTTCCATATGTGCTATCCTGGTACACACTTTAGGCTGGGTCGACCTGCGACGCCCCATACCATGATAAAAAAAATCTATGCAGCCAGCAGTGGGTTTCGATCGCGGTACGTTTAAATACGAGTCGGACTCTCAACGCCTAAGCCATTGACACCGCTAAACGTAGTTGAGTGTCAGCCAAACATGGGCACACTAGATATGGAACTCTCCATCACAGAAATTGGTGTAGCACTTGGTGGGTTTCCCTCAGGGAAGGACTCAGGAGAAGATCGTATCCCGTCTGAGATTCTGCAATGCTCAATGGATGTTATTCTTCCTGTGCTGCAGAAAATTCTCTGTCAATGCTGGCAAACAAAATCGGTGCCTCACGATAGGAAAAGCTAACTAACATTTTAATTCTCTATAAAAAATAATGGAGACACAATCGATTGCAACGACTATCGCGACATCTCTCAATTGAGTCTGGTCTGGTCTGGTAGTCGTAGTTTCAGCTTCATAGCAAACGGGTCGCCCCATCTTTGCTCCGCTCCTGTGCCAGCGAAAAAACACTCAGAATGTCTATCACAGTCCCTTGTGGAAAGATTGACAGACTGCTGTCTCAGCATATCTAGCATACACTCGCATTAAAGCATACGGTAGCCATCCGAAGTGCTAGCACAAACAGTCCAACATTAGAAATGCAGTTCATCATTGATGATAGCAGAACTTGTCGCCAACAGATCAGCAGTTGCCCACGCGATCAATTGTAATCACATCCGGGCACCGCCAACATTGACGACCGGCATCACGCAATTGAGTAATGTGGGAAAAGCCTTTGCTCGTGTTATCCTGAAGAGGCTGCAAATTCTAGCGGACAGATAATACCCGGAATCACAGTGTGGGTTTAGGGCGCAGAGACCAACAGTTTATATTATTTTCTCCAACAGGCAGTTACAAGAAAAGAGCAGAGAGCAACAGAGGCCACTGTTTATTGCCTTCACAAATCTCACTAAGGCCTTTGTCTATGGCAGCAGGGATGGTCTGTTTTGGATCCTTGATAAATACGGATGCCCACCTACACTACTACGCCTTATTAAATCCTTTCACGAGAAATTGCAGGGAACCATAATATACGCGGATTCTTCGTCTCTACACTTCCAGATTTATAACGGAGCTAAGCAAGGATGTGTCCTAGCTCTCACGCTGTTGGCCATCTTTTTTAATACATTACAGAGGCGTGCATCGTGGACAGCCACGGAAAGGATATATCTCCGTATTAGGTCAGATGGTAATCTTCTTTTAAAATTGTTTCTGGGTTACGTGCAGTGTTGCCACTTTGGAAATTTTACATCCAGATTTAGATGTTTTTCTTGCATTTAGATGGCGTTTTTGACGTTTAGGTGGTAGATGTTTTTTCTAGATGTTTTTCATTTGGAGTGAATTTATAAAATCTAACCGAAGAAACAGGATGAAATTTGACTTCTTAAATGCTATCTGGACAATAAAATTCGGCCTGATAAGAGTAGGAAAAGGCTGTTCCACTTATCAGTTCACTGATTGGGTTTTAAAAGAAATTGAACAGCTAAAGCATACCATAGTCATTTTGGATCTGAAGATTTAACTGTATCATCCAGCTAAGATAATCCTGTGGATCTTGTAAGGCAGACTTCAGTAAAGATAAGGACATGATTCTTTAGGGTAAGCTATATCAATTGCTATGTAGTTTGTTACTCTTTCCATTTGGATGTTTTTTCTAGGTGTTTTACACGCAAATTTAGATGTTTTTATATTTTTTTTTTGACTCCGTTTTGGATGTTTTTTGTCAAAGAAAAGTGGCAACACTGGTTACGTGCAAGGACGAAAGTGCACACAAGAGGCCTCAGAGATGTTTTTGTTTCTTTGTTTTGTGTGTGTGTGTGTGTGCAGATACCCCCCCCCCTTCCTAAAGGACAACTTTCAATGCCTTTAGGCGTTTAGGGCATATAGGGCTAGACCTATATTTTTTATAGACCAATCGGCACAAGATGGGTAATGTGGTCAATATCACGCCGGCCGCCTCTACTTCCCGGGACTGCACCAAGTACCCACTCAAGGCTGGGTCGACCTGGGCGCCAAGGTTATTTTTGGAGAAAAAAAAGTCCGACTCCGCCAGGGAGCGAAGCCACGACCTTCCGATTCGCGGCGAGTGTCTAGCCTCTCCGCCACGGGGACTCCCTCGGGCAGATACACTACGACTTTAAAGGAAGTCCCCAGTTAGCTGATCCCTACGACATGCTTTTTGGGTAAGCAGTAGCTCTATTCTTGTTTTCCCCACAAGGGGGTCCTGAAACCCACACGAGGAACTGGATTCAAACAAAACCTACCTAATTTTGCCGACTCTTGCCCCGTGATCGCTGAAGAAAATGACGATAGTGTTGTTTATTATATTCCTCTGCTTTAGCTCTAAGAAGATGCGCAGATAGAGGTCGTCGCCGGCGCTGGCGCCGTTCGAGTTACTATGGGTTAGGTGGTTGTAGAAACTGAAGAAACAGTAATAGGAAATTATCAGAGCAAATTCACCTGTGAGATGGACGGATTGTTGTTTCTAAGTAACAATTCTGCTTCTTCTTCCTCTTTCTTTCTTTCTTTCTTTCTTTCTTTCTTTCTTTCTTTCTTTCTTTCTTTCTTTCTTTCTTTCTTTCTTTCTTTCTTTCTTTCTTTCTTTCTTTCTTTCTTTCTTTCTTTCTTTCTTTCTTTCTTTCTTTCTTTCTTTCTTTCTTTCTTTCTTTCTTTCTTTCTTTCTTTCTTTCTTCTTTCTTTCTTTTCTTTCTTTCTTTCTTTCTTTCTTTCTTTCTTTCTTTCTTTCTCTTTCTTTCTTTCTTTCTTTCTTTCTTCTTCTTCTTCTTCTTCTTCTTCTTCTTCTTCTTCTTCTTCTTCTTCTTCTTCTTCTTCTTCTTCTTCTTCTTCTTCTTCTTCTTCTTCTTCTTCTTCTTCTTCTTCTTCTTCTTCTTCTTCTTCTTCTTCTTCTTCTTCTTCTTCTTCTTCATCATCATCTTCTTCTTCTTCTGCTTCTTAGCGCTCACCGGCTGTAAACTCCGGCGGAAAGTTCTGGTTGCTCCTCCACTTCCGGACTTGATCCAGTTCTCGAGTTTTGCGTGCATATCCGTTTTACATATCTGGTTTATTAGTTTGCAGATTGTTGGGTTTTGGCGTCTCAGGAAAAGGCACTCCTAGTTTGATGAACGAAACACCCCTAATTATTCGCCTCCTACGATACGCTTGCTAGGAGGGGACAGTGATTCTATTCCTTGCTCTAACAAATGAATCTTGGGATCGCACACAGGAATAAATAACAATTCAGGACTGCAATTGCTCGGATGGGAATAATTTTAGATTTCTTTTAGATTCAATGTAAAGTAGAGTTCCCTTTTCACGCCTTTCGGCGCATCGGGCATATGGGCAGAGCGTCCCATATTTTTACAGACCATCAGCTCTCTATGGGTAATGTGGTCAGTATTACGCCGGCTGTCTTTACTTTCCCAGGACAGCCCATCCTGGTCCCCATTTTAGGCTGGGTCGACCTGATACGTCCCCATACCACGACAAAAATCCAAGCAGCCTGCAGTATGCTGGCTTACGAGTCGGACTCGTAACGCCTTAGCCACAAAGGTCATGGTATATATTATGTCTTTAACTCGAGCAAATCAAGACTGGCTCCAGCTGACGGGCTATGCTGCTATGTTCTATGTAACATTTTAGCACTCTCTTTCTAACATTAAATAATAGCGATTTATTGCATAAGATACTTTTCATTTTCTGAAATGCTGCATTCGCTTGACCTATTCTGCTTTTAATCTCTGTCATACATTTTGCATCTGATGATATGACTGTTCCCAGATATTTTAATTTATTGAGTTGATGAAGCCTCTTTCCTTCATTGGAGAAATCACAGTTTCCTGTCACAGATTATATACATTCTTTTATGATAAAAAGTAAATAGTGTAAAGTCAGTAAAAGTTGCTTAGCGTTTGCATGATTTTGCAAAACCAACCTCAACATTTAAAAAGGAAAAGTGGAGGGGTGGGATAGGGGGGGGGGGGCGGTGGTGGACTGTTTTGGTGTTTCTAGGCAAATTTATGTTCAGTACTTTGCCATTGCGGCCTGAACGAACGGTCGACTGTAAATACCGTTAGTGAAACCAACACACTACAGTCTCCTGCTAAATCGCCTGCAGTTGGGATCGAACCGGACACCACGGCATTACGAAGCGCGGTGACAACGCCTGAACAACAGATTCTGAAAGTGGCCCCTGACAGCAGTCATAACGTCAGCACTAAGAAATGAGTTGTAGGAATATGTAACGAACTTGGGCCCAACACTCTGTGATGAGTAACGAACTCGGTCCCACGACACTGTGATTTGAAATTATTGTATCATTAACCTGTGAGACGCGTAAGTCGCAGGGGTGTCAGGTTGGTGAGAGGTTGCGTTGCGTCGACGTTCTAACTGGCGTTTGAGCGTGCTCTATATTACAGGATGTGAGCGGTTGTATCGACCTCATTACATCTTCAACAGGCCCTAACCCCAACCCTCCTACCACACACACAGAGCCTAGGTCCGATGAGAGAGTGCATTCTACGCCCTGTGGCTTCAGACTTCTTTGTTGCTCCAGACAAGCAACGGTACCCTCCTAGTCGCCCGCCAACGCTGAAACTTGAAATAAACTCACGTGCTTCTTAAAATCATAGACGGCCGTTATATACCTACCAGCAAACACTAATTCTGCTTGCGAGTAAAAACGCAATTTTGGTGGCTGCTGCTCACAAAAGAGCGATTAACACGTAGCACTGTGTGCAGAAAACAGTACACCGGGATACCCCTCTACCGTAGACCAACCACAGCAATCATGAATGAAAGGACCTAGTGTGTTGCTTGGCTCGACTTCGCTACTTGTACAGAATTAGATTAACATAGAAATGAGGTTAATGGGTGAGAGATTAACATAGAAATGAGGTTAATAAGTTAGAGATTAACATAGAAATGAGGTTAATAAGTTAGAGATTAACATAGAAATGAGGTTAATGAGTTAGAGATTAACATAGAAATTAGGTCAAAACAAAACAATACGCGACGCTAACCTGTATCCAAAATATGGATGTGTCTTCGGGTTGGTGAAGGTAGAAGCCATCTGAGTCCAGAAATTAAAGTTATAGGTAACTTCAGGAGTGTCGCCAACACAATTGGGAACTTTGTATCTCACGAGTGGATCACGTTCCAGATCGAGTAATGTAGCTCGGTAATAATAATCCACAGGGGGCTTATCCCAGGCGCGTTTAAAAAAGTGGAAAGCCGTTTTATTTGTAGTGTCCAGAAAGAGACCGGTCCGGTATCCTGCGTTGCTTAAATCACTCCACACAAACTGATGATTAATGTCATCAAACAACCCTGACCAGTTCCAGTTTTGGTGTAGAAACTCTTCTTCTGTTTTTCCAGTGAGAATAGGGATGACGTTTGGATACGTATGGTCTCCTATTTTGTTATATTTTTTTAGTTCTATAGCATTTAGAACCTTCAAGAGATAGTTTCGAGTTTTAGGCATGTGTCTTTGCAGATTCTGTTTAGAGTTCCCCTCAATGCCAATCATGAGAACGTTGAAAATCTCTGCAGGTGAGTTCTTGGCAATATGCTTCTGAAGTCGTTTCTTTAATTTCATCTCCAGATCTTTCTTCACACGAATCAAACTATGATAGGACCTTGAGAGAATAGAGTTGTCGCTGCCATAACACTCTACGACTAAGTTATCGTCGTTGTCTCTGAGGTTTATCGAATCGTTAAACCAGGTGCTGTTATAGAGAACAACAGTGTCGAAGTCAGTACCTGGTTTCTTGGCTATAGATCTGTACCTACATTCTTTGAACCGATTACTGGATCCCGTGACTAAAGACGTCTTCGAGTGGTTGACCTTTATAGTATCCCCAGTCACATAGACCAAGCTGGGAACCCCATCTCTGCAACCGACTGGAGGAAAGAATTCAGTTAGTGCCATCACGCCCGGCTCAAAAGGGTCAATGTCTGGAAAGCTGCACCCGCGAGTAGCTTTCTTTGGTGTCGTGGCATTCTCTTGACCATGATGTTCTTGTACACGTACAGCAGAAGTGTTGCCATGATGGGGGCATGCCTCCACTATTGTCGTATTTAAAGGACAAGTACATCTTCGTCTGTCTACGCCATCACCAAGCTAAAAAAACTCTCTGGTATTGACTGACTGTGAAGAATCATAGCGTCTGTCGGTGTATCCAATAAAAAGCATTCCGAGGACCCACACAGTTAGCAGAAGTAAAAACCATCTTTCGCGTAGAAGCTTTTTCACTAGAAAGAAATTAAGAACTCTCAAAATTGTAATTAATACATCGTTTAAAAAAGTTACTTCCGTATCATTCACACAAAAGAAGCCAGTAAAACAGATGTACATGCCAAACTCAGGCCCTAGAACAAAGCAAGAGTCAAAATGGTCGAAGAACCAGGACATTCTACCGGAGCTTACAGCTAGTGAACAAAGAAGAAGAAGAAGATTTACAACACTGGTCTCGCGCAATGAATTGTCAAGCAATTTTCAAAGTGTCCTCATCCGTACTTGTAAAAATCTGCTATACTTTCAGTTTTGTTGTTGTTTGGTTTTACTTTAATTAGAAAAAAACCACACCCCCCCCCCCCACCTCCCCCCCCCCCCAAAAAAAATACTATTAATAAACAAAACCACAGTGGCATTTTGGGATTTATGAAGTTTGTGCATTATTCATTAAAAACTGGGGGGAAAAAAGATGATAACACGCGCATTTAATTCTAGATTGAGAAAATATTCTGACCAAAACGTATCTGTTTCTCATATTGGAAAATCTATTGACGTCCTTTAAAAAAAAAATTTAAATCTTATTTTGTTATGTTAGGGACCGAGGGTGGGGGGGGGGGGGGTGTCTTGCCACATAATCAAGTGTTTGGAGATGGTGTCGTGCAATACACTCATAGCGGCGTTGGAGTATTACCATGTACGTACTTCAAGGTTGGGGAGGGATGTGGATGTCTTGCTATATACTTAGGGAGTGGTAGGGGATCTTGCCATTTACTCATGTAGTGGGTGCAATGACTCTATTTCTTCACAGTCTTTCGGCTCAAGACATTTGCAGACTCCTCAAATGTACACCGACCCAATCTTCCAAATGTTCAATCAATGAACGAGATGAACACTCAGTAGATGTTAATGTTTACTTGTTCACACAGCGGTCCCCGACCCAGTGCACACTAAATTGAGGAGCTCTCAGCTCGACAACTGATAGCAAAATTTACACATCAGTGAATAATTATCTTCATTAAGAAAACACACATAAACAGTCCCAAGCTGACAGTTTGACAAGGACAACCTTCCACGATGAACAAATACAAATACGTCCAGCCTTAACCAGAATTGTCAAAGCGAACGGGTAGTCAAGTTTTGTCTCAGAACTGGCAGTCAAATCTAATTCAGTCATCCATTTGTGTAACTTGATTCACTCAACAAGCATTTTCTTCACCGACAAACACACAGTTCCTGGATCTGAAAATAAGACTCGATCATTCTTAATTATCCTCGGCTTAAGTAATCTTTCACTCCCACGTATCTTCCCAGTCATTCAATTAAAGTAATAAACGATGCATTTTATTTGGCATGTACTCGTCAATCTGCTCGCTTGCCTTGCATTTAGGTATTTATCTGGCTTCGTCCTTAATCCAGTTCATCGAACTGAAGTACATAATTTATGTTCAGCATCTAACCTCATTATTATTGCAATCATTAAATTCATGAGAAAATGACTCATTAAGCCCACTCCCTCCCCCTTCACGCACACTCAAAATTACATTATCATGTACAAGAATATTAACATTATTTATGTCTTTGCCGAATATATGTTTAGTTAGAGACTTTAGATTGTAATGACTCATAATGGACACGTTCTGGCTAAAACTTTTAGTTGCAGCACATTTCATTCAGTTAACATATCAACAAATTCAAACTATCCTCTGTTAGGCCTTTCTATGTCTGAAAATACTTTGAGATCTTCACCCCAGGCACTCCCTATTAAGCGTAAAAGATCAAACATTTGGCTCCACAGGTATTACCACCCTGTCTTAAAGTTGGTATCATACAGAACAACACCAATGGCACTCCAGGTTTAGTGCGGAAGTTCAAAAATTGGGTTTGAAAACGGTAGTGTTCCCTAATGAAATCCCACCCTCGCTATTCACCTTCATGGAAGTCTCAAAGATTGTGTATGTTCTCAACTAGATATGTTCTACCAGTTAGTTCCTTTGATTGGACTTGTCTTGTGAAATATACAACATGTCCGATCAGCATAAATATTTCAACTTAATATTACGTGAATAAGTTAATAATCGGTAAACAATTCTATGCTCACGTAACATTTTCTGGTTTAGTTTGTTTTTCTGTCGGATTTCTGTCCCTTTTATAACAGTTGTGGTATCATGACTATTAACATTTGTTAATCCGTAGAAATTCCAAATTAAAAAGCACATACATCACACATCATTGCATTTATATTTGTTATTTTGACAAATTCTATATTAAAATAGTACATACACAACATCAATTTACACATCATTTGATTTATTCAATTTTTAAACAATATTTTAAAAACGTGACTTGATGTCTACTAAGTCCGTTCGAGTGAACGCTTGTGTCTTGGCACTACGGCCACTTGATCGTTAATCGTTTTCTTTCAAAACATTCGTCAGTTTTCCTAAAAGTTGTATATATATATATATATATATATATATATATATATATATATATATATATATATATATATATATATAACTTAAGTTTTAAGTATATATATATATATATATATATATATATATATATATATATATATATATATATATATATATATATATATATATATATTTGTGCTCAGGACCTGTACGTGTTTGCGAGAAAAGGTAACAAGAATGATAAAGCGAATCTCTCTGTCTACGATCGCCTGCGACGAGAGACGATAGCAACGCTGGAGTAAATGAATTTTCGGCTAAAATTTCTTCGTAAATTCTTCCAGCCTGCGTTCTAAAGCTATTCAGATCAATCAATCCACGTGTCTGGAGTGTAATTAATGTCTTGAGAAACTAGAATGATCGGTTATGATCTTGTAATTGATCTCTTAACTTGATGAGTTGGTTGACCGTTGAAAAGGGGCAGCGCTATTCTAGGAAAGCATGACGGAGCTACTGTAAACAAAACAAGCTCAGCGTTTGGAAAAGCTTTTGGAGTCTATTCTTCTATCCTGTCTTTTATATCCGTCTCATCTACTTTATCTTACCTACTGGTGAAGTGGGAATAAAAAGGTGGATGGGGACTGATAGAGATCTGACTGGCTTTCGCTACGAAACAGGATTCATAAACTGTTGGAGTCAATAGAAACGTCGGACTAGCTTTGGTGCTCACTCTACGGAACTGTAGGTGCTCCCGTGATGTATAAAGTCAACCTTACTGGTGTAGACTAGCCCACATTTACCTCTGAGCATTTAAGGAGAGTGGGGTGAGTGTGGTTAGCGGAGTACATTGGGGGAGGTTTGCTTATGTGTGTTGCCTTGCTATTTGCAGGATGTTTAAAGATCCAGCACGCGTCCGTGTGGTAGTCCAGTTCTCCAGCTAACTATCAACTGGGGAGAAACCAACTCGTTTGACCTGTCATTGTCTGCTATGCCAGGCTCTTTGTGAAGTCGACGTCAACAAGTCTCCGGGAAGTCTTGGTCGTCTTTCGATCGGTCCGTGGGGAGAATCATCGTCGTACAGAGACTCTTCGAGAATCGAGAAGTTGCAGAGACTCACCATTCTGAACACAGAGGAGCTGCATTATCTGGCGCAGATAAGTTATTAGAGCCAAGGAACTCTTTGGCAGCCATAATCCGGATGTGCCCTCGTAATCTGTCTCTATTCTCCAAGCGATGATGAGTCTGGAGGTGGCCGAGGCAACCTTGGGAAATTAATTCTCTAATTCTATTTCGTTGAGGACGTGAACCATCGTTCTGGTTCGCTTTACTCTGCATTTCGTCTTCCTTTATCCTAGTGAAATTATTACAGAATGTTTCTTGTTCTCAAGGTTTCCTATTCTTGAAAATGTTATATCGTTGGAATCATTTGTCACAGTCAGAAGTGTATTCATGTCTCGTTAGACTTACTGTTGTTTATATATTCGACTGTGTTAACGTTCTTTACCAGTCTGGGGCAAAATTAGTAATGAGGATGTCTGGCCAAGTAGTACCCAAGAGTTTGTATTAACCCTGAGGAGTCAGAGCTCGAGTCACCTCATTCCTGAGATAGGCTGAATGGATGTTTAAACCCAGGGCTTGGCCTCTAGACAAACGAGAGCCACCATTCAGAACACTCCTATCTCAGAGCACCTGAGAATTTTGGGAAAGTAATCCGGAAGTAAAGGTGCGTGGCGAAACTGCCATACGACACTGGGTACTTTAAAATGTAATTTTTTGATTGTTAATAAAATTTTATCATGGGTTTTCTTTCAATCTGACCTTCTTAACTGCTGTGTGTGTGTGTGTGTGTGTTTTTTTTTTTTTTAGTTCTGTCATTGGCAATGTTAGAACAGGAAGGGTTTGAATAAATTTACCATAATAATTTATCAGACCTAGTAGAGATTAGTTTGGTTTTGGATTTAAAAAATCTTGGACACAATATTCTCATTTTGAATTACTCCTTCACAAATTAAATTTTCTAAATAATTAATCGTGGTGCACTCGATTTCAGTTTTCTGTGGGTTAACTGTAATATACTCAAGGGGACGTGGGGCGTGGGAGTCTTGCTACAGACTGGAAAGGGGGAGAGGGCAATGTACCCAAGGACACGTGTGGTGTCTTGCCATGTACTCAAGAGGTCGTAGCGGTCCTGCCATATACTCAGAAAAAGGGGGGGGGGTGCAATACACTCAAGTGGGGGTGGGGGTCTTGCTATAAACCCGGGGTGGGGTGGGGGAGGGGAGTTCTGGCCATATACTCAAATGGTGCAACCTGAAAAGGGTTGGAGACCACTGCATTACCACAAATTACGCAACCAGCAAAAGACAGGAAACTTCATCTAACTCCTCCCCGTGACACTTATTAGAATAAGCAGTAGGACAAGAGAAGAAGATAGTAAAAGTAAGTATACGGCCTTTTTCTTATACCAGGGGCGAATCGGATATATGGAGCCATACTCACATTTGTATAGGCTGATAGGCAATCAGTGGGTGATGTGATAAACATCATGGCGGTTGCCTTTACATCCCAGGACATTACCTGATACCAGATTTAATTGGAACCTGAGACCATGTGGACTATAGGTAAGCACTTAGCCATTACGCGACCCAGATCCTAGTATATATATATATGGCCGATACTCGACGCTCAGAGGAAAGTCATGACAGACATATAATCTACTGGCACCATTGATATAGTATTTCTGCACTGGCTGCTGAAGATGGGGACAGATCGCTTATGGGAATGTCCTGGGAGCTATGGTGTTGGTTTGCTTTTGTATTTGACAATAGCAAATGAATTAGTGGTAGCTGAGAATAACTTAACTATGTTAGTAAGTTTTAAATTTTCAAAATATAGATTTACTGTTTGGGCATGCGTGATTGTTTATATATATATATATACACAATACTGCATCGAGGAACGCCACTGAATTTTATTATATAATATATCATCAATCAAAAGACCCTTCACAGAACATCCTCTCGCTACAGCATACATGAAAGACTTGTTCTCCAGTCTACAAGGTCCGACAGTGACACTAATTCCATAAAAATTAAAATAATCAACAATTAAAGATTTAACCTTTATATGATTCAAAGTAAGCCCTTGTACATTAATGCAGCAAGTGGCACGATGTAACAAACGCTATAACTACCTCTGTAGCTCTTCTGTTGTTATGGCCCTTAAAGTAGATGTTACGGCCCTTTGGATGTCATCAAAATCGTTAAAGAAGCATTCTTTCAATTGTAACTCTAATTTTGGGAATAGAAAATAATCCCATGGAGACAAATCCAGGGAATAGAGTGGAAGGCTGAGAAGACACACTTGTTTGTGTGACAACATTTCTTTTGTTGATGATGTCTTTTTATCATCAGAAAACGAATTTGGTACAAACCGGCAGGCAACTTTTTTCTTGCCAAAATCTTGCACTATAATAGTATGAATGGTCTCTCTATTAACACCAGATTAATCTGCCATCATCTTCACAGTAAAACAATTATCTTCTTGTATCCGTTCTCTGACTTTCGCAATGAGTTCATCATTATGAACAGAAATTGCGCATCCAGGTCTAGGTGCATTGGTAATCATTTCCATACCGCTTTTGAATCGTGAATACCACCTGAAGGAGATAAACAATTATCCTCATACACTTTTTGTATCAATTCAATTGTTTCAATGGCGCTTTTTCTGAGTTTTAAAAAGAATTTATTGTTAGCTTTTTGCTCCGTTCTGATTACGTGACAATGCACCTCTGACTTGGTCACCAAAATGGCGGCTTGTTTGTTGTTAGCTTATCGAGCGGATATGAAAAGTTGCCAGATCATAAATGAATGTTGCCTCTTTAGATGCCATGCATTGCTTCATATATGGTCTTTTTGTCTTGGTCATAATAAAATCAGTCTCAGTACTTAATTGTCGGACCTTGTATTCTTCAGCCCTATGAGCTTCTATTCCCAATGAATCTACAATGTCCTGCATCCATCTTTGCCGATGTAGGTTCCCACTTCTCTTTAAGGTAACTTAACCTCCCACATCACTTCATTCAAGGACTGCATGACATTTATCATGGTCAAAATACCACAGCTTTCGGCAAAAGATGCTGTTTGTGAGCCAGTTCTCTTCGATGTTTGAAATTATGTAGGCGCCAGAGGCTAGAATGTGTATGGGACAGTTAGTATGATAGTAGTGAATGGCTCATGTCTGCACTTAGTTGACCCAAACATGAAAGGGAGTTCACTGCGACGGACAGATTAGAAGGAACTCGTGCCTGACTGTGATGCTTACAAAGTCAGGAGTTTGTTCAGAAGAACTCTCGTCTGAAATGATAGCTGTAATAAAACCATAATAGCTAATGATGATATGTAATGGTTATTATGATTTCATCTTTCTCGTTCACTTTGTCCCCCACCCAGCAGACGCTTCGCGGTCCTGGTGCTGAGCTCAGTGGCGGAAGTAAGAGCATGGGTTTGGACCCTGAGTGCTATCCATGGGAACCTCATCGGAGTATGAGGTGATTTGTAAAGCCCTAACAATCTTTGTTTCGGTTAGGGGTATCAACGAGTTCTGAGATTAAGAGAAAATCGTGCGTGTGAAAGGTTAAGACTCATCAATGAACGACCAATCGTGGTGTCCCTGGGCCCGAAAACGGGAGTCGTAACACACACACAGACAGACATACACACAAACGCACACACAAACACACATCTATGGGTCTTTTTGTCGCTGTTATGTTAAGGTGATTGTATCTATAATTATAATATTTCTTCCTGCAAATTCCCTATTACTTCAGCTGTCATTTATCGTGCCACTATTGTATTGGCCCCTAGTAAAAAGTAAAGTAAAGGTCCCTTTTCCACGCCTTTAGGCGTATAGGACATATAGGGCCCATATATAAACCAATCGGCAGAAGATGGGTGACGTGGTCAGCATCACGCCGGCTGCCTTTACTTTCCAGGACTGCACCCGGTACCCACTCAAGGCTGGGTCGACCTAGGAGTCAAGGTCATTTTGGAAGGGGAAAAAAAGTCTGGCGAACCCAAGACCTTCCGATCCACACGCGAGCGTCTAGCCGATACGCCACGGCGACCCCTATTGGCCCCTAGAATACAGTAAAATATAAAACAAATACAATCAACTAATGTACACACCTGAGGAGCGTCTTGTGGCCATAAGTTTCTTTTGATGTTCTTGAACAGTTTAACTGCTGAAGAGAAAAGAAGAAGAAGAAAAAAACAAAACGGACGTAATTTGCTTGCAAAATTCAAACTTTGAATATCCAGACTCAGATATAAACAGCAATGAAGACTGTTCAACAGACGTCACAAGGAAGTTGGCAATAGCAATGCAAATATTAAATACCAGTTAAAGGTACAGTAGAACCTCACTTAACGAGCACCTCGCATAACGAGTAATTCGCATAACGAGCAAAACAAACTGTAAAAAAATTACTTGCTTAACGAGCGACGTTTCGCATAACGATGGCGAGGAGAGGGGAAGTCCCGAACTTTGGATATGTTACATCAGTCTGTGTTTAGCACTCGTTTTAGTAGCATCGTAGTGCCGCTTGTGATCACACATTTTCTCAAACTTGTGTTATATTGTGATATATGTACATGAATTCTCCAGGCCTACAAGATGGCCTCTTTGAAGAATGTAAGCTTGTCAAGATCCAGTTTCTCCCTCCCAACACCACTCCGTTACTCCAGCCCACGACCGGCAAGTTATTTTTAACTTTAAGAAGCTCTACACTAAAGCACTCTTCGAGCATTGTTTTCCGGTGACTGAAGGGACCAATCTCACTCTCAAAGAGTTTTGGTAAAATCACTTCCACATCTTTGCCTGCCTCAAGATGATCGACAAGGCGGGGGAAGGTGTTACCAAGAGAACCCTAACCTCTGCTTGGAAGAAACTTTGGCCGGAGAGCGTTGTCTATTTGGGACTTTGAGGGGTTCGAGACAGTACCTGTGGAACCTGTAGTCAACGAGATTTTGTCTTTGGCTACTATCATGGGATTGTAGGTGGATAACAGTGATATCAAAGAGCTTGTGGAAAAGCACATCCAAGAGCTGACCACCCAAGAGCTTATGGAGTTGCATTGTGTTTCACAGCAAGAAGTTTTGAAGTAAAGTTTGTCAGAGGAGGAGGAGGAGGAGGAGGTAACAGAAAAACAACAGTCTTCTGGCGAAAAAAGAGAAATGTTGAAAGCATGGCAGACAGTTGCATCTTACATTGAAAAGCATTACACTAATAAGGAAGTCGCTATGGGCGTTTTGTTACTGTAGTCTTCTTTATTTTACTTTACTTTACGCTACTCTACTTCAGTTTAGTTTAATTTAACTTATTCTACTTTGCTCTATTTTACACTGCCCTACTTTATCTTACTTTGCTGAACTTCACTCTACTCTACTTTACTCTGCTTTACTTTAATCTATTTTACTCTACTTTACTTTACTTTGCATTGCTTTACTTTACTTCACTCTACTTTACTTTACTTTACTTTGCTTGGCTTTGCTTTGCTTTACTTTACTTTACTTCACTTAACTGTAATTTACTTTACATTACTTTACTCTACTTTACTTCACTTTATTGTGCTTTACTTAACCTTTTTCAAATTTGCTTTACTTTACTCTACTTTACTTTACTTTATTCTACTTTACTTAAATTTACTTTACTTTACTTTTTTCTACTTTACTTTAATTTACTTCAATCTATTTTACTTTACTCTACTTTATTTTATTCTACTTTACTTAACTCTACTTTACTTTGCTATACTTTACTTTACTTTACTCTACTTAACTTTATTCTACTTTACTTTACTTTATAAAGCTTTACTTTACTATACTTTATTTTACTTTATTCTTCGTTTTTTTTTTAAACTTTACTTATTCTACTTTACCTCACTTTACTTTACTTTACTTATTCTACCTTACTTTACTTTACTTTATTCTTCTTTACCATACTTTACTTTACTTTACTCTACTTTAATGACGAACATTTATTTGCTTGCTGTCAACTTATCACTACACTTAGTCCGTGTCAAGAAAGTCAGGGAGAATGATTTTTCTGAGTGACATTTGTTTTCAAACATTTAATACTGACCTGCCTCAACTGAAATCCTGATGTGTGTAACTAACTTATACGTAGCTTGTTCTGTCAGTTGCAACAATTCAAATATTATCTGTTAAATGTACTGAAATACTTTCTGTAAACCACACACACACACACACACACACACACACACGCACACACACACGCACACACACACACACACAAATATAAACACAGCTGTCAGTATTTCGATTTTCTTATTTGGCGATGCAGATATGACACCGATATAATGATAGATCACCACAACAGAAAAAAAAAATCTTTATTCTATTATTTATTCCATTGTCTAAAGCGAGGGGGAGGGGGAATGTTAAGTTGTGAGCACAAATATTCTTAAGCTTTTAAGAAGAAATAAAATTGAAAATCAATGATTCACACACAGTACGTGTCATACTATTATTCTTCACTGTATACGATTACATTTATGTTTATAACTTACATTTTAAAGCTTAGCAGATAACAGTTCGAACATGCAAACGTATTTATCTGTCTGCCTGCCTGCCTGCCTGCCTACCTACCTACCTACCTACCTACCTGTCTGTCTGTCTGTCTGTCTGTCTGTCTGTCTGTCTGTCTGTCTGTCTGTCTGTCTGTCTGTCTGTCTGTCTGTCTGTCTGTCTGTCTGTCTGTCTGTCTGTCTGTCTGTCTGTCTGTCTGTCTGTCTGTCTGTCTGTCTGTCTGTCACGCGCATATATACACACACACACACCCATGATAAAATATCGCACTTTACAGTGTATCGGATGCCAGTTGTTTTTCTTATTATTATCACAACTAGTAATACAAGTGTATGTTGTTTCTTCAATGACGCGTGGCATCCACTTTGGGAAGCAGTAGAATTCTCAAGAGATATGTAAATCCTATCCATACATACGGAAGTGATTCATGGACAGTGAGAAGATTATTTGGAAACGGCAGAGATGGGGTTTTAGAGACGTATTGTGACAATACAGCGGCGTCCGTGGCTTAGGCGTTGCGAGTCCGACTCGTAATTCCAACTTACCGCGATCGAAACCCACTGCTGGCTGCAAGGATTTTTTATCATGGTCTGGGGCGCCGCAGGTCAACCCAGCCTAAAACGGGCACCAGGGTGTATGTCCTAGGGAAGACGGCCGGTGTAATGCTGACCACATTATCCACACAGTGCCGATTTGTGTGTAAAAATTATCGGTGCTCTTTCCATATGCCAGATGCGAATAAAGGTGTAAAACCGGATCTGTACTTTTTTTTTAAAACTTTACACACTGTGGTTAGAGGGAATGAATGTGCAGATTGGCTTGCTGTCAGGGTCACTGTATGTACAGGAAAATCAATAGACCAGGCCAACCTTCTCAATGCTCTGAAGAAGGCTGGGCGAGAAGATGATTCAGAAGACGACGTTGAGTCGGCAACACTAAAAAGACTACAAAAACTTCATGTCAAAACAGGTGTCGACAAACATGAACACTATGAGAGTAGCCAAAGAAGAATAGTAGACCAACATAGAACTGGTGTTATCAAACGCCGTACGCTAAGGGATAAATCGAGCGCTTATAGATTTGTCCGATGTGCAGTGAGTATAATTTGTCGAATAACTATCTCATAAGAAGGAGACAATCTACATTCTTACGTTATGTCATTAGAATTGGCATATAACGTGACGATAGGAAAATTGGACGGGAAAAGAGGCAGAGAGAAACCGAGAGAAAATGCTAGACAGTTTGTCAGAATGGCATGGAAGGTCGTTTGTGTCAGAACTGACTGACAGTACATGAGACAGAAGGTTGTGGATAGACATGACTACCAACGCTACAAGGTATCGAAGGTCATCTGTGTTAGAACTGACTGACAGTACATGATACAGAAGGTTGTGGATAGACATGACTACCAACGCTACAAGGTATCGAAGGTCATCTGTGTCAGAACTGACTGACAGTGCATGAGACAGAAGGTTGTGGATAGACATGACTACCAACGCTACAAGGTATCGAAGGTCATCTGTGTCAAAACTGACTGACAGTACATAAGACAGAAGGCGGTCATAAGACATGACTACCAACGCCCGACGGCATGGACTATAAGAAAAAGAAGAAGAAGATACATACAAGTTTTCTGCTTCAGCTCCACAGATCGTCCCCGGCGCTTGAGCGGGGGGGGGGGGGGGGGGGGCGGGCGGGGGGAGGGGCTCTAAAACAGGGACGAGAACCGGTATTTTTAATATGGTATGGCCGTAGACTTTAAACTAGGGTTGCTTGGTAGGTTTGTAGTTATTATCCCGCCAGGACTTCACACAAGTGATAGTCACCTGTTGACACAAAGTGCCACCATGCGGATGAGGATCACCCGTGGAGAGGTCCCAGAAACCCCGTTCAACCGTTAGGCCATATGTAAGGCCCTGCTATATTTAGGGCCCCCGGCAAGAGCCTGGGTGGGGCTTCAAAATAACTAAAAATGGAATCCCACAAGGGGATAACGATTCTAACGTTGTTATTCGAATAGAGCGGATTTTACTAATGATATAGGATATAGTTACAGATTCTAATAAGGTAAAGGCCCTAGGGGTATAGATCATATGGTGCAATCTCTTATTTTCAAAGACAAGGCAACGCTCGAAAACTGACTGGTCAATAATAAGCAAGCTCTAGAACAAAACCAAAGTCCAGAAGTTGTTAAACAACTCAAACTTTCCGCTTGAGTTTACAACCGGTGAAAGCTAAAAAGAAATATTTCCAGGGCAGATAAGCCATGCGTTAAAAAAAAAATATAAATGCAGCAGTTGTTATCCTTTTTAAGGCGTTGCTAGTCTGACTCGTAATCCAACGAACCGCGATCGAAACCTGCGTGTGCTGCGTCGATTTTTATCGTAGTATGGAACGTCGCAGGTCGACCCAGCCTCAAATGGGTACCAGGATGGGCTGTCCTGGGAAAGTAAAGACGGCCGGCGCAATGCTGACCACATTACCCACCGAGTGCCGATTGGTCTGTAAAAATATGGGTGCTCTTCCCATATGCCCGATGCGCCTATCAGCGTATAAGGGATTAAGAAGAAGAAGAAGAAGAAGAAGAAGAAGAAGAAGAAGAAGAAGAAGGAAGAAGTTGTTATCCTTTTGGTTTTATTTCCAATAAGTAAAGTAAATATTCCTTTGCACGTCTTTAGGCGCATCTGGCATATGGCTTTTTAGTCAAATTTCTCTGGAATTCCTTGAATAAGCTTGACTGCAGTCACCACCCTTATTTTCACCGCTTATTTCTAGCCTACCTGTAAATAAGTGAAGGACGCCATTTCATGCCATTAGGCGTATTGGATATACAGTACTAGACTTTTATGTGCACATCCGTTTTACAGATCTGGCGTATTCTTGGTTCCTTGCCTCTCAGGCAGATGCACTCCTACTTCAAAGAAGATAGCCATAATTGTTCGCCTCTGATGACGTGTTAATTAGGGACAGCAGGTCTGATCTTTGCCACTTGCCCTTCTACAATAGGGACGTGAAATCACATAGAAGATGCAAATTTGAACCTGCAAGTCTCGGTCTTGAGGCGAACGTCTAGCCGCTACATTATGCCTCTCCTTGCTTCATATACAGTGGATCTCCAATGTTCGCTCACGAAATATTCATCTTTCATAACATTAAAAAATTTTTAAAAATTATTTTAATTCAAATTTCTTTTATGTTCGTCCGAAACATTAATATTTTCCCCTCTTTCGATGTTACCAACAAGGAGGTTCATAGAACGGATCTCACAACACAATGATCCACACTTCTTCTTCTTCTCTTCCACCTGGTACCTCATCGAAGTGTGGGGGAGGGGTGGAAAGGGGGGGGGGTGTAATATTCGTTGATGAGCTCTGTCAACAGTACTATTAAGACTGACGTTCATTTCTTTAGGGCTGTTCTAAATGCCATCACTCCATCATTTCCGAGGTCTTCCACTCGCTCTATACTCATTGTAACAGTTTAGTATGGCTCTCTGTGGTAGATAGTACCAGGGCATTTTTGTTAGGTGTCCAAACCACTTCATTTGTTGTTCTTTGGTGACCTGTAAGACTGACTTTATTCCTAGCATTAGTCTGATTTCGTGACTTCGTATTCTGTCTTTCCTTAAAACTCCTGCAGCTCTTCTAAAGCATTTCATCTCTGTTGTCACAATTTAACGTTCATTGGAAGATGTAAGTGTCCACATTGGACACTGATAGAATAGTGTTGGCCAAAATATAGTTATGATAAGATTCACTTTAGTACTCCGGAGTATCTGCTTGCGTGTCAACAGGGGAGATAGTTACCCCATTACTTGATTAGCTTTGGCACATCTCGAGCTAATTTCTCTGTCCAGTTTTCGAATGTGACAATTGCTCCCAAACACTTAAATTCCTGTGTTTGTCTTAAAGTATTGTTATTCAGTTTTATTTCTAACTTGATTTTCTGTCTTCCTATCACCATTGTCTCTGTCTTCGTAATGTTTATTTTCATAGTATATTCCTCCCCTTTGTTACTAATTTGATGTAGGTGGTTCAGTAGGCATTCCGTGCTTTTTGCTATGAGTACATGGTCGTCGGCGTATAGCAATTCTGTAATATCTTCTTCATGATTAAAAGTTCATTTCTTTACAAATGGTTTATATGTATGTTATAAAAAGAAGCGGCGATAGTACACAACCCTGACGCACACCAGAGTTCACTATAAAAGTTCTTGACAATCATGTCTTTGAACTTATTAGGCATTTGCTACGTGTGTACAGGCTTTAGCAAATATTAATGAGATGATTGCTGATTCACGTTTCCCCCAAACATTCCCACAACATATTCCTGTCGACTCTATCAAAGACAAAGAGCTACAGTAGCATCATAAAGAACAGAAATCTGAAGCAATAAAAAACATTTGTTTAGACGAGGAACAAGACGATAATGAGCCGGTTCCAAGCGCTTAAATTAAGAAATGATTGTCCAACTAGGCAAAATTGCAGGTTTTCATCGAGAAATAGTAGCCAAACATTGCTATAGTTAACCACGGTATCAATACCTTATCAGTTATCAATGAATTTGATAAGGATGTGCTTGAACACTTTCTACATTGCTTGTTTTTAAAACTGAATAAAGCAAACAACAATGGAAAATTCTTTTAAAAATCAAATGCTCTTAAAATGCTTTGAATCATCAGAAGATTAGTCACTAGAAATTACATTCTTCTTCCTCTGCTTTTCTAGCCCCCAATGGAGCAAAGGCCCTCAGCCAGCTCACACCAAGTCGTTCTATCAGTTGCTATCGTATTCATGCTCTCCCCATGTCCTCACCATCTTTTTAACTTCATTCTCCAGCTCCCTTCTCCATGTGTTTTTTGGCCTTCCTGTGGGTTCCAATGCTAAGATATTATAGTTATTTCGTTCTCGGGGTTTCTCAATGTGTCCTATCCAACGCCAGCATCTTTTCTACACCTCTTGGTTCACTGGAACCAAAGCTCTACGTTAGTGATTCTATCATACCATTGCAGCATTTAATTCCCTCTATTCTGTACAGGCACCCGTTAATGAATGTTTGTAATTTATTATTAACTGCCTTCTTTGTTCACCATGTTTCCGCCCCAGCTCTAGTTTTGCTACTGTTTTTTTTTTACTTTTCCTCTTTTTTTTTCCAATCAGTTTAATGGTTTCTAGTGTTATCCACGCTTTATGTTGTCATTTCAGAACGGAGACATAAAGAAATGACATTACTTGATGGCACTATAGAAGGTGACTCCCATCCAGACAATGGGGATGTGTTTTTTTTCCACCATAAAGGTTAATTTCTCTTTAAAATTGTGTTGATGTGTTTAAGTAGGCATGCAATATATTTAGGTCATTAGGACGAGTAAATCTCTGTCGTAATGATAAAGCAATGACAAGTACATTGGTTAATACGTAATTAAAATTTATTTGCAATGATTTCTGGGACCCATTTTTGGCTGAGTTTTAGTTAGTTTTTTTTTTCCCCCAGGAATTGTTAACCCTTAAGCTCGGTATTATGGATATCGCAACCTTTCGGCCTTAATTCCATTGTAAATACCGTAAATCTGGGAAAAATGTGGCTTTCCTGCCTACCCCCGGGAGTGAACCCGGACCACAAGGAGTTCGTCACCCGGTCACCGGGCAATCTGGTTTAGCCAACTACGCTAGAGAGCTGGGCTTTGTCTGTTAAAGAACAGATAGGCAAAATTTGGGTCTGAGAGAACGGATTTAACTTTTTTTGTTTTGTTAATTCCTCTGAGAAAAATTTATTTTATATTCGTTAATTTTTAGTATTCGACCTCCCGTCAGGAATGGATTAATAACAAATATTTCTATTTTACTCTTCTTTTTCTACCTTTTAGCCCCCAGTGGAGGATAAACCCTCATCCATGTCTTTCTCTATTGCTCGGAGCTCTTCCAATGCCCTCCCCATGTCCTCCCTGTGTAACATCCCTCTCTAGCTCTCTTCTCTGTGGTTTTTTCGGGAGGAGGGAGGGTAGGGGGGGGGAGGTCTGCCTATATTTTTATGCCCCTGTTGGTTCCAGTGCAAAGACATTCTAGTTAAGTGTGTCCTTTCCAATGTCAGCGTCTTTTCTTCACCTCATGAACCACTCGAATTGGTTTAGTTCTCTCTTAGTACACAGTTTTGGAACTGCACTTCTTGCACATTATGTGCATTTTACTTTTCCTTGATACACATGTGCATTTTACTTTTTCTTGATACATATTATGTGCATTTTACTTTTCCTTGATACACATTATGTGCATTTTACTTTTCCTTGATACACATTATGTGCATTTTACTTTTTCTTGATACATATTATGTGCATTTTACTTTTCCTGAATAAACGTTATATGCATTTTACTTTTCCTGGATACACATTTTTCTAAACATTTATAATTGGCCTACAACCATGACGTCCAAAACTACGCACTCTATCATCCTACTTTTTCCCTCTGCAACAGTTAAGTTAAAAATCAGTTGTGACTGCAACAATTATGTTAAAAACTACGCACTCTATCATTCTATTTCTTATCTGCAAAGTTTAGATTAAAATCTATTTAACAATTTATTATTTTTCTGCAACATTCAAGTTAAAACCCATTCTCTTTGACAACCTATTGTTTTTCTGCAACATTTAATTGAAAAACTACTCTTTAACAATCTATTTCTCTTCGCAAAATTTAGGTTTAAACAGAAACAAATGCTCGTTAACAGGATTAGTTTTCTGCAACATTCCCCCCCCCCCCCCCCCCCAAAAAAAAACATGCACTTAAAAGTTTACTCATCATCATCACGTGCCCTGCCGACTGGCATAGACGTTAATTCATCATCGATCTCTGTCCCTTGTCCTCTGGATCAGTTCCACCGTCCATGCCACCGTCCATGCCACCGTCCATGCCACCGTCCATTCCACCGTCCATGTCACCGTCCATACCACCGTCCATATCACCGTCCATTCCACCGTCCATTCCACCATCCATTCCACCGTCCATGCCACCCTCCATGCCACCGTCCATGACACCGTCCATGTCACCGTCCATTCCACCGTCCATGTCACCGACCATTCCACCGTCCATTCCACCATCCATTCCACCGTCCATGCCACCGTCCACAAAGTAAAAAGTAAAAGACCCTTTTCCATGACTTTAGGCGTATTGGACATTTAGGGCATCACCTATGTTTCATAGACCAATCGGCACTTGTTGGCCGATGTCCAGTGTAATATATTGACCAGTAATCATAATTACAGTAATAACCAAGGGTTTCTCCCTATCAATCAGATGCCCTGTAAGTGAAAATAAAGGGAAAGGTCCCTTTCCCACGCCTTAATTCGTATAGGGCATATAGGGCTAGACCTATATTTTTATTAGACACAAGATGGGTGATGTGGTCTGCATCACACCAGCTATCTTTACTTAACGGGACTGTTCCCGATATCTACTTAAGACTAGATAGACCTGGGAGTTAAGGTCATTTTTTAAAAAATCCGTCTTTGCCAGGGAGCGAGCCCACGACCTTCCGATTCGCACGCGAGCGTCTAGTCGCTACGCCACGGTGACTTCCAGATACTCTGTACTCACGAATAAATATCCACTACAGTAGCTGGCAGCAATCAGTCCCTGGGGCCCAGGAAGATGTGACGCTGTGCCGTGTCAAATGCGGGAGTGGTTGTCTCTGCCACGGGGGAGCGATTGTCTCTGCCACGGGGGGAGTGGTTGTCTCTGCCACGGGGGGAGTGGTTGTCTCTGCCACGGGGGGAGTGGTTGTCTCTGCCACGGGGGAGTGATTGTCTCTGCCACGGGGGATTAGTTGTCTCTGCCACAGAGTCTACAGAGAGAAGTTGATTATCTTGTTAAGACAGTTTACTCTCAGACGTCTCCTCTCTACTGTCTCTTTCAAACTGCGACAGTCTGTCTTTCACCGTCTGCCCCCAAGACGAACGAGTCGGTGTGCAGCTCATCTCATCCAAGCGTTTGAGCCAATGCCTGATATCTTTCAGGTTACCTTTGGATATGTTGTTACATAGAGTAGCTTTGACCTTCCTGCAGGTCGCATCCCTACCACACTTCACCGCCATACCCAAGATCCTTTGGAATAGGGTCATCCTCCATGCGAGAGACATGTCCCAACCAACGCAGGCGTCTTTGCTTCAGTAGAAAGTACATTCTTTTGACATTTTTGGAGTACACATTCATTTGGGGATGAAGTCGCGCCATGATAATAAACCAAGAATGCGTCTCATACAGGGCAAATAGAAGGTATTCAGTCGGTTGTTTTCCCTTTTTCTTACGACACAAAGTCTAAGTTTCACTATTATATTTCCTCCATCACAACTGATGAAGACCACTTTTCATCCAAAGTAGTGATCAATCATTATGAGTACGAAGGTGGCTGATTAGTCCAGTTTTAGCACGGATAGTTCTTGAGCAGTACGGACAACAGGCGGAAGCTGCAATAAGTTTGGGATTTGCGATCCTGTTATTTATAGTCTGCGTTTGTTTCTATGCATGTGCAACCTCCATGCCTGAGAGATGTACGCTAACCAGAGCGGCCTTGTGCAGTAGCTCCCATGTTGCTTTGTTGAAGCCAAAAGAATAGAGAGCAGTTTTAAGAGTGTCCTTATAGCGCTTTTTTCTGACCTCGCTCTAGGGCCTCTTCCTTGCTGGAGCTCGCCATAAAATACTCTCTTTGGGGAAACGATAGTGTGGCGTGCGGACTAGGTGACCAGCCCCAACGCAACTGATAATTCTTCCGTTGATTCTCTATGACATCAATGCTAAAAGGAAAATGTCTTTAAAAAAAGTGCTGGCAACAACAACAAAAACACCTGATAATAATGATTATTATTTATTGCTATTAATAATATTTTCTTTGCTACTACGATTAGGCTTACAGAGCTCCCATCCAACAAGCCTTTATATTTTGTTAGGCGAAAAAAACCGGAAGTGGGTGAGGTAAGATAACCCCCTCCCTCCCTCCCCCACCCCAAGTACTCTTGGTGTCGGCGCCGCTGAAAGTCCTATCTAGCCACTATTGTTTTTTTTTTTTTTTGGCCCCCATATGTTATCGATGTCAGACTACATACGGCGCAGAGCCACACGAATGGGCAAATGGTTCCCGCATGCTGCTGTTTGTTTGTTTTACTACAACATACAGGTGTTGCTTATTCTTGGTTTTATTACAACTCACACAGCAGTGATAACTGTTTGTTCTGTGACAACACACACAGGAGCTGTCTTTCAATGAACTTCGCCCGACTCCGCTGCATACCAGGACATACATTTTTCATCGCATCGACTGCACCCCCGGGGATTCTGCCTATTGCAGGTAACATTTACAACCGCACTAGTAACATTTATATCACCGCTCGTAACATTTACAATCAATGCTAATTTAGAAAATGTAGTGTTCAATGAGCACGCTAAACAGCTGTTCTAATTTATACCCTGAGCGCGCTAAACAGCTGTTCTAATTAATACCGTGAGCGCGCTAAACAGCTGTTCTAATTAATACCGTGAGCGCGCTAAATTATTTTGTTAAAAATATGAATCATAATTTTGATAACAGATACTTTAAACTCGACACGTGTAGACAAAAGATAAAATGAAAACAAAATTGGCGGATAAAAAAGTAGGGGGGGGGGGTTTATAAGAAAAATATACATTTTAATAGGAGAGGGGGGTCTGAAGTGGCCTTAGTCGTGTTTAAGTGCCTAATAATGACTTGATGACAATGGGCGGCGCAAAGACTGTTGTTTCAGCAACAAGCGATATTATTATTAAAATTTACACTTTATCGGTGTTTTGTGGATAAAAAAAGTGTCATTATTATAAATTCATAAGTGAAGGATATTTTGTTATTCGTGGGAACTAAGTATTCTGTGGTTTTGGGCTGTTATGGTGAAATGTATCCTGTCAAACATTTATGGACAATAAATAAAGCACTAGAACAGAAAATAACCACATGTGAAATGCGCTGCCTACACAAGATCACCAACAACCCTAGACGAGACAGGATTACGAATACCAGCATTAGAGAGAAAGTTGGAATAAGATTATATTGACAGGCAAACAATGAAATGGTTCGCGACCATCTAGTGGCAATGCAGCCAAGAAGACTGCATATGAGAACATCTGGGAGGAAGCGAGAGGAAGACCAAGAAAGATATGGATGAATGGTGAAGGTGAAACCTGCAAAAAGATTAACAAATCCGTCACTCAAGCCACTCGAGAAGCCCAAGATAAATACAGAAAATCAGGACACTGGGCTACTACCTGTTATCAGTGAGACGACAAAAGAAGAAAAAGAAAAAGAAATAGCTGTCCGGTCGTATAACTTTAATGTACAAACTACGCTCCCATGATAAATATGAGAGTCCCCGAGTAAGACTCCAGATTTCTTCTTCTTTCTTCTGCTCGTGGACAGAAGGTGTCTGGACAGAAGGAGATAGATCACCGGAACGGGCCATTCTGTTCGCTTCGTATAAACCAAGCTTCAGTGTCTCTGATATTTCTGCGGTCAATCTTTTGCATGATAGGCGTCTGGTTATGTTTCCGCTGTATCTGTATAACATCGCTCTCTATGGTGCCCTTTCTGATGTCAATCTTGTTACATTGCCAAACCATTTGATTTGTTGTCTGCTTATAAAGTTGAGATTGACCCAGCCTCAAATGGGTACCAGGATGGGCTGTCCTGGGAAAGTAAAGACGGCCGGCGTAATGCTGACCTCATTACCCACCGAGTGCCGATTGGTCTGTAAAAATATAGGTGCTCTTCCCATATGCCCGATGCGCCTAAAGGCGTGTAAGGGGATCTTTACTTCACTTTTACTAGTTCTGTGCCGATTCTCCTCCTGATATCATCTTTCATAAGTCGATCTTTGCTCGTTACACCTAGCACAGTGGCAAACAATATCTACATATATATATATATATATATATATATATATATATATATATATATATATATATATATATATATATATATATATATATATATATATATATATATATATATATACCTAGCACAGTGGCAAACAATATATACATATATACAAATAAAATAATATGCCATGATTAAACAAAACCAAACAATTAAAAAGACTTTCAGATATAGTTAGGGAGCGGTGGTGGGGGGGGGGGGAGGGGGGTGGTTGTAGTTGCGCATGTGTCATTCGCATTTCATGTGTCTTTTAGAGTTGAGAAATTGTGATACTAACTGCAGCTTTTTCACTGTTGAGCAATTATTTGCTTTAATTATGAATTCTGTGCTAGGCTCGCTCGCGTGTACCGATCAATTTTGTTCGTTTAGTAGTTGACCTTAATCGATGATTTAAAGAGAGGTGTTTTAAAAGCAACTACTGCTAATACTACTGCTGCTGATGCTGCTGTTACCACTACTACTACTGCTGCTGCTGATGTTTGTACTACTACTACTACTACTACTACTACTACTACTACTACTACTACTACTACTACTACTACTACTACTACTACTACTACTACTACTACTACTACTACTACTACTACAACCAACTACTGTTATTATAATGGGGAAGATTATGATAGTGGTGGTAGTGGCATTAGTGGTGCTAGTAGTAATTGTAATAGTAATAGCCAGAAGGAGGTACTGCCGGCATATCCTTCCGGGACTGAGGGGGCCCAGGAGCTCAAGAGGAGCCCAGGAGCTCAAGGGGGCAAATGAGCTCAATAGAGACCATGGAGCTAAAGAGGGCCCACGGAGGTAAATGTAGCCCAGGAGCTCAAGGGGATCCAAGGAGCTCAAGGGAGCCCAGGAGTTCAAGGAGGCCCAACTTAGCTCAAGAAGGCACATGGAGCTCAAGGGAGAATAGGAGCCCAAGGGGATATGGAGCTCATAAGGTCAATGGAGTACAAGGGGGCCCATGGAGGTCAATGCAGCCCAGGAGCTCAAGGGGATCCATGGAGCTCAAGGAAGCCCAGGAGCTCAAGAGGGCCAATGAAGATCAAGGAAGCCGAGGAGCTCAAGGGGGGTGGCACGAAGCTCATTAAGGCCATGGAGTTCATGGGTGTCTATGGAGGGGAGCATCAAATGTTGTAGCTGTTCATTGAAGGACATTCAATTCTGTAGAATCAAACGGTTAAATATGAACCTTAGGATAGTTAATTGTGGAGATATACATTTTAAAATTTGATAGATTTTTGTTCCCTCGCAGACGCATCTGTCGCCTCTGCTGTGCTTTCATCAGCAAACTAAAACAAATGTTTTGTAAACTTTGTCTAACATCGGCACAAGAGCGATTGGTACACGGGCGATTTGACAAAACTCGGTATTGAGTCTGGTCTTGCAAAACCGATTAAATCTGATAACATCATTCGCAATTTTGCAAATTTTACCACGTTTGTTTAGCAGGATTAAAATACCATTAAATCTCTGGTATAATAACTGTTTTCAGCTTGTAATTAATCCGTTTAGAAAATTATTAACTTAGTAAAGGCAACATGCAAAGACATCAAATGTCAAGTTCTGTATGAGGGGAAACTAACAGATAAGTTTGAAATAAAAACAGTTGTGCGACAGGGATGTCTTTTGTCGCCTCTTCTATTTTTACTGGCGATGGACTGGATTAAGAAGACAGCAACTGCTAACACCAGGAATGGAGTTCAGTGGACCCCTACAAAACTGCTTGGTGATCTGGACTTCTCATGTGATGAGAAGGTGAAAACTGGAGTAAATCGTGATGGTCGGAAAGCTGTATGGGAGGAGAGGCCGAGGAAGACGGGAAAAAAACAAATGCCGGACAGTTTGACATCATGACATGGAAGATCATCTGTGTGAGAGCTGATTAAAAGTACACGAGACAGAAGGTTGTGGATAGACATGACTACCAACGCCACATGGCATGGACGATCATCTGTGTCAGAGCTGATTGAAAGTACACGAGACAGAAGGTTGTGGATAGACATGACTACCAACGCCATACGGCATGGACTCTAAGGAGACAAAGAAGAAGATTGGAACTTCGTTGATGATATTTCTTTTCTGTTCCATTCACAGAATCAAAAGCAAGATAAATTAAATATACTTGATGCGAGATCACAACAGCTGTGTACGAAAGTCCATAAAGGAAAGACAAAGATAATTAGAATAAATCAGGTAAATATTGTAGTAATGTGGTTTCTCTTAATTGTATCCCATTCCAAGAGGGGGAGTCATACATCTAAAGATAAAGATAGGGAAACTGATGGAGATATTAAAATGCGAATAAAAAACGCAAGAGGAGCTTTCATGGTACTAGGGAATCTGTGGAGGTCAAAAGAAGTTTTAGAAAATACTGAACATAAAATTGTATGTCAAATCAGTACTGTTGTTTGGAGAGGAAACATGGAGAACAACTATGGCAATTAATAATCAATTACAAACATTCATTAACGGGTAGCTGAGCAGAATAGAGGGAATTAAATAGTGTGATAGAATCACTAATGTAGAGCTTTGGGAGAGGACTAAGCAAGTTCCAGTGGACCAAGAGGTGAAGAAAAGACGCTGACGTTGGATAGCACACATGTTGAGAAAACGTGAGAACAATGTAACTAAAATGTCTTTGCATTGGAACCCACAAAGGCATCGGAATAAAGACAGAACCAAAAAAAAAAAAAAAAAAAAATAGCTAATGGAGAACGGAGCTAGACAGTGAAGTTAGAAAGACTGAGACTGGAAAAGCTGCATGCGATAGCAAAGAACAGAACGACTTGGGGTGAGTTGGTTGAGGGCCTTTGCTCCATTGGGGGCTAGAAAAGCAGAAGAAGAATCAGCCTGTTATTAGATTCACTGATGTTGTTGTTTGTTTTCTAAATGTTTTTATACTAATGTGGTTCACTGATTTCATTATCTTCTACAGGAGTACGTGTCCTCTAGTTAATATATTTGCAAGAATGTTTGAATGTAATTAATAAATTTACAGTTATGATTTGTGTGGACGTGAAAGTAAATTTAAAAAAAAGGGGGGGGGGGGGAGGGTGTGGGCAGTAGCAGGTCTTGTTCTGGAGCCTTTAAGTCCTCTGCGCGGCCCTGATAATAGTAGTTATAGTAGAATGAGAAATTCAGTTGTAGTAGTAGCAGCAACAGTAGCAGTAGTAGGAGTAGCAGCAGCAGTAGAAGCAGCAGTAGTAGTAGCAGCAGCAGAAGTAGTAGCAGTAGTAGTAGTAGCAGTAGTAGTAGTAGCAGCAGAAGTAGTAGCAGCAGCAGCAGTAGTAGTAGCAGTAGAAGTAGTAGCAGCAGTAGTAGTAGTAGTAGTAGTAGCAGCAGCAGTAGTTTTATAGTAATAGTAGCAGTAGTAGTGGTAGTATATTAGTAGTAGTATAGTAGTAGTAATAACAACAACAGTAATAGCAGTAGTAGCAGCAGCAGCAGCAGTAGCTACTGTTTGTTGCTGTTGTTGTCAAGAACTAGCTAGTGACGAGCCCACGATGTCAGAAGCATTCGCAAACAAGACATAAAACACTAGAGGTGGAGGCAGGGAGTACTCAGCTGGTCTGGTATTTAAACAGCGAGTTGTTGACCTCTAACCTAGAGCATATCAGCTTCAAGCAAGATAAAGTGAACATGTTTGTGATCATGCATCTTTCCTATGGCAACTTATAGATGTGAGTCGTGGACTCTCTGTCTTTGAAGAAGAGAATCAGAGTTTCTGAACTGAAGTGCTGCAGAAAGATTCATAAATACCTTAGACTAAGAAGAAGAAAGAAAACGCTGACATCCTCCATGAGTTGAACATCAAGGAGAACTGGCACGTAAACAGCATCCTCCCCCAAAAGATGGAGTATTTTGGACATGTCAATGGTCAGGGTGGTCGGGAGAGACCTATGATGGAGGATGCAGTTTTCCGAAAACGATGTAGAGGTCGACTTACACTAATGTGAGTAAAAGACATTGAAATCACACAGGGCTGGAGAGCTGGCTAGAGAAAGAGAGACCTTTTTTAAACATAGCGACGTTCTGTAAAAGAAATGCTAACTGATGATGTTAATGGTGATATCTGGGGGTTCTCAGGTGTGACAGTTCATAGAAACGTTCACAACACTGAAGAGGCTAAAAGCTATCTCATGCTTGTGCTATTGCTATTACAACCAGCAGCCTCACAACAGAGACAGTTGCCGCAACGAGGGCTTCAGCGTGGCTGGGTACTCAAGAGTTCACAGTCGGGTGCATCCATCAATCATTTTATCCCTTTGTGAAAAACAACTTCGGCTTTGTGGCTAAGTCAATGCGAAAGCTTAGTAATGCCAGGGTGCCGTGTTCGATCCCAGCTGCAGGCCATGCGCCTTGCGTTGGTTTCGACAGTAGTATCAGTGGGCCGACCATCCAGAAAGCAATGGCAAACTACTGGACGTAAATTTGCCTAGAGAAACCACACAACAACCAGGGACTGCTGGGGTTAATTCTGCAACGTCCTGTTAAGGATACGCAACTAAACATGAAAAACAAAACAAGAAATCGACAACGCAAGCAGTGTCATTTACAATTGTGTTCCGTTTTTTTAGAGGGTTGGGAGAGGTTGCTAATTATGGTGACTAAAAATTTTATTTGTACCAAAACTAGTGGCTTGGAACGATACTATAGTACCTAGTTAGGGTTGTTGGAGGGAAGGGGAGGGCTGGTATGCACTATAAACACACACTTATATATATATATATATATATATATATATATATATATATATATAAGAGTATATACACACACATATATACATACATACACATACATCACACACACACACGAATAAACATAACATAACATGGGTGCAGCCTTAATTACTCAATAAACATGCTTCAGAAAATCCAGGCGAGAATCCTCAGACAAGAATGCACTGTAGAACTAAGCACTTCAAGAATGACTGGTCTAATCGTAATCCTTGTGCCAGGCAATGCGAGTGTTTGAGGCAACGAGTGTGCAGATATTTTGTAGACACTTCAGCTGCTACAGCTGGCCTGGTGCTGGATGGAAGCGATGCTATCAGTGTCATGCGCAGTAAATATAAGAACTCATCAGTAGGAGCATGCGCAGCAGGAGTCTACCTATAATCAGTAGGTGATCCCCCTTTTAACAATTGTTTCAGCCTCTTTTTCTAGACAATCTCAGGTAAGGGAAAAAAAGGGGGGGGGGGGGGGAGGGGGGAGCGGGGTCATCGCCCTCAAACCTCGGACTTCTCCTGCTGGGCTTATCAGACATTATTTTTTTTTCTCTTCTTCTTCGGCATTCCGAGCCCTTAAGGTTCATTGCTGCCGATATCACAAGCCTCCATATATTTCTTTGGTTGGCTTTCTCTTTCCAGTTGGTAGCACCAAGTGTTTGCAGGTCTCTCTGGACATTATCTATCCATAGATTTCGATTTCCAACTGCCAAGGGATTTTTTGCGTGAGCAACAATACACACGGGCGTCCGGTCTTACTACCCAGATACCAGAGGAAAATACTAAAAGTCCACGTGAAAAAATCCCAGCCTTCCCCAGGGTTTGAACCCGGGACCACCAGCACTCGAGGCGAATGCCATACCTCGAGACCACGCAGCCCCTACGCAGGTGGTGAAACCAGTACATAAGAGTGTTATCCATCTTTCGTTGAACTTTTGAGGAGGAGATGGGAGCACCTAAGGATTTGTCCCGAGTACTTCGATGATAATCCTCACGAAACACTAATCACTTCGTCGTGTGGGTTACGGGGTCTTAGCGCAAGGGAAGGGGAAAAGTTAGGGGGCGAGGGGAGGGGATGTAGAACCTCTGACCCCTAACATGCATGTCGTAAGAAACAGCTAATTAGGGATGTTTCTTTCGAAGTCAGAGTGCATCTGCCTTAGATGCCAGTAGCCAACAGTCTGCATAAAATAAGCCAGATCTGTAAAACGGATGTGCACACAAAACTAAGGGTCTGAAACAGGACTAAAGTCCAGACGGGGACACACTACCAAAACTTGAAGCCGGAGTTTACACAGAATATCGAAGACTCAAATGATTTGGTCATCTGCTCAAAATGGAACCAAATCAACCAGCAACTGGAGTGTACTACATGAAAACAGCAGGCCACAAGTTAAGAGGGCGACCAAGACAGAGATGGGTGAAGGGAGTAAAAGAGACACCACAGAAACACAATATGAAATTAACACGAGCTACACAACTACCGATGCGAACGCTTTGTAATGCCGGGATGCCAGGTTCGATCCCAGCTGCGGGACGTGCGCCTTGCGTTGGTTTCGACAGTGGTATCAAGAAAGCCGACCGTCCAGGAGCAATGGCAAACTACTGGACGTAAATTTGCCTAGAAAAACCACACAACAGCCAGAGGCGGGGCTGTTGTGGTTGGTTCTGCAACGTCCTGTAAAGGATACGCAACTATCATAACACAACTACCAGAAATACATGAAACTACATCTAACGCCTCTCTGTGACGCTGTGTGGTATAAGCTGTAGGACAAGAGGAGATTTGGTTTATTCAACGGATCTACATCACAGCACACGGGTGTAGCCCATAAGTGCTCCGTTTTACTTCTTCTAACTCAAGCCTGTCTGAGGTATCTCAGGGCGGTGCACGAACTCTGTTGCACCGGCGAGGATCCTGAAATACTTTGAGTCCATTTTTAACTTCAGATTTTGTCCGGGCATCACCGATAGGCTACTCTGACAAGGGATTTTTTTAAAACGTGCGCAACAATACACACGGGCGTCCGATCTCACTACATAGAGACCAGGGGCAATTACTAGAAGTCTATGTGAAAAACTTCCAGCCTTCACAGGGATTTGAACCTGGGACTCCATCATTCGAGGCTGATGCTTTACATCGAGACCACTCAGCCACCTGGACATGAGAAGAAGAAGAAGAACGCAAAAAAATAGAAGAAGACAAACACTAATCGCTACTGGTGAGAAGTCCTACACTGTACTATCGATGTTCGTTGGGAAGTCCAGAGTGTAAAACTTCTGAGCTGACAACTCACAATGTGGCGAGGCCTTTAGCAACACGGCGCAGATAGGTCTATAATGATTGCTTGTCAGGACAAGGTTAATTTCAGAGGATGCTCAAAACAATGCCTTTAACGTGTGTATAATTATCTTGTTCATCAACGATTGTGTTGGTTTGCTATGTACAAAGTTGGTATATTTTTATAACTACATCATTTTATAAATGTTCTTGGTTGTCTCTGAAATGGGTGGAAGGTAAAGTTCTGGGAAGTGTTGGCGGCCTAGCATGATGCTGACCACATTAGACACCGATCACCTATGGGTCTATAACATAAGTCTAGCACTGTTTGCTTGTTCGTTCGTTCGATTTCAGTCAGCCACGCTCACTCACATTCAGCCACTGACCTAACCTCGTTCTAGTCAATATCGGTTATAATTATGAAAATGCATTGTGGTGCTATTTAATTGCATAATGTTTGATGCTAGTATTTTATGTCTTCTGTGTCTATCTGGCCGGCCTATATACTCAAATAGGGGGATTCGAGCTGATTTATTTTAAAAAGTTACTCATAATACCATGCCCAACCCCCTCACCCCAGCCACCCTCTAATACAAGAGAAATTTAAGGGCTATAATCAACAACACACTACAAACCATTAAAGTTTTTATACATTTTATATGATGTCAACAATAATTTTATTTTATTTTCCATACAACCCATTTATATATAATAATATATATATATATATATATACACATACTACATACATATATATATATATATATATATATATCTATATATATATATATATATATATATATATATATATATATATATATATATAAATGGGTTGTATAGAAGAAAAAAAAAAATTATTGTTCACACACACACACACACACACACACACACACACACATAATGTGTTGTATGGAAAATAAATATAAAATTATTGTTCACACACACACACACACACACATACACACACATTTATATATAATGTGTTGTATGGAAAATAAATATAAAATTATTGTTGACACACACAAACACACGCACACACACACACACGAACACACACACACACACATACACACACACACACATATATATATATAAAACGAGTGCAGGCTCTCGAAAAAGCTAAAATAGTAGTCGCGTAATCAGGTAATCTTATGGTCAGCAGTTGCAACTTTATATCATACAGGTCATCCTGGAGTTGCTCCGTTTGTGTGCCAACGAAAACCACACAGAATGTCCATCACTGTTACTTGTGGGGAAATTGACATAGACGGCAGTCTCGCCAAGTCCCATGGCATACACACGCATAAAATACATAAGGCAGCTTTCAGACGTGCCAACGCAAGGAGGCCGAAACTAGATATGCAGTTCATCATCGGTTGAAGTTGGAGCTACAACAGATCAGTAATTGCAACCACGCTTAATCATATAAAGTACCACTAGTTCTATGACAGCAGGCCATTTATCATTTTCTGAAATTAAACATTAAGTCCTAACCTCACAGTGTCGCACCATGCACTCAACCCAGTAGCTGGGTGACGAAACTAAATCCTTTCAGTCTACATATGGAGGAAAATGCAACAGACAATTATTTATTGTCAGAAGCAAAATCTTGCCTACGTCTAACACACACACACACACACACACACACACACACACTTTTATGTCAGCTGTTAACTGTGTTTGACGCACTCTCCCCAGCATTGTTATTGGTTGTTTCTTGCCGCCAGCAGTCGCCAGGAGACCGTGGCTAGCTTGTGAAACTCCGCTTCATTTTGACGTTCACTGTGTTCCCCGGCCTTTCACTGGTCCGTTGGAGAGACCTGAACATGGATTCTACCCACTCTGTCAGGCCTGCAAATATTCTGTCATGTCTGGCACATGTTTGTAAGTCAGTGTTCTCTTTTATTTCGAGTCTTATTTAGTCATGTATTATTTATAGAATGTTGCAGAATCAATCAGACATTTGTTGGGCACTTTATTTTAATTGACCCCAGGCAAAAGGAAATCCCGGAGTTCCCGAGAAAATCCAATATTTTTGGGGGTGTTTTAGGTTGGGGTTAGGGGTAAAATAAGATAGATCGCCACTCAATGGGTGATGTGGTTAACATTTCGCCGGCAGCGATTATTTCTTTAGACACATTCAATGCTGAGTCGACCTGGTTGACAAGGTTATTTAAAAAACAGTTCAGGACTTGAACCCATTATCTTCCGATCCGCCGACGAACGTCTAGCCACTATACCATGGCGGATCTCGTGTGGCATGACAGTGACAATTAAAAAGACTGTAGTCCAATGGACTGTCCGATATGTCTCCGTTTCTCTCTGGACGTCGGAGGGCTGCGTGGTCTCGAGGCATGGTGTCCGCCTCGAGTGCTAAAAGTTCCGGGTTCAATCCCCGGTAAGGGCTGGGATTTTTTCCCGTGGACTTGGACTTCTAGTTTTTCCTCCTGGTCTATGGGTAGTGAGATCGGACCCCCGTGTGTATTGTTGCGCACGTAAAAAGTCCCTTGGCAGTTGGAAATCGAAAAGAGTAAAAATGTCAGTTTAAAATCTACCCAAAGTATTTCAAGAGCCTCGCCGGTGCTACAGAGCCTGTGCACTGCGCTGAGCTTCTTCGGACTCAGACTTGAGTTAGAAGAAAGAACTGAGCACTTATGGGTTACTACCCGTGTGCCCTGATGTTGATCCGTTGTTCAAACCTCAAACTTCTCTGGAGGTCGGCATCTGTGGCTTAGGCGTTGCTAACGCGCTTCGTAATTCCGGGGTGCCGGGTTCGATCCCAGCTGCGGGCCTTGCCCCTATGTTAATGTCGACAGTGGTATCGAGAAGCCGACCGTACAGAAGCAATGGCAAACTACTTGACGTAAATTAGCCAAGAAAAACCACAACAGCCAATAAATGCTGGGGTTGGTTCTGTAATGTCCTGTAAAGGATACGCAACTAACTTTCTCTCCTTGGAATTTGCATTAAACTGCACCACTCAAGTAAACGAGTCGATGGAACGAATCGAACTCACGACCGCTAGGAAACTAGGCAGAGGGCTTGGACACTTCGCATGTAGGCCCTGGGCTACAACTCTCTTACCTCTTCCCACACCATATATGAAGTGTGTTTGGGGTAAGAACTAGACAACTTGAACTAAAAAAGTACACACTGGAAACAGGGCCTAGGACATTCAATTGTACACTTTTGTTTCTTCGTGGTAAGGTCTTTTAAAATGTTAGTTTCAGTGTCAGCAATGTCTTTACGAATGGTCTCATAAATGTCCAGATCATTCAGAAGAGTTCCATCAAAGTTCAGGTGTTATATGTTGTTTTCTGCAATCCTCAGGTTTTGTTTAGAATGTTTCTTTCAATGCTCTCGTTTCCTTCAATGCTCGGCTCTATTAGAATGGTTTCTCTAATGCGGTGGTTCATAATCTACCCAATACCGCGACGCTTTAATACAGTTCTTTATGTTGTGGTGACCCCCAGCCATAATACTTTTTCTTTGCTACTTCACAACTTTGGTGAATATGTGTTTTCCGATGATTTTACGCGACCCCTGTGAAAGGGCCCAAAAAGAGTTGTGACCCACAGGTTGAGAACTACTGCTCTAATGACTAGGTCTTTTAGAATGTTTTCGTCAATGTCCAGGTCTTTTAAAAGTTTCCTCAAATGTTAAAGTCTTTTAGAATGTTTCCTTCAATATTAAAGTCTTTTAGAATGTTTCCTCCAATGTTAAAGTCTTTTGGAACGATTCCTTCAAAGTTCAGTCTTTTAGAATGTTTCCTTCAATATTAAAGTCTTTTAGAATGTTTCCTCCAATGTTAAAGTCTTTTGGAACGATTCCTTCAAAGTTCAGTCTTTTAGAATGTTTATTTCAATATTAAAGTCTGTTAGAATGTTTCCTCCAATGTTAAAGTCTTTTGGAACGATTCCTTCAAAGTTCAGTCTTTTAGAATGTTTATTTCAATATTAAAGTCTGTTAGAATGTTTCCTCCAATGTTAAAGTCTTTTGGAATGTTTCCTTCAAAGTTCAGTCTTTTAGAATGTTTGTTTCAATGTTCAGGTCTTTTAAAATGTTTTCGTCAATGTTCAGGTCGTTTAGGATGTTTTCATCAATAATATGATATTCCAGAATGTTCGAGTCTGCAGAACATTGCCTTCGATGTGCAGGTATTTTAGAATGTTTTCTTTAAACATCCGGGTCTTCTAGAATGTATCTTCCGTGCTAAGATCCTGTCAAGTATATAGTGTTCACTGGATGTGAAGAAATTGAGGACGTAGATTCCAAGTCACGCGCGTTTTTAAACACACATGAATCATATTTGCTCAGTATAGAGTGTTGGGTATCACCCCCTTTGGAGCAACAAGGCCCCAGAGGCTGGATATACATATAAATCTAGGCGTCCTGAGGTCTTATTTCCACACCATTAGAGTAGGCTTACCCTTGTGTATCTATTAGTTCTAGCCTTTAGTGGTGTCTATTTCTGCAAGTGTTTGATAGTGCTTTTTTCTGTCAAAATGGAACCAGGTAAGGTTTCTTCTATGGTATTTACCCCCCCCCCCCCGATCTCTGCATCTCTATCTCCTTCTTTCTTCATCATTTCCTTCCTCATTCACGCGCTCTCTCCCTCTCCTTTTCCGTGTCTCTCTCCCTCTCTCTGTCTATTTATATAAATGAAGTAAACAAAAAGACAAATTTTCACGCCTACAGATCTGTAGAGCATATAAGACTAGACCCATAATTTTTAGACCAATCGGCACACGGTGGGTGATGTAGTCAATATCATACCGACCGCTTTTACTTCCCAGGACTGTACCTGGTATCCATTTAAAGATGTGTCGTCTTGGAAGTTAAAGGAAGACAACACCGGGAATATAAGGTCAGGAGAAACACTATCATACAGGAAAGTAAGGAGCGTTCTGACTTTGAGGACAGGAGACACTGAACCAGAGCGCTGGCTCACATACCAGAACTTTCCCCGTGTGTGATCCGGGGCCCCATCAAAAGGGAAAAGGGAATAAACCCACTACCTCCCCAACAATTATGTCGCAGTAGTCGCCAACAAGTATGTCGCAGGAGTCGCCAACAAGTATGTCGCAGGAGTCGACAACAAGTATGTCGCAGGAGTCGCCAACAAGTATGTCGCAGGAGTCGCCAACAAGTATGTCGCAGGAGTCGACAACAAGTATGTCGCAGGAGTCGACAACAAGTATGTCGCAGGAGTCGCCAACAAGTATGTCGTAGGAGTCGCCAACAAGTATGTCGTAGGAGTCGACAACAAGTATGTCGCCGGAGTCGCCAACAAGTATGTCGCAGGAGTCGCCAACAAGTATGTCGCAGGAGTCGCCAACAAGTATGTCGTAGGAGTCGACAACAAGTATGTCGCCGGAGTCGCCAACAAGTATGTCGCAGGAGTCGCCAACAAGTATGTCGCAGGAGTCGCCAACAAGTATGTCGTAGGAGTCGACAACAAGTATGTCGCCGGAGTCGCCAACAAGTATGTCGCAGGAGTCGCCAACAAGTATGTCGCAGGAGTCGCCAACAAGTATGTCGTAGGAGTCGCCAACAAGTATGTCGTAGGAGTCGACTAGCTGGGGACTTCCTTTGAAGTCGGAGTACATCTGCCCGAATGTAAGGAACAACAAACTGCACACACACAAAAGTCAGTAAAGCGGATATACACGCAAAACTCAGGCCCTGGCACAAAGCTAAAGTCCCATTGGACCAACAACTAAAACTTTCCGTCGGAGCTTACAGCCGGTAAACAAAGAAGAAGAAAAAGACACCAGAACTTTAGCCACGAAAGTGTCGCAAATATAGGTTAGTTGCGTATCCTTTACAGGACATTGCAGAACCAACCCCAACAGCCCCTGGCTGTTGTGTGGTTTTTCTAGACAAATTTACGTCCAGTAGTTTGCCATTGCTTCTGGACGGTCGGCTTTCTTGATACCACTGTCGAAACCAACGCAAGGCACATGGCCCGCAGCTGGGATCGAACCCGGCATCCCGGCATCCCGGCATTACGAAGCGTTCGCATCGACTTAGCCACAGAGCCGACTGTCGCAAATATACCAGATCATAAATATAACTTAACACTGTTGGCAGCTGCGGCTAACGAACAGCAGGTAAAACGGAATCAAAATAGGAAGTCAAAGTCATCCTTGAAACAGGTCCAGCTCCATGAACAACCTCGGATCTGCAGGGAGCGCCTAGAAGCTAGACTACAGCTGTTCTCATAAACATACACATAGGCTAGCCGCTGTGGTGCAGCGCACACAAAATAAGACCAACGTATTGTTCACCACTGGTTGCCTTTCTGTGTATAAAACAATGGATTTAGCATCATATACCTGATAGACTATGAAAAGGGTTCCTTATCTAGTCAAATAATTCAAAAGTAAAAAAAAACCTTTTCCATGTCTTTAGGCGTATAGGGCATAATAGGGCTAGACATGTATTTTATAGACCAATCGGCACAAGATGGGCGATGTAGTCAGCATCACTCCGGTCGCCTTTACTTTCCGGGACTGCACCCGGTACCCACTCATGGCTGGGTCGACCTGGGAGCCAAGGTAATTTTTGAAAGAAGTCTGGCTCCGCCAGAGAGAGAATCCACGACCTTCTGATCAGAGCCGAGCGTCTAGCCGCTCCGCCATGGCGACTCCCTCAAATCATATAAATATATATATATAATATACATAAAATCGTTCATATACGTCTACAGGCAGGAGGTGGCGAGCTGCTAGTGCTGTGGGCGCCCTGCTGTCAGTGTGGATATGCTGGGTCATGTTCTCCTACTCCGACCAGTACAACGATTGGATGTCCAGATTCCAAATTGTCCTCGCAAACATGTCGGAAACTGCGCCATCCCCGCCTGCATACGTGTCCTTTCTTAGGACAAACAGCTCTGTTATAATGTATGCCAATGGGCGGCACACAAATGTTAGAAATATAAAGAATACAAACATAGATCGAGAAATGTTTACGACAGAAAGTCCAATCACAGAAAACTGTACTTTCCCTTACATTGATCCTCTGGATCCAGCCATTATGGCTTTAGCTAAAGTATATCCTACAATTAATTGCCAGCAGGGAATCCCCCATTTGGTCTATCTAGACAGAAATACAATCAAGGTCAATCATTCCAAAACTGCATTTTTCCAGAAAAACAATCAAACCTTTAATGAATGCAGATATAAATCCGTGGACAGGAAGCAGTGGTCTGACTTCTGGACTGTGGTCTTAAATACGAGTGCCGGGTTCAACGACTCCATCACTCTTAGGGACGGTGATAATTATGTCATTGTAGAGTGCTATGATAATCACAAAGTCGTGCTTACGCGGTCCTACTTCACGTTGATTCGTCCCAAGAAAGACGTGGAGAAGCTACTGCAGGATAATCTGAAGAAGCACATCAGTGAATTCGCGCCCAAAGAAGTTTTGAGTGTGTTGCTTATTGGCATTGACGGAAATTCCAAACAAAATTTCCAGCGTTTAATGCCAAAGACCAGAAATTTTCTTCTCAACGACCTTATGGCCATTGAACTTCATAAGTACAACACAGTCGGGGGTACAACTATCGACACGGTCGTTCCTATTCTCACAGGACTTCATTTCCGGGAACTAAAACGAGGTAACTGGACAGAGAAGAAACATTTTGATAGCATCAACGACCTGTTCTTGTGGAGTGACTTTCGGAAAGCTGGATACAGAACTGGTATTTTCTTTGACCACGCACGGATCACCGCCTTCCACTACCTGAAGCCAGGGTGGAGTAAGCCACCGGTGGATTACTACCTACGAGCCACATTACTGGAGATGGAAAAAGATAAACTAATGAGAAGTAATGGCGGGCGGTGTGTGGGAGATGTAGCGGAGATAACTCTGAACCACAACTTCTGGATTCAGATGGCCTCCACGTTCAACAACTCGAAAAATCAACCATATTTTGGCTACAGGTAGGTCTACTCTGTTAGTATAGTCAGTTGTATTGTTGCACCTTTCCAGATGTTAGTTTTCTGCTCTGTTCAAGGGGGCATTTGAATCACAGCCCATGCTGATACCTGTCATTTTAAGGTGGTAGTAACGCCAGATCTGGACATCCAGGAAGATTGGCTAATAAACAGCATCCTGTCTCGGAAGCTGACATATTTTGTTCATATCAAGCGCCATGGCGGATTAGAAAAAATAATAGTACCAGGAAAAAGGAGCAGGGGCCGGCTAACTCGAAGATGGGCACAGGATATAAGTGACTTCTAGAGTATAAAAGCACATGAGGCAGGAGAGCTAGCGAGAGACCGAGTTTCTTTCATGCAGACAGTGATGACAGTGGCGTTCTTTAAAGGATCTGCTACATGATGATGATGAGTAATGCCAGAGACGAACTTTAAACTTTCCATAACATAAAACCTGGACAGTATTGGGAAGACCATGTTTTGCCCATGTAACCCCAAAGGAAAGAAAAGACCTATGTGGTTGGACTAATGTTTGCTGCACAAGCTGTCGGATCAGATGAGCAATGCTCTGTCGATCCGCGTTGTGCAGTCTCCCTCTAGACCAGCTGCTAAATTAAAGGTCCAGATCTGCCCTGTTAAAACATTAAATTTTCAGACTACATTTCGACTTTATAGGGGCTCTCACCATCTGCTGCTCTGCCCGATGCTGTGAGCACAAGTGGGATGTCGAGTTCTATATTTCCCGTCTGTTGTATGCTAACTGAATTACACGATAATTAGCACACGACCAAGTGTCCACAGGTGCAAATATTTACTTAACACATGGAGTTACGAGACGACGCTGTCTGCTCCGTCATACAAAAGATTTATTTGACAGAACACCAGAGGGTATACACAGTCCCTCACATCGACAAAATTGCTTATTCAGAGACGTAGACACTGATCCTAATTGGCATTCGCACCTAGGCCATATAGTCCTATCTCTCTCTCTCTCTCTCTCTCTCTCTCTCTCTCTCTCTCTCTCTCTCTCTCTCTCTCTCTCTCTCTCTCTCTCTCTCTACTTACAGCGACCTCTCCATGACCGCTACAGTTCCGAAGGTCTACAGCGTCCCACAACGAGGGGACGAACTCTCCTATCAACTGGACCTTGATATTACTTCAGCAGACAACAACGGCTGACTGGAGACTGACTTCACTTGCTCTTTCTCCAGCATGTGCCCACAGCACATCTGCCTATCGAAGGACTCCGATGACCGACAGGATTTATGCGCGCTCGCCGGCATCACTACTGTTCTGTTTCCATGGTGATCCTACGTCACCTTGCGCCGTCCCCCAGAACAATCACTAGTGAAACATCCAGTCCCCTTGGCCTTACTTTTCCAGCGGGACCAGTACCTTTCACGCAACCCTGGTCCATTGTTGTTCGTGTACCTACCGTAACCCTGTCAGCAAGCCAATCCGCTCTTTCATTCCCTCTTACCCCAGAGTGTCCTGTCACAAAAATAAAAACTGATTCCTACAAGACGAGATTTCCCCAGCGACTACCCCGTTTTCTTGCAATCCATTTAGTCTCTATCTTTTTAAGAATGCCTACAGAATCACTTAGAAAGCAAGCACAGAAAATTGCTGTTTCTGTAGCCACATTATTGCTTTTGTTACCGCAATTACCTCCATAGTCAGCCTACTTGTCTTCTTGTGCCTTTCTAGCCCCCAATGTAGCATAGGCCCCAAGCCAACTCACGCCGTAGTTCCATCCTTTGCTTTCGTATGCAGCTCTCCCCGTGTGCTCCACATCTTGTTTACTTCATTCTCCAGCTCCCTTCTCCGTGTGTTTTCGGCCTTTCTTTATTCCTATGCCCCTGTGGATTTCAGACTACTTGTAGTCGAGACAAAGGCACCGCAATCTTCTTTTTACAGTTTTCCCTTGAACCAGAACCGTGAAAGAACATGAAATTCGTTCGTGTCGAATGACGAATACCTCTGTGTAGAAAACTGCACCTCCGTTAGCAAAAATTTTCAAGAATTACAATGTAGGCTTCAATTTCTGCCTCAACCACCAACGTATTTTGTTGTCTGCAATCTCTATCTAGTTTTATTCAGACTGAAAAAGATGTACATCACTCTACTGGCACTCGTACCCATTCTTTGCCAGGTTGTATGTCCTCCGTTGAATATACTTGTTCAAGCCATATCCATCTTCTTCCTTTGGTAATGTTTGCTAGTGATAAATACTATGTCCTCCTCTCACAGTTCATCATCTGCGATCTTTTTAGCTACAGTATTGATATAAAATTTGCTCTTTGTGAATCCCACACTGCAATTATGTTGTCTAATATTTTCTACATTTGGTCTGAATGTGCTGCAAAGACTGGCCTTCCTAGTATTCAGCTTCTATGGAACTAATAAATTTGTGGTTTTTCCTAGTGGTTTTTTTTTTAAATGCCGTTTGTCATCTCTTATGATTCAAATTGGTGTGTTTCCTAATCTTGAATTCGAAACTACTGGCTGTTTCTGTAGCACTAGGTTGTGAACTGATGTATGAGAAGCTAGATGTTGTGAGGACTCTTTGGGAGCAAGTGAACAGTGCGGAGGCACAAATACATCATTAAGGACGGAGCAGAATGGCGCTTCGAGGAGTTACAAGGGAATCTGGCTGACGCTCAACACTCAAGGAAAAGACGAGACGGATGCACAATAAGTTACTGGTACCGTCGGAACTGAAACTCTTTGTTTGCCGCTCTAGCTGGAAACGGAGCATATATGGGAGTGTACCTAGTGCTGTGATGTCCATTCTTAATTCAACATTCGAAACTCCACTGACTGGATTTGGGAAAACATATTTACAGTTTTCTGTGTACGTTTTTTCAACGGATCAACATCATGGCAAACGGGCGTAACCCATTAAGTACAGCGTTGTACTTCTAACTCCAGTCTGAGTCTGAAGAATCTCAGCGCAGTACACGAACTCCGTTGCACCGGCGAGGATCCTGAAATATTTTTTGCGTAGATTTTTAACTCCATATTTTGTCAGGGCAGCGCCGATTGGCTACACTTTTTCGATTTTCAGCTGCAGAATTTATGGAAGTTCCTGTGTCGACCCAGGCTAAAATGGATACGAGGCAATGTACTGGCAAGTTGGAGTCCCCGTGGTCTAGCGGCTAGACGCTCGCCGCGGATCGGTAGGTGGTGGGTTCTCTCCCTAGCGGAGCCGGACTTTTTTTTCAGAAATGACCTTGGCTCCCAAGTCGACCCAGCCTTGAGTGGGTACCGGCTGCAGTCCCGGGAAGGCAAGGTGACCGGTGTGGTGCTGACCACATCACCCCTTTTGTGCCGATTGGTCTATAAAAAGATAGCCCTATATGCCCTATACGCCTGATGGCGTGAAAAGGGTCTTTTTTGCTGGCAAGTAAAGATAGACTGACGCAATTTTGAATACATCATTGAGTACTGAATGGTGCATAAAAACCCACTGCAGTAATAAGGGGTCGATTTCTGTCTGTCTGTCTGCCTGCCTGCCTGTCTGTCTGTCTGTCTGTCTGTCTGTCTGTCTGTCTGTCTGTCTGTCTGTCTGTCTGTCTGTCTGTCTGTCTGTCTGTCTGTCTGTATTTCATTAAAGACGGAGAGGGACTGAGTGGTCTTGGGGCATGGCGTCCGCCTCGAGTGCTGGAGGTCCTGGGTTCAGGTCGCAGTGAAGGCTTGGATTTGTTCACGTGGATTTCTAGTGATTTCACTGATCTCTGGGTAGTGTGTATTCTTGTGCACGTAAAAATCCCTCGGCAGTTAAAAGTCGAGAAAAGTAGCCTAATCGTGCCCGGGCAAAATTTGGAGCTAGAAAGCTACCGAAGTATTTCAGGATCATCGCCTGTGCTACAGACTTCATGCACTGTGCTGAGAATTTTCGCACTCAAGCTTGAGTCAGAAGCAGAACGGAGCACTTAAGGGTTACTCCTCCTTGTGCAATGATGTTGAACCGTCGTCTAAACCGTCATTAAAGTCAGTGTGTGTGAATAAGAACCAGAAGGAGGAGTATCTCATTGTACACTTTATGTACGCTACATGCCTGGATATGCTAGAGTTTACTCTAATCCAAGTGTCATGTTGCTGCCTTCCTTCAGTACGAATTATATTTCTCCCAGTCGGCTGACAATCAAAGAAAGTAGGCCGCGACACGTTTCTCATAGTGATTATTTCGTGTCCTGGATTGTAGAGCCAATAAAACACAGAGGACGCGTGCTTCACTTGATAACTTTATAACTTCCATTGTAATTTAGTGATATATATCCTTCTTGCTCTTTTTTGTTGCTTTTCTTCTTTTCCTTGTTCTTGTCCGTCTTATTCTTCTTCTTCTTCTCCTCCTGCTCTTTTTCTTCATTTCGGTTACAGTGTGACATATCTCAGTTACATGGTGACAAATCTCAGTTGCGTGGTAACATATCTCAGTTACAGGGTGTCATATCTCACTTACAGGATGAAATATCTCAGATACAAGATGACATATCTCAGTTAAAGGATGACATATCTCAGTTACAGGATGAAATATCTCACTTACAGGATGACATATCTCAGTTACAGGATGACATATCTCAGTTACAGGATGAAATATCTCACTTACAGGATGACATATCTCAGTTACCTGATGACATATCTCACTTACAGGATGACATATCTCAGTTACAGGATGACATATCTCAGTTACCTGATGACATATCTCAGTTACCTGATGACATATCTCAGTTACCTGATGACATATCCCACTTACAGGATGACATATCTCAGTTACCTGATGACATATCTCAGTTACCTGATAACATATCTCAGTTACCTGATGACATATCTCAGTTACAGAATGAAATATCTCACTTACAGGATGACATATCTCACTTACAGGATGTCATATCTAAGTTACCTGATGACATATCTCAGTTACAGAATGAAATATCTCACTTACAGGATGACATATCTCACTTACAGGATGTCATATCTAAGTTACCTGATGACATATCTCAGTTACCTGATGACATATCTCAGTTACAGGATGACATATCTCAGTTACCTGATGACATATCTCACTTACAGGATGACATATCTCAGTTACCTGATGACATATCTCAAGTACCTGATGACATATCTCACTTACAGGATGACATATCTCAGTTACCTGATGACATATCACACTTACAGGATGACATATCTCAGTTACCTGATGACATATCTCACTTACAGGACGACATATCTCAGTTACCTGATGACATATCTCAGATACCTGATGACATATCTCAGTTACCTGATGACATATCTCAGTTACCTGATGACATATCTCACTTACAGGATGACATATCTCAGTTACCTGATGACATATCTCAGTTACAGGATGACATCTCTCAGTTACCTGATGACATATCTCAGTTACAGGATGACATATCTCACTTACAGGATGACATATCTCACTTACAGGATGACATATCTCAGTTACCTGATGACATATCTCAGTTACCTGATGACATATCTCAGTTACAGGATGAAAAATCTCAGTTACAGGATGACATATCTCAGTTACCTGATGACATATCTCAGTTACCTGATGACATATCTCAGTTACAGGATGACATATCTCAGTTACCTGATGACATATTTCAGTTACCTGATGACATATCTCAGTTACCTGATGACATATCTTAGTTAAAGGATGACATATCTCAGTTACCTGATGACATATCTCAGTTACAGGATGACATATCTCAGTTACCTGATGACATATCTCACTTACATGATGACATATCTCAGTTACAGGATGACATATCTCACTTACAGGATGACATATCTCAGTTACAGGATGACATCTCAGTTACCTGATGACATATCTCAGTTACAGGATGACATATCTCAGTTACAGGATGACATATCTCAGTTACAGGATGACATATCTCAGTTACCTGATGACATATCGCAGTTACAGGATGACATATCTCAGTTACAAGATGACATATCTCACTTACAGGATGACATATCTCAGTTACCTGATGACATCTCTCACTTACATGATGACATATCTCAGTTACAGGATGACATATCTCAGTTACAGGATGACATATCTCACTTACGGATGACATTTCTCAGTTACAGGATGACATATCTCAGTTTCAGGATGACATATCTCACTTACGGATGACATATCTTAGTTACAGGATGACATATCTCAGTTACCTGATGACATATCTCAGTTACCTGATAACATATCTCAGTTACCTGATGACATATCTCTATTTGTATGTATTTTTGAAGCATACAGACAAATAGGGATTTGGATACATCCTTAATCTTAAGTAAGACGACCGCATCAAACCTTTAATTCTCGCCTGGACCGTTGGTCATATCAAACACTAACAACTTTTTCCCAGATGTTAAGTGTTAAGGTACAGAGATAAGACTGACCAAGCAGACTTACTGACTGGAGATTTGCACACCATTTGTTGGTGTCAGATAGTTATTCCCCCTGCCAGATCTTCAGGAACAGATAACAAGGGCTAAAAATTTGCATTATCTTCCCCCTGAGGTTACCTAAACTGGAGTGCCGGTCAGATCGTCAATATTGACACAGTGAACTGAAAGTGTTGGCAGAAGAATTGACAAAGTTTGATTTTATTGTGATGACAGGTGAAGTAGACTGGAGGTGTGACTTGGCCTATTTGCTCTGGTCAGATGAATTGACCAGGAGATCCTAGCCTGGGAATTTAAACAAGTGTTGTACAGCCCTGACTGACAGCGAATAAACTTACCCACAGGGAGGAGCTGTGATATCCTTGAATGAGAATGATTTTAGGCGTAATGCAGGAGGAGCTTGATAAAAGTTATAAAGGGGTGAACTCTAGGTCTGGTAAATGAGATCCTGTCCAGCACATGCCATCTGTTGGGATTAACCTAAGCTTGAGACAGAACTTTTCGCATCGTGGTTTCATTTTCCAGGTAAGATCGAAATTAGATTCAAATCTATATTTTGTGATAGAAATCTAACTGTCTTTTTGCTCAAGTGTGTGTCTTCATCACTTTGTAGTACTCCTAGGCGGACATTTCTTCATTCTCGTAGGGCACTGTCACATTGCTTTATATCCTATTTGATAGTGTCATGAATGTTTTTTCGTGCACATGTGTTTCAATGTTGTAAAACCTAAATGTTGTTGTTGCCATTGAAATTTAATGAACTATCATGTTTTTTAAACCACAAGCGTGAAGATAACTTTGGCAATCTTTTCACGTGTGGTTAATGTGAATCTGTATTACATACAGCTAACACACTGAAATGTGTTTAACTCTCGGGAGGCTAATGCGGAGATTGATCCCGGAGAGTAAATTCACGAAATTTGTTATTTGATTCGCCTCAGAAATATTGTTAGCTTTCTGGGCGCGTCCATTGTTCCAAGCATGGATTCCAGAACTTGTTCTGTCTGACTGAGTGTCATTTGAGTCTGTACGAGAGATGGCACCTGACGTAGAAGACTTGACTATCATTACAGGACGTGTAGAGAAAGGCAGAAGATGTAACAGTTGGAATGTGAGACATAAGCCCTTCCAAATTGGACAGGAGTGAATGTGAGCATGAGGGAGAGATAAAATGTTTTATTTAAATAAACATGCTTGATGTTATTATAATATACATGCTTAGTGTACATCTAGAGCAGATACTTCAAATATGCGCTTGTTTCTTCATTCTCCAGTTCCCACATTGGGCAGGGACTAGTAGGCATCCATTATTTGCCGACCGTCGAGTGTAACGACCTGCTGAAAGCAGTGAGGACGACAAACTGGAAAAGATAGGCAGGGTCTCAAGCCGAGAACTGTCCCGACGGTGACTTCTCCTACTAGGAGTTAAGTATATGTACAACTGTCATCATTCACATCACCTAAACTCTACTAGCCTAAACAAGTTCATTTTAATTTCGATTTATTCAAATAAATCACGTTTGATGTTGTTACAAAATAGTTGAGTAAATTGTGTACTTAGGTTCAAGTGTCTTTGTGCATATTAGTTTACTTCAGCTAACAAATATTTAAATCACTTGATGGGGGCTTTTAAGTAATGCCAGGAGAGGAGATAAGTCGGAGGGGTTAACTGAGTACCTTGATATTTTCTCAGTGGGTTTATCTTGATCTCTATCTATCCCTTCTCCTACTCCTGTGGATACAAGTACAGCAACTTTCATTACATGGAACGAGCCACACGCTGTTTTCTTGGCTATCCAGGACTGTCTAGGATCAACATAGCTTAGATAATAGTCCAGTTTCTCACGTGGGTGGGCATTGTTAAGGTTCAAACCCACACCCTCACTATATCAGTGTATTTACCCACGTGGGCGCGCGACAGCTATACAGACCGAGTTTCAACATACGACTGTGAATCCTGGACAATTAATAAACAAGCGAAACAATTTCTTGAGATCTCGGAGATGTGGCTTTACAAAAGATTCCTGAGAATTCAGTGGACAGCTAAGAAGAGCAACCCAGACGTTTTGAAAGAGGCGTGTGCTTGAAGACAACTTATCACAAACATCAGAAAGAGACATGTTTAGTCCTCTTATGAGAAGAGGAAAAATGAAACATATTGTGACAGCTGGACAGGTCTGCGGAAAGAGAGACAGAGAAAGACAGCGCCAACAGATTTTTGACAGCCTTCTTCAAGGCTTTGAGGGGTGTCAACACACAAGCTAATACACCCAGCTGCGGATCGCACATTGTGGAGAGGCATGTACACAAGACACTTTATGTAGAGGTTTAAAAGTGCTGACACAATTGTAAAATGATATTCAAAACAAAAGATATATACATGAACACGTTTTGGAATTGAATTTCATACCTTTACCCAAAAACACCTGGTGCAATTGCTGGTGCAAAACACCGGACACTTGTTCTAATAAGAAAAAAATTATTGAAAATTTTAATGAGAAAAATAATGTGCAAAACTAAACCAGAAATTGGAGAAGAGCAATACGATTTCTTTGAAGTTAACGGCACAAAAAAGACCATTTTTATTTTGAGAACACTTTCAGAAAAAATTATTAAAATGTACAGAGATCTGTATTTGTGTTTGTTGTTGTTGTTGTTGTTTTTTTTTCGTTACGCTAAAGAATTTGATAAAGTAAAACATGAAGAAACTATTTTAGTTTTGAAAACCTTAAAAATTAATGCTAACGATCTGAGAAAAATAAAAGAAATAAACTGGCAACAAAAAGCAGCCATGAGAATTGACAACCGCGTTGGTTTTCCAAACATTAAAAAGTGCAGGGACCCGTACTATCACCCGATATGTTCAATCTGTACAGAGAAATAATAAACACATCCATACATGGTAGTCCAGGGATGTCGGTTGCTGGGCATGATGTTAACAACCTGCGATGTGCCGACGATTTAGTTTTGATTGCTGATACTGAAACACAGCTGCAAGAGACATTACTGTAACAGAAAGTGAAAACAAGGTTCTTAGTTTGAACAGTAGAAACATAGAAATAACGATAATTACAAATCAAATTGACCCTCCAAAATGCAACATCAAAGTAAATGGGAGACTTCTCAAACAAGCTGATGCTTAAAAGCACTTGGGTACCCTGATAAAGCTAGGCGGAAAACACATTCATCATCATCATAAGGTGCCTTGACGACTGGCGTGGGCGATCATGCCTCTCCACAATCTGCGATCTCCTGCAGCATGTATCAGTTCGTGTGCCGACACACCTCCATGCCATGCAACAAGACTGTTAAGCATCTTCTCTCGTTGTCTTCCTCTATCTCTCCTTCCACAGATCTTTCTAGTGGTCGCAACATGTTCTATTTTCCCTTTTCTCATAACATGACCCAAAAATGATGACTGTCTCCTTATGATGTCTGTGATAAGTTGTCTTCGAGCTCCCACCTCTTTCAAACCTTCTTGGTTGCTCTTTTTGGCTGTCCAATGTATTCTAAGCATTCTTCTGTAAAACCTCATCTCTGAAACCTCAAGAAATTGTTTGGCCTACCTACCGATCGTCCAAAATTCACAACCATATGTTAAAACTGGATGCATGTAGCAAGCAAGAATTCTTTTTCTAACTTTCAATGACAAGGATATATGGCACAAGATGTTCTTCATTTTATAAAATGCAGTTTTTTTTGGCCTGTCCTATTCTGTTTCTTATTTCAGTAATGCATCTTCCATCTGATGTTATCCATATGCACAGATACTTAAATTTCTGTACTTGTCCCAAAATAACACCATCGACTTTTATTACACATTTAGGAACTGTTCGTTTCTTTGACATCACCATTACTTCTGTCTTCCCATTATTCAAACTGAGGCCCATTCTTCAAATGTCTAACACCACAATGTCTATGTTCTGTCTGACTTGTTGCTATCAAGACTGTGTCCTCAGCATAACGTAAATTGTCTATATTGTGCCCACCAACCATAATTTCGGGCATATTAAAGATCTCGTTACATATTCACTGTATATTAAAAACAAATCAGGTGACAGTACACATCCTTGTCGTACACCCACCCCTCTTTATGCTTTGAAATGTACCTAAACAGTTGTTAATTCTTATAGCTGCTGTTTGCTGCTACATCATTTCGCAAACTGTACACTATTTTATGCAATCTTTCATTGTCGGTTAAGACGAGAAAAAAACTCTTTAAATCTATATTTGTCATATACTGATATGCAGAAGTGAATCATGGACATTTTGTCAATTTGTGAAAAAGTACTTGGAAGGTTAGAGATGTTATTTTATATACGAACGATCAGTGTACGTTGAACAGATTAAAAAGAGTAATAAGGATTTCTTGAAATAATCTGACCCGCGAAGAGAATTGACTGCTCATATCAGAAGGAACGGATCACCATTCTTTGGTCATGTAGAAAAGGAGAATAAGGCAGTGTATTATGACACTGGGGAAGTTGGAGGAGAAGACAGGCACAAGGGGAAGGGAGAGAGAGAGAGAGAGAGAGAGAGAGAGAGAGAGAGAGAGAGAGAGAGATAGAGATAGAGAGAGATAGAGAGAAATAGAGAGAAAGAGATAGATAGAGAGAGAGATAGAGAGAGATAGAGAGAGATAGAGAGATAGATAGAGAGATAGAAAGAGATAGAGAGAGATAGAGAGAGAGAGAGATATAGAGAGAGATAGAGAGAGATATAGAGAGAGATAGAGAGAGATAGAGAGAGATAGAAAGAGATAGAGAGAGATAGAGAGAGATAGAAAGAGATGGAGAGATGGAGAGATAGAGAGAGAGATTGAGAGAGACAGAGAGAGATAGAGAGATAGAGAGATAGAGAGAGATAGAGAGAGATAGAGAGAGATAGAGAGAGATAGAGAGAGATAGATTTAGAGATAGAGATATATATATATATATATATAGAGAGAGAAATAGATAGAGAGAGAGATAGAGAGAGATAGAAAGAGATAGAGAGAGATAGAGAGAGAGAGATAGAGAGAGAGAGAGAGAGAGAGAGAGAGAGGATGCAGGACTGCTTGACATTGTAGCATTGTGGATCGTCTGAGTCAGAGCTGACTGACTGTACGTGAGACAGAAGGTTGTGACAAACCTTCACACGCAATGACTGCCAATGACTGTGAACGCCACACAGCATGGACTTTAAAATAATTGGTTATCGCTGTCTCCCACAACCACAACGTTAAGAAACAACAAATTAATCAGTACCTTTCATGATTTTCTTTGGGCGACTGAGACCAGATTGACTGCGTCCTTGAAAGATACAACTGCAGTCTAACAACTAGGACTAGAATATATGACTAAAGTACGCAAGCTTAAAGGCTCAACAGCACCGTGTTTTTATTAAATGATGTACAATCATGATTTAACGTGGTATGCAGAATCTTCTTCTTCACTTCCTCTTTTACTGCTGTGGGTGTCGAGGGAGATATAAGGTTCTGTTTCTAGCTCTTCTGGCTGCCTCGACCATAGGCACATCGTGCTGTTGTAGAGTTTCTCTGATGTTATCCTTTCATCTTGTTCTTGGTCTACCTTGTGCTCTACGTCCTTCTTCTCTTTCCATGTATGCTTTGTATGGTATGGTGTCACAAGGCATTCTCTCTAAGTGGGCAAACCATTTCACTTGCTGTCTTTGTATGTAATCCAGAATTGGTTCTGTGCCGACTTGTTCTCTTATGATCTCATTCCTGATCTTATCTCTTATGGTCACTCCTACAGCCCTTCTCAGACATCTCATTTCCGTGGTTACTAATTTTCTTTTATGGTTTGTTGTGAGTGACCGATATGCGAAATAACGTAATTTATCTTGCTAGTATAATAAGTAAATGCCCCTTTTCCACGTAGGCCGCCTTACTAGGCATAAAGTGCCAGACCTAAAATTTATAGACCAGGGTTTCCCAAACTTGTCTTATTCCCGTCGCCTTTCTTTTAATTAAAATTTGTCCACGGTGCCCTAACCTAAGTAAAATTATGAAAAAACCTTGTGTATCTTCGAATACTTTGCGGCGCCCTTGTGAAGAGGTCGACGCTCCCCAGGGCGCCGCGGCACACAGTTTGGGAATCACCAATCCGCAATCATAGTGATGTTTTCACGATCACGCCCATCGCCTTTATTCCCAGGACATTACCCAGGACCCATCTAAAGTTGGGTCGTCCTAGGAGTCAAGGACATTTTTTTTTTAATGTCGGGCTCTGCCAGGACCTAAACTCCCTGTCTACAGACACGCAGGCGAGGCGAGCGTGTAATTTACACAAACATTTGTAACCTTCAATGTCGAGCAACTTACCATGTCTTTTGGAACAAATCATACCATTCACGCTCACTCCTGTGTCTCATCCATTTTAAATCGTTTTCCTTGTCGGAAGCAAAAATGAAATCCCAGTCTGTGGCGACAGCACTAGCCAGGAGGCTCAAATGCTCAGATCCCAAAGACTCCTTTTCCAACACCGCGAACAATGGTAAATGCAGCTAGTGAAGGCAGTATTATTGCAGTTCTGACACCAAATCACTTCAGTTCAGTGTTTTTCAACCTTTTTAAGTGGCGCCCTATTGAATACATGGCACTAACTCCCAAGCCTTACTTCTGTCGTGAGGTGAGCAGCCACCCTACACAATGGACGAGTCGCGACTTTGATTTCCCTCGCTGACAGTCAAATTTCAGACTTGAACCCGTCCGGTAAGGTATATAGTCCCTTATATTGATCTATACCTTTATCTGGTAAAATATTAATTTCTAGACCATCTAGTTGCTTTGATAAATCTTCATTTTCAAACTTGCAACTGTACGTTGGCTAATTCTGGTATTTAATTTAGAAATTCCTGTAAACCAGTTTACTCCTTAGGCAGGAATACAAAGGACATCTTTCCTAGAGACGCCAGTTTGATTTTGAAAAAAAAAAAAAAAAATTCTTTCACCTGATCCCAAAGTGTCAAGACGTGTATACGATCTATGTAGAAATTAGCGCATTCATGGAAGATTTCCTAAGCTTGGGATGATACCTCCTTAGAGATCAGGCAGACGAATCACAGTCCAGCCAACCACCACAAACCCATACCATTCTGTGCACCAAGAGTATCCCAAATGTCCTGTATGTTGTACCACTATCTCAACATGGCAAGAGCTTGTTTGTGAGTTCCAGGACCAGTGGACAATTGCAGACACCTTTGTCATCAATTCAGAGAACCAGTCTTCAAGAGCTTTGTTGGGCTTTTCTGCATTTATTGTGTCATCACCTGTGAGACCGGCAGTGGGCACAACAGTCTCCAAGAGCTTTATTGGGCTCCGGGGCAGTTCCTGTGTCCTAGCTCGTGACAGTCAGTTTGTACTAGATCAAATCAAGGCCCAACAACTGAGTGAGTCAACTACAGTCGGATCACCATGGACTGAGGGGAGCATTGACCTACTAACTGGGCTAAGTGATCTTTTATTCACCCTTCATGCACTATTCCCACAGCACCTTATCAGACCGATGATGAACTCATGTACATCTCAAGGCAATCTCGCTGCTTCAATATCTGGGTTGTGTCATTGTTTCCTGAGCTCTTTTCACTGAGATCTTGTTTATCTATTCACTATTTTATGTATATATTGTACTGATTACATGCATACATTTTCATGGCTGACTTGGGTGTCGCTGTTTCACATTCTAACTGTCTAGCTTTGATGTTTGTGTGAATAATAAGTGTTATCTGTGTTAACATGGTTATGATAGTAGACTATCATAACCTGGGAGCTATCTTTTTATAGTAGTGGGGGAGTCCAGCCAAGTGTGCCTAGGAATATTATATATTTTGTAGTGCCAAAACTTGAGTTGCCCTACTCCTGAAATAAGTTGAGCGTATATTGGCCACGGGGCATCCCTTAGACCAATACGAGCCAACGACTCAACATAATTATTTCAGAGTGCTGTTTGTTCTTAAGGAGAAATCCTTAAACCAGGCACGCGACAGGAGCGATATGTGACAACTTCCTAACTTTCAAACAAACAATATATTACAAGGAGGTGGAAATAAGAAAAATCCCAAGCACTATTAACTAGTATTCGGAGAAAACACATCCATGCAATCAAAAAGGTCAAATTTAAAAGGGGAAAAAAGGCATTAGCAACTGGCAATTTAATGTCCAAAATAACAATGTGATAGTTGACACTATACAACGTCACTAAGTAAAGCTTTGCTGAAATAGGGTCTTTCTACTGAAAGGCGCAGATATCACAGCCTAAATGTGAACCACAAAACAACATGCTAATTGTTCTTGTCAGGGCGAATGCAGAAAAAAAATGAAAACATAGAAGTAATTATATAATAATTGTAGTAATCATAATACATGGCTGTGAGTACTGGATAATCGGTAGGCAGGCTAAACAATTTATTGAGGCTTTGCAGATGTGGTTTTACAAAAGAATGCTTAAAATACCTTGGACAGTAAAAAACAGCACCCAAAACGTTTTGAAAAAGGCGGACCCAAGACAACTTACCACAGACATCAGAAGAAGACAGTCATCATTTTTCGGCCATGTTATGAGAAGAGGGAAAATAGAACATGTTGTGACCACTGGAAAGATCTGTGGAAGGAGGGATAGAAACAGACAACGAGAGAAGATTCTTGAGTCTTGTTGCATGCCATAGTGGTGTGTCAGCACACGAACTGATACATGCTGCAGGAGGTCGCTGATTGTGGAGAGGCATGATCGCCCACACGAGGCACCCGATGATGATGGAAATAATAATTAAAATATAGGTTTATTTCTTTATATTTTTGGTTCCTGTCACGTCTACATTTTAATGGTTATGAACGATGTTTCATAGTTCCAAATTCCCTACTACACATCAGATGACTGGACAACAGACTGCTCTGTGTTGATTTCGACAGGCATATATCAGTGCCGTTCGTTAGGGCGGCGCTAAAACTACGTACCGTAAATCTACACAGAACATATGCTTGACACTCGTCTGCGGATCGGAACGTCTGCCTTCTGTGATCGCATCAACTCTGCAAGAGTTATTTTCAGAGCTCTTTATTGCATGCAGTTCTACGCAATATTGTCTGACGCACATAACCTAGTCACAATTATAACCTGAAGCTCCCCTTCGATTCGTGGATGTTGGTTAAACGTGACGATTTTTTCCCCTGCAAAGCAAAAAAAAAAAAAAAAAAAGCAGATAGTCAAGCGGTGGGCTATAATCAAGCGGTGGGCTATAGTCAAGTGGTGGGCTATAGTCAAGTGGTGGGCTATAGTCAAGTGGTGGGCTATAGTCAAGTGGTGGGCTATAGTTTTAGTGGTGGGCTATAGTATATAGTCAAGTGGTGGGCTATAGTCAAGTGGGGGGCTGTAGTCAAGTGGTGGGCTATAGTCAAGTGGTGGGCTATAGTCAAGTGGTGGGCTTTAGTCAAGTGGTGGGCTATAGTCAAGTGGGGGGCTGTAGTCAAGTGGTGGGCTATAGTCAAGTGGTGGGCTATAGTCAAGTGGTGGGCAATAGTCAAGTGGTGGGCTATAGTCAAGTGGTGGGCTATAGTCAAGTGGTGGGCTATAGTCAAGTGGTGGGCTATAGTCAAGTGGTGGGCTACAGTCAAGTGGTGGGCTACAGTCAAGTGGTGGGCTATAGTCAAGTGGTGGGCTTTAGTCAAGTGGTGGGCTTTAGTCAAGTGGTGGGCTATAGTCAAGTGGGGGGCTGTAGTCAAGTGGTGGGCTATAGTCAAGTGGTGGGCTATAGTCAAGTGGTGGGCAATAGTCAAGTGGTGGGCTATAGTCAAGTGGTGGGCTTTAGTCAAGTGGTGGGCTATAGTCAAGTGGTGGGCTATAGTCAAGTGGTGGGCTATAGTCAAGTGGTGGGCAATAGTCAAGTGGTGGCCTATAGTCAAGTGGTGGGCTATAGTCAAGTGGTGGGCTATAGTCAAGTGGTGCGCTATAGTCAAGTGGTGCGCTATAGTCAAGTGGTGGGCTATAGTCAAGTGGTGGGCTATAGTCAAGTGGTGGGCTATAGTCAAGTGGTGGGCTATAGTCAAGTGGTGGGCTATAGGCAAGTGGTGGGCTATAGTCAAGTGGTGGGCTATAGGCAAGTGGTGGGCTATAGTCAAGTGGTGGGCTATAGGCAAGTGGTGGGCTATAGTCAAGTGGTGGGCTATGCTCCTGACGGGGTAGAGACTTTTTTCTTTCAAAAATGACCCTGGCTGCCAGGTCGACCCAGCCTTGAGTGGGCACCAGGAGTAGTCATGTGAAGTAAAGACAGCCAGCGCGATGCTGATCACATCATCCACGGTGGCCCTATTGTTCTAAAAATTATAGGTCTAGCCCTATTTGTCCAATACGCCTGAGAGCAGGAGAAAGGCTCCTTAACAACATACGCTTAAGCTCGTTTGTTACGTATTTTAAAGGATAGGCAATTGGCTGAATGTGACACAATGCATCTTTCTGATACACATTGAATCAGTTGCCAGGCTGAGCTTATATGTGAATAACTCGTAACCAGAAACTACTTTTCCCAAAACAAAACATTTATGTGAATACTCCTAATTCCAACAGCCATATAAAAAAAAAATCCATGTTGGTTTTAAAATGACGTTTTTCGTTTCGTTAACGAAAAAAAGTGTGCCACTGCTTATGTTTTTTATTTTTTTGCTGCCAGCGGAAAACGGGGCTAATTTCCACCATTTTGATAGGATCTATCATCATTAAGTGCATTGTCGACTGGCTTAAGTTCTTCTTCGGCAATTTTAAAGTGACCTAATTGACCATTTACAAGTTACTGAGGTGCTGTCGAGTAATGCCGAGAGTTCTTGTCTCTTCAGCTTCTAGCCTGAATTTCGTTTTGTATTTTGGGAGAGAAAAGAACGGAGGGAGGCGCGGGGGGGGGGGGGGGGGGGGGAATCGACTTTCTGGCCCCGTATCTTAAAATAAAAACGTATGCAGGTGCACTTATATTTTGAGGTTCGATTGTTTTTTTTTTCTCCTTTTCTTTCTTTATTTCAACTATACGCTTGTGTAAATCCTGTAGGCTACACTTGTAGCGTTGGCTAGGCACCTCATTGCATTTAAATATTATAATTTAATAAAACGTCATGCAAGTATCATTGAAAATTGACAAGTCGAGGAATGTAAACAATCTGCAAACTCGAACTAACAGATTACTTTTTCATGGAACATAGACAGTTGTAAATACTGAAAATGAAATGTAATTATCACTGTAAATCTATAATAATAAACGCAAAAAACGCAGTTGTAATTAAAAAGCTACTGACAACTCACTTATATTCGAAAGCCGAAAAAAATAAAAAAATAAACTAACAAACAACAGCAAAATCTTTTATCGACAAAATAAATAAGCACATTTGAAAGACACAACAAAATCTCATAACACATAGACAAGATGTGCACCGACATAAGAAATTGTCATACAATATCGAAAATTACAAAAGCGTTTTCTCTTCTTATAGGTGATGATGCGTTAGTGGTCATGTATACCCGTTGCATTCTATCTCATGTTCTTTCAGTCAGTTCTGACACAAATCGTCTTCCATACCATGACGTAAATTGGCCAATATCTTATCTCTCAGTCTTCGTCTGCCTCTTTTCTCCTAAAACTATCATATCAACACGATGCTCTTTAGTTTGTCCCTCCCGTTGACATGATCAAAGAATGTAGATTGTCACCTTCTAATCCGGTAATCATTACTCTTCGTGAGTCAGTTTCTTTCAAACACATCTGCAATCTTCTTTTTATCTGTCCAGTGTGTTCCCATCATTCGTTTATATAACCACATCTTGACAGCTTCCAGATATTTTTTCAATAATAGTCAGAATATCCATGATTCTCTTCTATATATCAAGATGGGATTTATTTAGATCTTGAAAGTTATCTTTCTCGTCTTAATTGACACAGGAAAAAAAGAATATTCTTCCTTTGATTAAATATTGCCTCTACTTGGGCTGTTCTATATTCAACATCTATTATATATCTTACATCTGATGTGATTAGGATTTCCAAGTAATTGATCGTATCAGCTTGCTCGAAGGTTGTCCCACTAACCTTAATGCTAATTTGGGATTGTCCATTTTCTTTGTAGCCACCATTATTTCTGTTTTTCTGCTGTTTCTGATTCTGTTGTTTTGATTTCTGTTACGATTATTTCCGTTTGCTAATCTATAAACCCCATTGCAATTGGATATTTCTCTGGCACAGAATTATCACCAGAGATGTCTTATGAACATTAAATAGGATCAGTTCAAGAGAGGCGAAGAAATAAGTGAAACGTCTGGACAACCACTGACATAAATCGTTAAAAAAACAAAAGAAAGTGCTGATAGATTGGCTTCATCTCGGGAAGAAGCGGATGTAGAATAGCAAAACAGGCAGTGGAATTGGAAACATGTGGACTGGGGAAATGATGACGTCTCAGAGACTGCCCGAGATGGACATTGAGGAGAGAGACCAAAGGTTCTGGACTGTTTTCCTTCAATGATATCCAAAAGATGGACATTGACGAGAAAAACAAAAGGTTTTAGACTTATTCCTTCCATGATATACAAAAGAATGCTTAGAATATAGTGGAAAGGATAAATAACCCCAGATGGCAGGTACATGGTTAATAATAGAAAGAACTGTAGTCGCTACCCACGAATGGATAATTTTCTTTACTAGGAAGAAATTGGTCAACACAGTCAATAGCACACGGGCAAATATAAAAATTAAAATGCATTCCTGCATGCAAACGTGTGCACACACACACATATATACATATATACATGCACACCTACACATACAGGCATATATTATGTGCATAATAGACGCACACACATACACATATATACAAATACATACACACACATACATACTCATGATACACACACGCACACAAACACACATAACACACTCATACATACACAGACACATGGATGTATAAACAACTACACAAGTAAATACATTCTCACATAGAATAATAACTCTCTTTGGTCTGTCCATAAAATGGTAATCGTCTTGCGCCAGTTTTGGTGGCTTTCTGATTGATTTGATTATTCACTTCTTTTGTTGAAAAGAGACTGGTACGTCGGGTTGTTCTTCATTTACACCTTCTTTAACTAGTTTATTTCTTTTATTTCCAGGAACTCCATTGCATAGTCGCCTTACAGCGGCTGCCTCGTTTAGAGAGTAGTGTTCGTATACCAAGTAGTTTTCCAGATTGGAGTGCCTGAAGCACGGCTCTTAGATCTGTCAGAAAATACACATGGGTTGTGAAATATGACGTATATGTCAAAAATTTTTTCTAAGCTGCTATTTTGACGGCTTGTACATATCCATCATTCACTCTCATAAAAAAGCATACACAGTCTTATAGACAAACACGTTCATGCCATTGAATGCACACATATCGCATACATATCGTATACATATCGCATACATATCGTATACATATCGTATACAGATCGCATACATATCGTATACATATCGTAAACATATCGCATACATATCTCATAATATCACAAAGATATTACATACATATATTTCATATACATCGCATAATACATATTATACATATTGCATACATACATATCATATATATCGTACATATCGCAAACAAGACCGTTTCGATCTGACAGGCCATGCTGCTGACGTCACCAAACCGGGCTAACCGTACTTTATCGGTGTTTTCTAAATTGTCTATAGTCTTTTTTCAATTAATTTTGTATTCACGGCTCCCTAACCTTAGTAAAAGTATGAGTATTCGTCTGTAAGAGATCAAAACAAATAATAATCGTCTATCTTTGAATATTTTGCGGAGCTCCTGTGAAGAGGTCGCGGTTTGGGAATCACTGCTCTAATGTATCTTTTGCCCGGTTTGATGACGTCAGTAGCATGGCCCGTCATATGAAGACGGTCTTGTCACATACATTTCCATTGCATACATACATACATACACACACACACACACACACACACACATATATATATATATATATATATATATATATATATATATATATATATATATATATATATATACAAATCAATGTTTGTGTGTTTGTTTATGAGCTATAGATTCGGAAACTACTGAACCGATTTAGCTGAAATTTTCAGGATATGTTTGTTTTGATACCGGATGTTTACCCACCATGGTTTTAAAATTCTGCCTGTCATTGTTAGAGATAGTTGACCACGTTTGTTGCTAAAATCTTCGAAACTAATATTTCCATTTTTAGTGACATTTAATTATAGCCACGTTAGTAAATGTGCATAACGATCGACTTTCACAGTGCATGCGCAGTAGACACAGGACGCTCTTTTTTTTTAACATCCGCCCGTATTTTTCTTTTCAAACAACCTTCGATGAGTTAGAGAGTAGTCGGTGGATTTGAGATTATGGAAAAGAGAAGGGTGAGGGGGGGGGGATTATGTCTGCGCAGACAATGATTGCGACATTTACCGTGTTAGACACGTACGATTTCTATTATTGTGCCATTTCAATAATACTTGAAGTTTATATCTGGGATATCTGTTTATGAGAATACAATTGCCTGCGGTTTTGAGTTGTGTTAAAATCAGGACACAGATCTTGGGTACTCTAGTTCTTTTTTTGTTCATCAGAAGCAGTGGTTGGCTGGTCGAATGGTTAGTACACAGGGTTTCCGTGCGGGAGACGAGGGTTCGAATCCCCAGTACGGCAGTTTCCTTTTTTTAAACAGGGGGGGGGGGGGGGGCAAAATAAAACCCAGAGCTGCTCTGTCGTGGCGACAGCGCTAGCCATGTGGCCATAAATACTAAAAAAAAAAAAATAAAAAAAATAAAAAAAAAATAAAAAAAAGAATACAAGTATGGGGTAAACCAGTTGATAATTACATTTGGCCATTTCGCAAACTTATGATTTCATTTCAAACTTTCTGATTGCATGAATTTTCATAGATTTCCATTTATTTTCATTTCGATTTAAATATTTCTTTTGACACTGCGTTAGAATTTGGCTGTGTTGTTTATCATAGCGTTCATTTAGTAATTATGGTGTATTTTTCATGTTTTCGTTTCAATTCACTTAGTGTTTTCTTTTCTCCAAACTACTTCGATGATGGACAGAGTAGTCGGTGAATTGGGGGGGGGGGTGGGATGGGGGTAGCATAAACTGGTAACTGGAAGAGCTTTAAGTCAAAGTAACTGACTTACCCACCCAAAGTAGCAGTCGTGATTGAGTGGTTACACCGTAGTGGTGTCATGCCGGAGACCGCCGGTAAGGTGATGGCATTTTTCTGTCGGAGAGCGAAATTACACATCTTAACCTGTCCAGTCCGTGGCGATAGCATTAGCGTTGCGGCGCCAAATCCTCTGGCTCACGACTACCTGTCTACTCCAACGGTAAAACAGATAGCAGTGACATTATTTTAGTTATTGTGGTGGCGGTGGTGGTGGTAGTTGTACTGGTACTTGATGGATAGTGTGATAAATATTACACTAGCTGCATTTAATACTCATTACAACTCCTGCTCCCTATTTGAGTCCGGATAGACTAACGTCAGTTACAAAAAATATCGTCGGTTGATGACTTTCAAATCCTTCGATGAGGGAGAGAGCAGTATTCGGTGGATGGGGGAGGGGAGGGGGTGATGGAAGAAATTGTTAACTTAAAGAGCTTAAAGCATGAATTTTAAGATTTAATTTCCTAATTTGGTAATATTTTACCAATGCTACCTCAGCTATTCTCATTTTTTAACGACTTACTTGGCTATTTACAAGTACAGTAGTAAGCTTTACTTGCGACTCTTAAAAAAAAAATACAAACAGCTTTGGCATGTGATAACCAAAAAACCAATTTTTTTACTGTGCTAATAATACCATTTAAACGACCACTAATAGAAAAGACGCAATTACATGTTGCGTGTTCTAAAGTGGCAAACTAGACTATCTCTGTATCTGTGCAGAGAATGATTGCGAGATTAACTATATTAGACACGTGCGATTTCTATTGTCTTTTTTTTTCAAAAAGCCTTTGATGAGGGAGCGAGTATTAGGTGGATTGGGGGGGGGGGGGGGGAGCATCGAAGACTATCTCAGTATGTTCGCAGACAATGATTGCGACAGTAACCATATTACACACGTGCGATTTCTGTGGGGTTTTTTTCTCTTCCATTTAGCCAAACTATGCCACAGCAACGCGTGGCCGGGAACAGCTTGTCATACATAAAACATACATATATATCGCATTAATGCTTGCATACATACATACATACATATTGCATACATTTCGCATACACACATACCATACACATTGCATACATATAGCATACATATCTGCTTACATTTTGCATACTGAGCATCTTCAAACATCAGCAGACAGGGATGTCTGTTGAATTCCTGACAAACACACTAACAACTTGACCCCTGTGTGTTAAGACTTCCTCACACCAGGCCCCAGCGGGTCCCCTCACGTGCTGCACAAACGGGATGGCGTCCAGTAATAAAGAACAAGGTACAGTCCCCACCATCGTAGCAGGCTTTTCAAATTCTGCTGTGTGGTTATAAGGTCCCGTGCTGCATTCATCTAAATTGTAATTCATTTGCAAGACTCTCAGAGGATCGCGCGGGGCAGGGTATACGTGCCCAAACAGCGGCCGCTCAGTCAAGGGGAAAATGTCAGATTTATTATAAGGCGCTTGATTTTTTATGGTAGTGTCCCATAAATGTGTAGAGTTGTCTTTGTAGAAGCTGATATCCAAAAAAGGGGCTTTCCAAGACTGTAATTTGATTTCATGACCCGACGTATCGTAGAACTTGTACCTGGTGGAAAAATACATAATCTGTTCAGCTCAAAATACATCAGTGACTGTCAGTGTACATGAAGATATACTTTTAACTATCAGTAATATAATCATTAATAAACTGATGTTTACGGCGTTTGATATATCGGAATAATTTCAGTTCTGAAAAACGATATTGTATGAGCTAATTCTTCACTTTGTACATATAGAGAAGAATGTATTTTATGATGCAGTTGATTATACCACTGCCTGCTCGCTAGGCCCGTCGCGTCGAGGAGAAAGACCAAAAAAAAAAAAAAAGTGACCTGGTGTCCATCTTCTCTTATGGGAGTCATTGACCCTTTAGCACGAAACCTCACGCTTCAGTTTTCCTGCGTGCATCACGAGGATGTGGGGTTGTCCTGTGTGCTCTATGGGTTGTTGGCAGGCTACTTGAATTCACTTTTCACCTTTTCGAAGAGAAGCTAGCACTGCTGACTGCAGCGCCGAGCGCTTGGGTACACCCTTACAAAAAGAACAAAACCACCGCCAAAGCCACCCGAGAAGCGTAAGACAAATACTGAAATCCACGTCCCTATGTTACAGCCTGGTAACAGTAAGACAAAAAAAAAAAAAAAAAAAGACAGCCATGAATGTATTGGTAATCTTCTTGTTTCATGACATTCCAAAAATCGTCATAGTGGCATTTCTTAGTCACTCCAGTAACACACACTGACCATGTCTATGGATCAATCGTTCAATAATTATTGATGCCAGAATTCACATCATGGTATAGCGGGCATACCAAAAGATACTCTTTCTCCCACAGCAGATGCCTTAGGTGTAAATGCTGACTGTTCTAGTAGTAGCAGCGCAGGATTGCAGACAGGCTCAGAACTGAGCAGACGAGAAAAATCGTGTTAAATACAGGCGATGGTAAAACATGGTCCTGAGATCCCGTGCTCTTATTGTAGAAGACTTTCTTTTTTACCGCAAGCTGGTCTTGCTAGGAAACGTTCGCGTAAGCTATGAACTGTGATGCACCGGCGTCTCTATAGCACAGTGGAACACTATCGTCTGGGAAGACAGAAAAGGACCAACAAGATGCTGACTGTTTCAGTAGCACACCGGGTGTACAGACATAGTACTGTCCGTCGCAGAATCTTTTCTCGTAGAATCACCCTCAAGTCCAAATTTACGAACCTTACAGGCGATGTTTTTTTTTTAAAAAGTCGTATCTTTTTCGAACATGAATCGTCTCTTAAATGGTCTTCAGAATTTCTGCCCTGTCCAAAAATAATTTGTCTACCAGTTTAGTTTTGCAGGGCAGTATCTTATACTTCAGCATTCCGAGCCCTTGAGGTTCATTGCTGCAGATATCACCCACCTCCACTCATCTTTCCGGTTGGCCTTCTCTTTCCACTTGGTGACACCAAGTGTTTGCAGGTCTGTCTGGACATTATCTCTTAATCGTCTTCTTGGTCTGCCTCGTGGTCTCCGACCATTCATCTCCCCTGTGTATACAGTTTTTACTTCTCTGTCATTTGACATGCTCTCAATATGCCCCAACCGTTTCAGTCTATTAGCTATCATGATGCCAGTGATCAATGGTGATTTAAACAGATTATGAATTTCCTTGTTGCTTCTCACTCTGCATTCCCCACTGTCTGCATCTTTGATGGGTCCAAAGATTCTTCGTCAGACAGGGCAGTATACCCACGTGAATCTCTAGAATATTAACCTGTTGTTGCTTGGTATTCGTCCATGCCTTCAATGTCCATTTTGAAACTTCTGTTGTGAAAACTTCTGCAATACCGACTGGTTAAGAAGAATGAAAGAATGGAATGGGACTAAAGGACGAAATTTTGTTTCGATAAGTATTCACTACTGAATATAGATTTGCTATGTAGAGCTGCAAAGCCAGGCTTAGTGGGACGGAGGTTTGAATCAGTCAAGACCTATCTACATCTCTCTTTGGTCATCCTGGAAAACCATTCCTAGCCTGGCACCTGGCCAGCGTAGTTAGTATTGAGGTTTTCTTCAATTTCTGAGTGTATTTGCCTGAGAGGCAAGGAACCAATTGTACGCATAAAAATAAGCTAGGTCGGTAAGACGGATGTGCACGCAACACACACGTTCCGGAACAAGTCCATATTTGGAAGTGGGCGAGCATTCCGAACTTTTCACCGGAATTTACAGCTGGTGAACGCAAAGAAGAAAGAAGCAAGCAGAAAAGAATATAGATTTGGAAAAGAGTGAATAAACGACCGGCTGTCAGGTAAACAGACTCTATGATAGGCTGACAGAAATCCTCTCAAACATAATAAGACTAAAACCTGTGTCCACTTACCTCAAAGTTGTGGAGTTCAGTCCATAACGTGACTTTGGCAGTTTCAGTACCTCTTGCAATTTCTTTTTATGCTTCTCATGAACGATCACGTCTATGTCGTCATCCCAAGGCACAATGCTGTGGTGACGGTAGGACCCTAACAAGGTGCCCTAGAAATGAGAACATACCCAATGAACAACACATACCCCGTGTGAGTTCCGGGGCTCCATTGTGGAGAACAAACAATAGACTAGACCCGCTGCTCCCTTGACAAGCATGTTGTAGGAAGCGCCAAATTAGGGGTCTCTCCTTCAGAGTCGGAGCGCGTCCGTTGCAAATAATCAACAGTCTGCATACAAATATTGAATGATTGGAGCAGATTATATACGGTCATGGAATGATTCATGCTTTGCCCCAGCAATTGCATTATCTGCCAATTGTCAGCATAACTTACTCTACATACTAAGTGGCTGGAGCAGAGGGAACACTGAAACTCTTATGTTCAATTCAGGTGTTTGTGTTCAGCATCGGACAGTAGTTACACAGTGTGGTTGGGGTATAGTGGACTATTTGGGGAAGATAAAGAACAGGCACACTGGACAATAATGACGAAGTAATTATCTTGTGAAAATTCATTCTTTGAAGTGGAACTATTCGTCTCTGATAATCCATATCTATCTGTGATCAGATTTCTTGAGTTTATCTTTATTAAAGTTCATATGTTGAATGGTTACTCTGTATTCGAAGAACCCTTGAAGTTCTCATAATTAGTACCTGAGATATCAGTAGTGGATATCATCTTTTAAATTACTGTGCTTCTCATTCACTGACTGGATAGCATACATGGGACAAAAGTGAAGTGATAAGGAAGTCAGGCTAGACTAGTATAACACTAAAGAGGAGTCGGTTATCACATGGCTATGTCGCATCCTCCCAGTGGAGATGTTAACTTCAAATCAACCGTGTCCTATCTGGGTTAGACTGATACATTGACTAAAGAACACGAAAGAAAACTGAACACCTGCGAAATAAGATATTTGAGAAAGGCCGTGAACAAAACTTGAAGAGATTTTGTGAGAAACGATTAAAATTACACAAACTATTGGAACAACACTGATAATTAAATTCACGGCAAAACTAAGAACGAAATGGTTTGGCCACTCAATGAGAATGAATCCAACGATGCCAGCAACGAGAGCTTATAACATAAAACTAGAAACACCAAGATGTAGAGGACGACTACACAAAATATGGATTAAAGGAGTCACTGATACCTCAAGTCTTCACAACTGCCCAACATACCAGGCAACCGTGCATGTCTTTACAGTTACCTATCATCTGTTACTGCAACACCTAACAGCTGAATATGGACGAAATAAAGCAAAGGCAAGAAGTATTAAAATCCTTCCCTGTAGGCATGTATATGTTTTAAATCGCTCATTTTATAATGGAGTATTCCATGAAACACCATGTGATTTCGTTACCTAATACGGTTTTGAATTGGCATCGAGCCAGAATTTGATCCCGTCATCGAGCTAGAATTCGATCCCGACATTGAGCCAGAATTCGGTACCGGCATCAAGCCAGAATTCGGTACCGGCATCAAGCCAGAATTTAGTACCGGCATCAAGCCAGAATTCAGTACCAGCATCAAGCCAGAATTCGGTACCGGCATCAAGCCAGAATTTAGTACCGGCATCAAGCCAGAATTCAGTACCAGCATCAAGCCAGAATTCGGTACCGGCATCAAGCCATAATTCGATACTGTCATCGAGCCAGAATTCGATCCCGACATTCAGTCAGAATTCGGTATGACATCGAGCTAGAATTCGGGATGTCATCTAGCCAGAATTCAGTACCGACATGGAGCCATAATTCGGTACCGAAATCGTGCCAGAATTCGGTATGGCATCGAGCCTGAGTTCGGTACCGACATCGAACCAGAATTCGCTTTGGCATCAAGCCAGAATTCAGTACCGGCATCAAGGCAGAATTCGGTGTGGCATCAAGCTAGAATTCGGTACCTGCATCGAGCCATAATTCGGTACTGACACCGAGCAAAATTATCGGCATCGAGCCAGAATTCGGTACCAATATCAAGCCAGAATTCGGTACCAACATCAAGCCAAAATTCGGTACCAATATCAAGCCAAAATTCAGTATCGGCATCGAGCCAGAATTTGGTATCAACATCAAGCCAGAATTCGGTAACGTCATCAAGCCAGAATTCGGAACCGGCATCAAGTACAAGACTGCAGGATACACTTGACTTGAGGTTGCAGTTACAGTTGGCCTAATTATAACTTCTTTGGAAGATGAACAGAGAACCTGGGATCAGCTTTGTTGATCTGATATCCGTTTCATTTTTTTTTAAATCTAATGATTCTATGACAAACCTTCAAATAGCAACCCGGTGTCGACCCACAGGCACCAGTGAAGTTCTGCTAAGTAACAACGGCCGACATGATATTGACCACATCAGCAATCGAATACCGATTGGTCCATACCGTGCAACGGTCGTTTACTATATCCTTTTTGTTTGTTTTGTTTACCTTATATAAGAAATACGGAACTGAAGCGTTGACCATGGCTTTGTGGAAGACTTGTAAAGTATCCGAAAGCATTTTTAAGTCACGCTCTGAGAGTTCACTGCCGAACAGACCTGGAACAAAAGAAACAATTAGTATAAATGAGTAATAACTATGCTATGTATGTATTTCAATCTGACAGCAGGCTGCTTTGCTTCGGCTTATACAATGGCATTGAGCGTTTTGTAAGTACAATATCTTGAAGGAAACCTAACGGGGTGAACTGGTTTCATCCAGTCTTGCCACTTTTCTTTGACAAAAATATCCAAAACGATGTCAAAAAAATATCTAAAAAAATCTAAATCTGCGTGGAAAAGATCTAGAAAAAACATCCAAATTGAAAAAGTCAAAAAATTTCATAGCTTTTGTTATGACTTACCCTACATAATCATGTCCTCACCTTCACTATTGTCTGCCTCACAAGATCCACAGGATAAACTTAGCTTGGATAATGAAGTTGAAGCTTCAGATCCAAGATGACCCTGGTATGCTTTAGCTGTTCAAATTTCTTTAAAGTGGAACAGTAGGCTTATTTCTCTAGTCTCATCAGGCCGAATTAATGGCACGATAGCATTTAAGAGGTCAAACTTCATCCTGTTTTTTAGGTTAGATTTGATATAATTCCTAGCACTGAAAACTCTTTCTACGTCAGCAGTTGAGTGGGGTAGTATCATGGCAGACATGGCACTTTAAAGAGCTTACAGAATGGACTGTTTGATGAGGCATCTTTAAATTGACTCACTTCACTCCAAAACGCTTTAGTTTCTGTTTTGTTTGTCCATTCAGCTAACTTTATTTTGGTTAACTGATATTCTGCTTCCGCGACACTATCATCAGTAGCCCCTAAAAATTTCATAACTTTACAATATTTAGGTATGTCATTTATTGGCTGAAGTATGTTGCTCACAGAAAAAAGTGAAATATTTTTCAAAACATCTAGATTTTCAGAAAGTCTCTGCTTCAGTTGCTTCAATAATAAGATAAGGAAATTTTGACAGCGTTTTCCTAAGTTGTTTTCCTTATTCTCTGTTAACAGTCCTTTTGTTTTTAAATCATCAATTTTTTATTCGATTTAATATCCAAGGTGTGGCTTAGGAGCCAAATAGCTCTCTGTAGTGCAAGTAAGCAAATCAGATTTAGAAGTTGGCAACACCAGTCTTTTACCGAGTGAAATAGCAAGGTGAGATCATCAAGTAATTTAACTTTATCAACAAGTTTAGATTCGAACAGTTTATTAACTTTTTGCACTTCCATTAAAATAGGTTATTAAAAGAGAATGAATGACACATTTTTTTCATCACTGTACATTCCATATAGTATTTCAGCTGTGTAGCACTTTTCACTTTGTCTTGTTATTTCAAAGTGTGTCTTTAACTTCAGCCATTGCTTCATAATTCTTTCAACAGCTGGTTAAATTGATAACCATCTAGTTTTGCAATCTGACAGAATTTTTGGTGGTGTGGAACCATCATTCAAGGCTGTATATAATGTATTGTATTGCTGTTGTCTGACATATGATTTGGAAAACTAGTAAAGTGTTTCAGCAATAAGGTATTCCAAATTCCTCGGTAAATATTTAGATGAAGCATGTGATAATGCTAGCTGCAATGAATGACGCATACATTTTATAACTATTAACGATGGGTTAGCTTCCTTCAACTTGGCATAAAAGCCATTGTTTATACCAACCATCACTGAGGCATTATCAGTACCAATTACAGCCAAATTCTTCAAGACTAACTGTTTGCTGATTAAAAGGTCCTTCAGTTCCTAAACTATACTTTCTACACCACACTTTTCAAATTGAACTAGTCCAAGATTTTTTACAAATCGATCAAATGGTCACAGTTTGAAATTGCGCAGTGACAAATTAAAAACATTGCGACTGATACTTTAACTTTTGATGATTTATTTATCAGTATAGTTCTGAAAACAGATGTCAGCGGTGTAATATCTTTAAATGAAACTGCAGTTTTATGCTTTTTTAGTCTCTTTGAGTTTTGTATTTTCGCTTTGATTTCACACTGACAGTACTTACAACAAGCTCTGGTCATATTTCCAGTTTTTAATTTTGTCATCATGCAACCATTCTTTCCAAATTTTTTGCTCATACTTTACTTTTGGCATGTTGAAAGGTTTTTTCAAAATGAAAGCCACATAAGAAGGTGAGCAATTATTTTTTTAAATCACATGAAAAAGAAACGCAAAGTCAGCACAGTGAGGACACGGTTGAAACAAAGTAAGTATGATTTACGCGCGTTTTTATTAATCAGTACCGGGGCTGCTAGATATTTGTGCGTTGACCCCCAGTGAGAGTTCAAAGTTCAAGTAATGGCAGTTGTCACAATGTACGTGCCAGACCAAAACAAAAATATTGTAGTAAATATTTTACACGGTAATTATTAAATTGACAATGCAAGGAAAAAAAATCTATAAAATATCTAACTCCATATGAAAAGTTCTAGAAAAATATTTACGATCTAAACGGCAAAAACAGTATCTAAATGCAATGAAAAAGATCTAAATTTGGATATAAAAGATCCAAAGTGGCAACACTGGTTTCATCCATCAGTAGAAGAGAATCTACATATTTTTGGCATGACATTAGAAGGACCAAACTGGAGTACCTCGTTACGGTGGACAAGTTGGAATGTGAAAAGAGACAAAAGGAGACCGATAGAGAGGGGGCGAGACAGTTTTAAATCATGCCATGGAAGATCATGAGTGTCAGAAGTGATTGAAAGTACACGAGACAGAAGGTTATGGATAAACATGACTACCAATGCCACAAGACACTGGAAGAAGATATTGTGCGTCCTATTTCAGGTGGTCACTATGTAGAGACTGTCTTTCACTGAGTATATTTTGGTGACCATCCGATTATAGAAAATGAAGTCAAAACTTGGGAGTTAATCAACTGAAGTTTCTACTACATATATTTATATATTATCTTACAGTCCGCGCTGCGTGGCGTTGGTAGTCGTACCTGTCAACATCCTTCTGTCTCCTATACTTTTAAACATTTCTAACACAGATGATCCTCAATGCCATGATGCACAACCTTACAGCTACCTCTCTGCCAGTATCCCCCCTGCTTGGTTTCCATTCCAACCTTTTCACGGTCACAATGAACTCCAGTTTTTGCATTCTCATGATAAACGTAGATTGTTTCCTTCTGACGGTGGCATTCACTTCTCTTCGTTAGGTTTCTTCAACATATTATTTTATTCTGTTTATCTGTCTAGAGTGTTCTTGTCAATCACTCCTTACGCCACTTCCGCATAATTGCTCCCTTATCTGCTGATTGACCATGATTCTCCTCCGTATGTCAAGATACGATTTATATAGCATAGCTCTTGAGAATTCTCTCTTCCCTCTACATATATATAAACATTGTCTGAAATCGTATATTTAATAAAAGGGATCTTAATGGCACCTTTGACGCTTCGACATATGGTGCTCGACCCAGGTTTTGACCAATCGGTACTTGATGGTTCAGGTGATCTACATCACGTCGGCCGCATTAACTTTCCAGGACAATTTCTGGCACTAATTTTAAGCTAAGGTAGAGCTAGAAGATAGAGGTGTGTTACAACAATCTTCCAGAATTATTTTCCCGACAAAAATGTCTGTCTTTAACTCAGTCTTTGTGTCTATATGTCTGACTGTGTGTGTGTCTGTGTATGTCTCTGTGTCTGTATGTGAGTTTATGCAAGTGTTTGTGTGTCTGTATGTGTCTCCGTCTGTGTGTCTTTCTACGTGTGTGTCTGTGTATCTGTATGTGTGTCTGCATGTCTGTCTGTATGTGTATCTGTCTGTGTGTGTATGATTGTGTGCCTGTATGTGTGTCTGTCTGTGTGTATCTGTGTGTATATTTATGTATGTGTGTCTATGCGTATGTCCCTACGTGTGTCTGAACTTGTGTCCCTACGTGTGTCTATATGTGTTTCTGTAAGTGTGTCTGTATGTGTGTCTGTACGTGTGTCTGTATGTGTGTCTGTACGTGTTTTTGAATGTGTGTCAGTACGTGAGTCTGTACCTGTGTCTCAGGGGTGCCAACACAAAAAAGACATTAGTAGCGTGGCTGGAGCAGGCTGAGATTCCCGTATACATCTGTACGGGAATTTGGTGGGGGGGGGGGAAGGACTTTTTAAAGCTGATAATAAGGATGATGAGGGTGATAATGGTGATGATGGTGATGATGATGGTAATGATGATGATATTAATGATTATAATGGGCTGATTTGCAATATATATTTTGTAGCAAATAAAAAAAAAGTATAAGATGATATACAATTTTTTTTAAGTATCCAGAAACCACGAGCTGTAAACCCTTTGGCTCGGTACTATGGATATCGCAACCCTTCGGCCTTGATTGCATTATAGGTACCGTTAATCTGGGGGAAATGTGGCTTTTCTGCGTACCCCCGGGAGTGAACCCGGACCACAAGGAGTTCGTCAAAGTCAGGTTTAACCAACTACGCTAGAGAGCCAGGCAGATGATACACATAAGATGTATATTTTAAAAAAAAACCGATTAATTTAAACATAGGACCTCTCTATTCGTGGTATTTGCTGGGGAGAATGGGGTGGTTTAGGAAACTCAAGGTATCTGCGTGTCCTAATTTCTGGTACCTCTGGTGTGTCTGTGTGCTTGTCAGTCTGTACGAGAGCTCTCTCGTGCCTTTTTTTGGGCAGGGGGGGGGGGGAGGGGGAGGGTGTGTGAGTTAATTTACCCCTTGCCCCTCCCCCTCCCTCCTTATACGGCATAATGCGTTTTCTTACAATTACTTTTTGGTCAGAAACTACTGGATAAGAACAGATACTATACTTTGATCTTTACCAGAAGATCGAGAAGCGACGGCTGAACAATATACAGCCATCCCAATATGGGACGCAATTTACCGTGAATTTTTAAAGTCCTGCTCCATCTGCTGTTGGGGGCCCTAAATATAACCTAACTGTTGAGCGGGGGTTTCTAGGACTTGCGCCTGAGCGATTCTCATCCGAATGTTGGCACTTTGTGTCACCGGATGTTAATCACTCGCTATGCGGTCATGGTGGGGTTGAACTTTCTTTAAGTGCACGCCGCCAGATAAATCTGGCTTCCCCTATTGGTTACTATAACTATGTATATTGCCAGGTTTAAAGTGAAGTATTCATGATTATGGTATTGTGATTATTTCGCCCCTTTGGGATCTCATCTGACACCTTCTGGTATTTTAAACGAAAATGTACTGGCGATCATAAAGTAGAATAATTTTAGCACGAATCTAATTTCCAACTTTCCGTGCCTAAAAGAAACTTTTTTAAATTTCCAATTTACCTTTTCTGCCGACAAGCATCGCTTGCATCTGTGGCAGCTGTGCTATGTGTAAAATCGACTTGAAGGAAGAATGAGGCGGCACTCCAGCGAAGCTAAAGTTAACAGTGTGCAGAGGCAGTGTTAGACCCAAACACGCTGAGCTCGTTGACTGGATGTTGTAGAAGTATTCCGCTAATAGAACTACCATAGCAATGGCGATGACTGCTTTCAACAAGAGGAAGTGACAGCATTTCTGCATCAAACTTGTGTTGTGATAGCCCTGTGGACAAGCAAGGGAAACAAACCCAATGAATTAGCATACATCGTGTTATTTACACTGCATTCATTTTGACAAAAATGTCAGATAGTTAATTATTGAAAGTAGTAAAATGGAACCCCACTAAGACCGCAAACTGAACGATCAACACCAGGAGACGCAAAGTGTCACAATACCGTAGGTACAAATTACAGAAAACCGGTTCAACCACAGGGTTATATTGGGCTGCCGATGGTTGCAATGCAACCTATCCAGATATGGTAGGGCGATTTAGTCTTTTAAGTGCACCGGGCTGTATGCCAACTGGATATGTCTCACTCTGCAGGACAGCAAGCTGCCTGTGGATAACATCGTTTAAAGCACGAACTTCAAAGCTCCAGCTATAAGCCCCAAAGTATTTTCGGTAAGGACTGAACTCGCGAACCGAAAGGAGGCTGTCTGGGAAACGAACCAGCGGCCTTTAGAACAGGAGGCTAGTGATTTAACAACTTCACACGCCCTGAACTATCAACCAAATTCTCGTTTAGTAGCCTGCATAATCTGAGTATCGAAGAAAACTGGCTCATAAACAGCATCCTGCTCCAAGGATATTGTGGCAACGTTAAATCTCGTGGTGGTCTGGGGAGAGCGGTGGTGGAAGGGACACTTTCTGGTCAACGAGGCAGAGGTAAACTCCCGGGAAGGTGGTTAAAAACAGCGAAGATACGTTGGCTATAAAAGCACAGGGTTGGAGAAATGAACAGAGAAAGAGAGGTTTTCAGCCGTGCCGTGACGAAAGCGAAGCACTATAAATTACTTGCTGATTGATAACAATGAGTCCTTCTTCTCAGAGTTCATGACGTGTGACGTTGGAAGTCATGTATATCCACAACCTTCTGTCTCGCGTACTTCCAATCAACTCTGATAAAGATGATCCTCTATGCCAAGATGTCAAACTGCAAAACATTTTCTCTTTCGGTCTTCCTGTGTCTCTTTTCCCCTCCTGCTTTTTCACTGTCACAATGTACTCCGGTATTCTCCATCTCATCACATGACCAAAGAATGCATATGGTCTCCTCTTGATGTGGGCTATCAGTTCTCTCCACGAGTTTCTTGAGGACATCTAGCCTTCCGATGTCAGGCAGCTCCATGACACCTTAAACCTTAAGGTGTCACCTCAAACCCCATCAGTACTGGCACACCGAGAGATAAACACCCGATGACACAAAGCGCCACCATTTGGATGAGAATCACCGGGGTGCAAGTCCAAAAAAAACCTCGTTCAAATGTTAGATTATATAAGGGTTCCCGACCAAAGCCGGGGTCATCATCATCAGGTGCCTTGCCGACTGGCGTGGGCGATCATGCCTCTCTGTAATCTACAAAATCCTGCAGCATGTATCATTTCGTGTGCAGACACACCTCCATGCCATGCAACAAGACAGTCAAAAATCGTCTCTCGTTGTCTTCCTCTATCCCTCCTTCCACAGATCTTTCCAGTGGTCATAACATATTCTGTTTTCCCTCTTCTCATAACATGGCCGAAAAATGATGACTGTCTCCTTCTGATGTCTGTGATAAGTTGTCTTCGGGCTTCCGCCTCTTTCAAAACCTCTTGGTTGCTCTTTTTGGCTTTCCAAGGTATTATAAGCATTCTTCTGTAAAACCCCATTTTCGAGGCCTCAAGAAATTGTTTGGCCTGCCTACCGATTGTCCAGGATTCACAGCCATATGTTAAAACTGGATGTAAGTAGCAAACAAGAATTCTTGTTCTAACTCTCAATGACAAGGATATATTGCACAAGATGTTTTTCATTTGATAAAATGCAGTTTTTGCCTGTCCTATTCTGTTTCTTATCTCAGTTATGTATTTTCCATCTGAAGTTATCCATCTGCCCAGATACTTAAATTTCTGTACTTGTCCTAAAATAACACCATCGACTTTTATTACACATTTAGGAATAATTCGTTTCTTTGATACCACCATTACTTCTGTCTTCCCGTTATTCAAACTGGGGCCTATTCTTCCACTTTCTAACACCACAATGTCTATAATTTCATGTAGTTCTTTCTGACTTGTTGCTATCAAGATTGTGTCTTCAGAATAACGTAAACTGTTTATATTGTGCCCACCAACCACAAATTTGGGCATATCAATTAAAGATCTCATTATATATTCACTGTATATTAAAAACCAATCAGGTGACAGTACACATCCTTGTCGTACGCCCCTCTTTATGCTTTGAAATGTACCTAAACAGTTATTAATTCTTAAAGCTGCTGTTTGCTGCCAATACATATTCTTTATTATTCGTAGATCTTTTCCATTAATGTTTAATTTTTCTAACAGTTTGATTACTCCTTCATGCTTCATACTTCTAAGGAAGCGCCAATAGGCCGCTCTTTTCGATTTCCTACTGGCAAGAATACACACGAGCGTCCGATCTTACTACCATTTGACCAGGGACAATTACTAGAAAACCACATGAAAAAATCCCAGCCTTCACAGGGGTCCAAACCCGGTACCTCTAGCACTCGAGGGGGGATGCCATACCTCGAGACTGCTCATCTCCCCCTCCTAGATTTTTATCTTCATCCTAGCCCTTTCCCTCATCTCAACCTTTTCCTTTTACTAGACACAACCCCCATCCCTTACGAGGGATCGAACATAGCAGCCCGTGAATCGTTTCGCAATAGCAGGGTTATTCAACTGGCGGCTCGCGGGGGAAGTATGGCCTGCAGATGTCTAATAAGTGGCCCGCAGACTGTTGCATTGTTGCTGCATTGTTGTATTGTTCTCCAGGTTGGGGGTTGAATCGTGAGGCCAACACCCCCACCTTCGTAAAACTTCCTTTCGTCAGGAAACGGTTATCAAAGCCTCGATTTCGGATGGATTTAAACGAGTAATTGGAACGTTAAAGGACTTTTGATAATTGGAACATACACAACGGAGCTCAATAGTCGTAAACCACGAGGCAGACCAAGAAGACGATGGAGAGATAATGTCCAGACAGACCTGCAAACACTTGGTGTCACTAACTGGAAAGAGAAAATCGATCAGAGATATTAGTGGATGAGATATCTGCAGCAATGAACCTCAACGGCTCGGAACGATGAAGAAGAAAATGAAGATTGTATTAATGATCTTTCTACGCTGGGATATAAGCCTTTGTCCTGTTGCAAGCCCAGCTGTCAAAATATTGGTTCCTGCAAAAACTTAGTTGACTAGCCCCCCCCCCCCCCCCCACTCTATATTGTTACCACGTCGCTTAATGTGAACACAGCCCGGCACTAACCTCTGTTCTGACTGCTAAATTTACTGATATTCTTTGGGCCTCTCTCTGAGCTATGCATCGCTGGTTCTGGTATACGATAGTGTTTACCCGAAAACACAATAACTTGTTCTAACACGAAAAATAACCCCAAGCATGACTTTTCATGGGGCTCGTAATAAAAGGGATTCTGTAGATACTTGTACATACCCTATACACGATCGCTTGCCAGACGGACGGACGAATTCCGTTCCTTTGTTGAAACACACGACAGACGTATTGCTAATAACAGAAATTTCCAGGAAAAGTCCAAAATTATTAGGGTTGGATGGGGATGGGAAAAAAGGGGGGAGGGAGGCTTATTCCTCCATTGGACCTTTAAATAACATTAGACCTAGTCGAATTAACTGCAAACGTGATATTTACTCCTATCTGTTCCGCGAGGGCTCTAGATCATGAATGTTTGTAGGTAATTCCTATAAAAACAGTTGGATACTGGAAGTGTACGACGAAACAAGGAAGCTAACGCTAAATTAAAGATTAATTAACTGCTATATTTCATGATATAAATGGCAGTATTTCGGTATTGATGAAATCTGACCACTGCTTTTCTTGAAATTACAACCTTACAACTTTTTAAAATGACATTGTAATGTTTCAGCTTACTTTTATTTGAACTGACCTTTCTGTGCAATAAAGTCTTACAATGAGCTATTGCAATGTTGCAACTTATTTTATGGGCACGGCAATCTCGATCTGACACTATGGGCATTGCAAATATTGCGACTGTAATTGATGGGAACTGCTATATCACGACACGTATGTAAGAATATTGCAGTATTACAACGGAATTTTATATAAACTGCAATATTATAACAGAAATTTGTATAAGTATTGCAATACTAGAAGATTCTGTGTGGGTATTGAAATATTACAATTGACTTTCATGGTAATTAGAATCTCATAATTGACATTTATGTGCATTGCAATATTACGACTAATTTTTGCGATCTTTGTAATTTTACAACTGACGTTTATAGGCATTGCAATATAACAACGACGTTTAGGGTCATTACAATATTACTTCTGCAAAATTAAAATCAACAACACAAAAATCTCCGTTCTATTTATAAGCGTCTAATCTGCTGTCGAGTCTAACCCTAAATGACCAAGCCTGCTGTGTCTATCTTACCTTAACTGCGCATGTGAATTCAGACAACTTCTTGACCACAATGTTGACTGCATTCATTGCTTACTGCTCCGAAGTTTCAGAAACAAATTAGAGTCCAGTCATTAATGCCAACAGAAAATACCGACGCACATTGCACTGTATGACTCCATTGGCTAAATTAATCTCAGTCATTAAAAATCCATATACTACCCCTTTTAAATGCATACTAGCATACAATCATAAGGCAAAATACATACATTGCATACTGGGTACATACACAATTACATATTTACGTACGCACGCTCATATAAAAGGTATACACATAAGTATGTACGTACGTACATAATACGTATACACATACTACACAAATACGTACACACTGACCTAGGT